>JANAVB010003400.1:35272114-35314614 GCA_029216955.1 Iris pallida | reverse complement strand
CATTCGGACGGGGTCGGCTGTGGGAACAGCGCGACGCTCGCCAGGGCAGCGACGATGGCGGGTCAGGTTCACTCGCTCACTTTTCCTCTCTGCGAATGTGTTTTGGGGTGACAGAATGGACGAAAATGGTGGGTTTGTGGGTGTGGACGGGTTGTGGTGATGATGGTCATTGGGGATGTCTGCGACGGCGGCTAGGTCGGAAATGGCCGACGACCGGATTAGTTGTGGCGGAGGCTCGGTTGTGGTGGTGGTGACAATGTTGGGGTGGTGGCTTTGGTGAAGTCGGGGTGATGGATGCAGGGAGCAGGTATGGCAAGGCTGCTGGTATGGCAAGGCTGCTGGTATGGCAGTGGCCGTGGGGGATGATGCTTGCGCAAGAGGTCTGGTGTGTGTCGATGGTTGTATTGGGGAAGGGCAATGTATATGTAATGAAATAATGGAAGGAAAAGAGTGGACATAGACACGGTACACGATTTGATGGGATTGATGTGTTGTTGGTGTTGGAGGAGACGGTAGAAGAGAGTTTCTCCTTATATAGGGGGTTTACTCTTCTAGTTGGATAAGAACTACAAAGTCCTAATAGATAAATCTCTCCCTTTATTTAAAATCAAATAAAGGTTTTAAAACAACCTCGTTTAATCAAATCCACTAATAGATAATGGTATAAATTTGAATCAATATCAAGTTTAAAATAATCCAATCTTATCGAAATCTACTAGTAGATAAATATACTAATTTAAATACTCATCTAAAAGCTCAAATTATATAGATTCAAGATAAGAGAAAACAATTTTAAATCATATTTAACCGAGTAAAATAATTAAGCTATTCCAAATCTATTAAGGATAATAATATTAATTTAAATCATCGATCAATATTTATCAAACTAATTTGAATATATGAATTTAAATTCGAATCAATGAAACGATCAACCTAAATACTCAAAATAATATTTTATTTTTGTCAACTAATTAAAATCATATAAATTTAGATATCCAATAGTTATTCTATGTCATTAATGTATATATATTTTATATATATAATTCAAAATTCTATCTAAAATAGATATAACAAATCTTTTATTAGTAAAAAATATTCTAAACAACTTTAGAAATCCTTATTCAGATATTCTAAACAGTGCCTGCATCAATTAATTTGTTCATAATAAGGATGTAATATTGATATCATTCGATTGTATTTTGTAAATTCAAATTGTACAATATTTCATAATAATAAATCCACCAGTTAAAATCTATCTCCGTAAAATATCATATATTTTGAAAAATCTCTTTTCTACTCTATACAAAAATATTATTTTCTACTTGGAAAATATTTAAAAATAAAATAAATAAATACAAAAATTCGGGAAAAGGAGTTACAAATCTACCCACCTTAGAAAAATTTCGTCCTCGAAATTCAAAGGATGCGATTTGGTATGTCTATGAATATAGTCAAGAAAACTAAGTCTCAATCGATACAAAAATGAAAGAGGATGACATGATCGATGACCAAACCTGCCACACATAATCGTGGATAAACCATAATAATAGTAAAAAGGGATGTGTGATTTGGCACGATCAACCTTGGTCAAAATGGTCTAGTCGATGACCAAAAATATTTTAAAATGATCAAAATCGAAATGGTTTCGCACGATCAATCTATAGTTAACATGGTTTATTTACGATCAAAATTCGTGAGGAGGATCCTAACCGAAATCGTATTAGCACGATCAAATTGGAGGTATGATCATAGATTCATAATCTAGGTATGATTACGAATCATAATGGAATGGAATTTAAAAATCTACTAAATAGGCTTTAAATGAGGATGAGTCAAATGACGACTCAAGATTTAGAAGATAAGGAGGATCGAACTACAAGCTTTATTTATAAAGTGATAATGAGAATTAGGATATCGAATTGGTTTGGATTGAGAGTGCAAGGTTTTGCGGATCATGAATAATCATATGTCAACAAAAGATGAAGTCATTGTGGTATTTGAAAATCGTAAGCCTATTCGAAGTTATTTTACTGCAAATTTATGCCTCGCCAGTGTACATCTGACTGCAATCAACTCTTGGTCCCACGACTCTGGTAGGGATACGGTATCAAATACTCTGTCAACTCTATCCAATATTGACGTAATAACTCAAAGATGAAATAGGACAAACAAGGCATAGTTTTATAATATTCGATAATCTACTCTTACTTGAATTTACTTCAACTTACGGGTCATGCCACGCCAGTGCGCCGTTGGCTGCAGTGAACCCGCAGTCTCAATGATTCAAGTAAGCGACGACAGTGCGCTGCTGTCGTGCCATCGTAAATCATCAATATTAATCCAATTATATCCTTAAGAATTTTCAAAGGAGTTTCTAAATTTCAAGAAGTTGATCCTGATAGAAAAATGTAAATATTTGTTCTCGAAAATCAATTTGAAATTCAGATGATGGAGTAGAAAAAATGATCGGAGACGAAAAAGTATAAATATAAATTTCTAATTCTCTATTGTTCAAGTATCAAGAGAAACATATATATATCTTGAATTTTCGCAGAATAAATATATAGATAGTTTGATCATGTTGGGCTCAAACACAATGGATGGGGATAAAATACTGACCCTTAGAAAATATAATAACTTATAGATAATGGAAAATAGGTAAGCAATACAGGTCTTACGATATGGTGATAATTTAGAGGGAGAAAAGTAAAATTGTACGAATGATTAGGAATAGAAAAATGCAAGTAAAACGATCGAGAAATGACTGAAGATAACATGAACATTACAATCCTTATTCCACGGATATTCAAACGATTGAGAGAAGAATTTAAGTCAACCTCTAACTTGAGATTCCTATGTGACAACAAAATCAGAAATTATAAGATAGTTTATTATGGCAAAATATGAAACAAATAAGCATTACATACCTACATGGTATGAGGGTGGTATCTAAAGGGGCTGAAAAGAAATTTGCACAAGTAATCGATATTAGTAGTTGAATCCAAGGAAGTCCTAGGTTACAGGCGTCTACCCACCTTAGAGTCTACCATCGTGTAGAAACTACAAAGTACATCCTTCTAGAAAATTTCCTCTAGTTAGAGAATAGGTGTAGAATTCAATAAATTCCTATCTGAATTATATGGTCTATCTAGCAACCTTAGCTACCCAACAGTCAAATTAAGTTTGGGACTCCTTATCCTAGTCATTCTCCTAAATTCAAATTATTCCTAATGTGAATGAGCACTTCCTAGTCGCAGGCTTGCAGTAGTACGACTAACTTAAGTACTACCACAAGTTCGCAATCTTTTGCGAAAACGGACCTGCATGGGTCACCACAAAAATTTGTCACGACCCGTACCCACTTTTTCGGATACGAGACGTGTCCAAGCCAGCCTACGCCGCAGAGTCGGCGGTAGAACGCTGTCACGGCCATGATGCTCAAAATCACAAAAAATAACTTTATTGTTCATTCACATTTCTAAATTGATTACAATATTTATAATATTTAAAATTAAAGAAAATACAAAGTTCTCATAATATAGAAAAGATAGCTAGTTCCACTATCTAGGTCAACCTCAGTATACCCATGCCTTCCTAGTGCTAAGAGTGATCGCGGCTAAACCTGAAAAATGTTGGTTTCCAGTCAGGAATGGAACAAGCACACAAACCGACGGCAATACGAAAATACAATAGAATATCAAGACATAAAAATAGCATATGAGAGATGAAACTAGAAAGTAACATATGACACGACAAGTGGTGAAGAAGACAAGAAAAGCAAATAAAATACAACTATCAATGTGATGTGAAATATCAGTTTTGACATGTGAAATGGGGTAAATCCGGCACCCTGCACGTGTCGTGTGTAGCTGCTATTATTCAAGAATAGACTCATGGGATAGTTCTGGGTAGTCCACATATCTACTAAGATATTTCTCCTCCCAACTGCTCCGTGTGACGAGCGTGCCAACAAGCAGCAAGACATATGTATAAGCATGAAATAAAAAGACTACTATGAATCGAAAGCAATCAGAAAGTGTACTTGCCTGTGGTCCTTTGCTGGTGAAACCAATGATCTCGTTGGGTCAGTCTGATTGGCCAGGGTCGATGTGGAGAAGTCCAAGATTGGCAAAAGAAATAGGAATAAGATTAGATTGGTCATGATCAAGGTTAACCTAAGAGGAATTCATTTGAGAACGTAATTCTTAATTAGAAAATAATATATTTATTTAGAAGGTATTTATAAACTATCTAGAAATTATCATCTTTTTAGAAATTACGAATAATATTTGTTTCTATTTAGAAAATATATTAACATTATATATATATATATATATATATATATATATATATATATATATATATATATATATATATATATATATATATATATATATATATTTTATATTAACATTATATATTAACATTATATATTAACATTATATATATATTAACATTATATATATATATATATATATATATATATATATATATATATATATATATATATATAGAGGAAAATGTACCTAAGGTCGACCTTAGGTAAGTTACCTAAGGTCGACCTCATTTTCCTCACTTTACAACATTTTTTTCTTGAATGTTTTTTTATGGGATTGTTCTACACCTTATTGATTGGCAACATACCAAATTTCAAGAAAAAATAATATTGTTTAGCCCCCTATCTATCCCTTGCAAAATCGACGGTGTAGCAGCAAAATTTTAGACCGTCGATTTTGCAAGGGATAGATAGGGGGCTAAACAATATTATTTTTTCTTGAAATTTGGTATGTTGCCAATCAATAAGGTGTAGATCAATCCCATAAAAAAACATTCAAGAAAAAAAAGTTGTAAAGTGAGGAAAATGAGGTCGACCTTAGGTAACTTACCTAAGGTCGACCTTAGGTACATTTTCCTCATATATATATATATATATATATATATATATATATATATATATATATATATATATATATATATATATATATATATATATATATATATATATATATGTTTAGGCCCAAAATCAAACATGTAACAAATTCCAATGTTTAGGCCCAAAAATCAAACATGTAACAAATTCCAAATATTTATATACAATTCTTACAATAAAATCTCAAAACAATAAACCTCATTTATCAAAGCCCAATAATATTAGCATATATATATAAAGGAAACTACATATAATCATAAAATATATTTTGAAATATAATTTAAGTCGAAACATCATCCTACTTATTATTCAATAAATCCCCCCTTTTTTAGTAAAGATAATAGATATTTAGAAAATTCTTATAAAAATATATTTTGTAATGCTTAAACAAAACTCATTGGAATATATAATCATCAAGATAATATATATACATAGTTTTGTAAATCTATTTTTAGAAATCTCAATCGGAATATATATAAAAGCCCAAATGCCTTATTTATACACTCAAAATCTACTTAATTATATAAAGCAATTTTAGTCAAGGCCCCCATAATAAGAATAGAAAATAGAGCTCATGGCCCATCTCACTCATTAACTCAAGCCTATTTATGTATGTGTATATATATATATATATTTTTTGTATGTGTGTATATATATATATATATATATATATATATATATATATATACACACATACATATATATATATATATATATATAATATATATATATATATATATATATATATATATATACACACACATACATATATATATATATATATATATATATATATATATATATATATATATATATATATATATATATATATATATATATATATACACACTCAAAATATATATATATATATATATATATATATATATATATATATATATATATATATATATATATATATATATAAGAATACTGATTTATATTAAAATCCAAAATATCTACATGTTTTCGGCCAAGCCCAATAAAATATTCTTACAAATATAGTTTTAGGCAAATGATATGTATGTGATATAGCGATAATAATATTAATAAAGTTAATGATAGAAAAATACAATAATTTAGGATACCATACCATTCCCCTCGACATTAACCTTTAATAATAAAACTAATGAAAACTGTTAATAATAATATCAATGATAATAGCTAAAATAATGCTAACAGGATTTAATAACTACTACAAATAAAATCAAATACTACACTTACTAATGACAATAGAATAGTTATGTCCTCTATTCCCATGGCATTTTAAAACAAAAACATGTCATCGTTCTTCCCAAGCAGAAAGCATATTAAAAACATGAGAGAGAGAGAGAGAGCTAAGTAATTGATAGGAAGAAAGAGGAGTGATAGAGAGAGGAACAGAGGGGTCTTACAAAGGGGAAGGGGTATTCGCTGCCACGGCGGCAGAGAGCAGCTCGCGCCGGTGGGGCTAGGCGTCGGCCACAGACATGCGAGGGCACAGTGAAGGGGAACCTCGCGGAGGCGCGAGGAGTGGTGACGTCAGCGCCCGGCTTCGGATCGGCGCTCGGTGGAGAGACGGGGACGTGCGATTCATGGGAAATTCGTCGGAGTAGGCGTCGAAAGGTCGTCACCGGGCAGAGTTCTCCTGGATGAAGACGAAGCAGGTCTAGGCCGGAGCAGATCTGGATCTGCCGGCGGCGGAGGATATCGCAAGACGTTGGTTCTCTCGGTGTGGCACGACTAGGCACTGGTGCGGGGTCGCGTCCAGATCCGGACGGGGTCGGCTGTGGGAACAGCGCGGCGCTCGCCAGGGCAGCGACGATGGCGGGTCAGGTTCACTCGCCCACTTTTCCTCTCTGCGAATGTGTTTTGGGGTGACAGAATGGACGAAAATGGTGGGTTTGTGGGTGTGGATGGGTTGTGGTGATTATGGTCAATGGGGATGTCTGCGATGGCGGCTAGGTCGGAAATGGCCGACGGCAGGATTAGTTATGGCAGAGGCTCGGTTGTGGTGGTGGTGATAATGTTGGGGTGGTGGCTTTGGTGAAGACGGGGGTGATGGATGCAGGGAGCGGGTATGGCAAGGCTGCTGGTATGGCAGTGGCCGTGGGGGATGATGCTTACGCAAGAGGTCTGGTGTGTGTCGATGGTTGTATTGGGGAAGGGTAATGTATATGTAATGGAATAATGGAACGAAAAGAGTAGACACAGACACGGTACACGATATGATGGGATTGATGTGTTGTTGGTGTTGGAGGAGACGGTAGAAGAGAGTTTCTCCTTATTTGGGGGGTTTACTCTTCTAGTTGGCTAAGAACTACAAAGTCCTAATAGATAAGTCTCTCCCTTTATTTAAAATCAAATAAAGGTTTTAAAACAACCTCGTTTAATCAAATCCACTAATAGATAATGGTATAAATTTGAATCAATATCAAGTTTAAAATAATCCAATCTTATCGAAATCTACTAATAAATAAATATACTAATTTAAATACTCATCTAAAAGCTCAAATTATATAGATTCAAGATAAGAGAAAACAATTTTAAATCGTATTTAGCCGAGTAAAATAATTAAGCTAATCCAAATCTATTAAGGATAATAATATTAATTTAAATCATCAATCAATATTTATCAAACTAATTTGAATATATGAATTTAAATTCGAATCAATGAAACGATCAACCTAAATACTCAAAATAATATTTTATTTTTGTCAACTAATTAAAATCATATAAATTTAGATATCCAATAGTTATTCTATGTCATCAATGTATATATATTATATATATATAATTCAAAATTCTATCTAAAATAGATATAACAAATCTTTTATTAGTAAAAAAATATTATAAACCACTTTGGAAATCCTTATTCAGAGATTCTAAAACAGTGCGTGCATCACTTAATTTGTTCATAATAAGGATGTAATATTGATATCATTCAATTGTATTTTGTAAATTCAAATTGTACAATATTTTATAATAATAAATCCACCAGTTAAAATCTATCTCCGTAAAATCTCATATATTTTGAAAAATCTCTTTTCTACTCTATATACAAAAATATTATTTTCTACTTGGAAAATATTTAAAAAGAAAATAAATAAATACAAAAATTCGAGAAGAGGAGTTACAGGCACAAAAGTCAAACTCGCGCAATAGTCTCCGGATGCTGAAACAGACATCACCAAAGCGTTTGGTATAAAAAAAATGTCTACAATTGCCTAGCCAAAAGTCCAATACTTGACACAGGGGCAAAATCGTAATTTTGGGCCAAAATAGTGTCCGCCGTTGGACCTGTTTTGTACCAAAAAATGTGGCAGAACCTATGGTCTCTAAAGTCAACAAAGTATATACCTACGAGTCTAGTTTTTCAATACGAACTCAATGGAATGTCCAGATTTGGATTCCGATGAGCCGTGCACAAAATCGTCCGTTGAGTCGGATCGCGGGCCCGCAAAAATAGCATTCCAGTCAACCTTCTTAGAATCAGTCTAAACTTGGCTCACAAGACCAGAAAAATGATACGCTCTTGTTGGCGCAAATTTTGTCTCGAGATGGTGAACGTGCACAAAGTTATGGGCTAGTTTGCAAAGGAGCCGATACGTGGATTTTTGACGGATACCGGTTGATTCCGGCGTGTACACACGTCCAAATCAACTTCCGCGAAAGTCCACACATCTGGGTATACCATATGCATCTTTCGATGCAATTGGTACACGACGAAGTAGTCCGGATTGGTGGGATGCACTCCGTATCACAAAATTTGAGTTTTCTGAAATGTAATTTTTAGTGTACTTTAAATAGGTTTTACTCGATGACTGCATCGAGTTATTTAAATCTAAAAGAAATTTTTTTCTGTCCTATATGTTTCTAATAACTGCCTTCAAGTGGATTTTTTGAAATCATACATAGTTTGTAAGAAAATTGGATGCAAAGTGGTGTCATTGAACTATTTTTCAGTATCCTGTTGTGGACTATTTTTCCTCAACTTCGAGTCGATCTATCAGACAAGATGATGCATCTAAATACGAAGTTTTTGAAAGGAATTAAAGGTGTATAGGTTGTCGTAGTACCTGCGAAATTGGTTCAACAAACAACGAACCGAGGTATCGGGAAACTGGCCGCGAACGGGGATCCGCAAACTACTGCTGCTGTGACTGCCGCTGCTGCCGTGGCTTTGGCCGCTGCTGCTGCCCTGCCTGGCCGCGAAGACGGGTCGCGTCGCCGGCGGGCGGATGCCATGTATGTGTGACGGCGGTAGCGGCCTGCTACTACCTCCGTTGCTACGGTGCTGCTGCAGCCGCGCTTTAATGCCTGCGTTGCTCTGCGCACCTGGCACGGGTGAAGCCAAGGAAGGGTCGCACGATCTCCCCAAGTCACATACGAATGGGGAGTTGCATTAGAGCATGTAGGGGTTTGTCGGGTGCTTTCTGCTAACTTACCTACGCGAGCGTCGACATGAAGACGTGCCTGTAGCCGACATGACACATGGGAGAAGGAGAGAGTTCCTTTGAATATATTGTTTTGTGTATAAATAGGTAGGGTTTCTGGTGGAGTTCGAATCAGGTTTGAATTTCAACCCGAAACCTATTCGCATTCCAATCTAATGGTCTATAGACCATCCTTTGGCTTTCTATGGTTAGGAAGCAATGGGTTGGTTTGGTTCAAATTGCAGATGGATATATTGATAGGGTCGAATATACATATAGTCCCCCGATTTGGTTAGCTGAGTTGACAGGCTACAAGAGATTTAGGACTACATTTTGGCTTAAATCAATGGGATTCCAATTGATTTACTTATCGGGGGTTATTAATATAGATAGCCAAATATTCACCAAAGCCACAATGATATTTTCTATACCAATAATAATAATAATAATAATAATAATAATAATAATAATAATAATAATAACAATAATAATAATAATAATAATAATAATAATAATAATAATAGTAACAATAATAATAATAATCATAATCATAATCATAATCATAATCATCATAATAATAATAGTAATAGTAATAGTAATAGTAATATTAATATTAATATTAATATTAATATTAATATTAATATTAACAAAAAATACAATAAACCAAATGTAGGTATAGTATTGGGAGACACATTAAACTTCCATTTCAGTTGGTCCACCGAAAATTGTGCAAATATCCATATAAATATTAATAATACTTATATTATACGTATAACCATATTAAGAAAATATTGGTTAAACCCTAAAAATAAAATACTAGATATACGCACATACATAAAATATCTACAAGGGCGTCTTTCCACGCAAAACATCTCTACATGGCCTTGGGTTCGGTTCGGGTCCAGTTTGACTAGTTTAACACAACCGGGTCTCTTAAAAAGTCAATAATCTAATTAATAAATAATTAAATCATCTATGGGGGTTAAGTCACAACTTTGACTGGTTTTTCTAGTTGGGACACACTTATGGCTCGGCCTTCCCTACCATGGCTGGAACACTAGTCAAAATACACGACTACACCCTTCGTACCATAATTCCTAGTCATCTTGCACGCCAAAACTCAACCATGACTAAAGCCTTCTATCATAATAACTATTTAATTAAAATATTTATAAAATTCTATAAATCACTATTTAAGTCAAATAAATAATAAAAATATATATTTCAAAATTTCGGAAAGAGGGGTTACAAATCTACCCACCATAGAAATAATTCGTTCTCGAATTTAAATAGAATAGGCAAGAAAATAATAGGAAGCATTGAACAAATGATAACAATGTAGAATTAAAATTATTAGTTTCTATCAAAATAATTTAAAGCACATTATTATAACTCAAATCTTATTTTAAATAATTAGTCATCCTAACAATTTGAATATAAGATAATTTCAAATATATTTTTATTAATCAAAATATTATTTAAACATAAATGGAAAACCTTTACAACTATTTTAGAAATCAAATATTGAACAACATATTTTATAATTCCCAAAAATTCGAGAACATATATTTTTTAAAAAAAATTAAATAGCTTTTCAAACTATAAATTTTAATTAGTTTTTGGAATACAAAATAATAGAAAAATAATCTTTAATCGTTTCAAGAGAAAATATTTATAATCATGATGTTCAAATAAAATAAATAGTTTAGGAAAATAAATATTTGCAAATCGGGAAGCAGGCTTAAAAATCTACCTACCTTAAAAAAATTTCGTCCTCAAAATTTTAAAGGGCACGATTAGGTACGACTAAGAATATAATCAAGAAACGAATTTTCAATCGATATGAATAAGAACGGCAATTAATATAATCAAGAGAATGATATGATTCCTGATCAAAATTAGTCACGCGTAATCGCGGATAAAATCAAAATAATAAACAAAACAAATTACGATTTGGCACGATGAAAATATATTATGATTGAGTCATGATCAAATTTTGTTTAAGGATGATCAAAGAAATTGGTTTAAGGACCTGGTCAAGATAAGATCTAAGCAAAATATGACCAAATTTTATGGTCAAAGGACCTAGTCAAGATAAGATCTAAGCATGCTTAAGGATAGAAGCGAAATAGGATTAGCTAGAAAATCATTAGGTACGATTAACCACTAGCTGAAATTATGTAAGCATGATCAACGATCAAAAGTTTGACAAAGTCTAACAGGATTAAATTACTTTGATACGAGTAAGATGTAGTTACGATCAAGGCTAACCATGCAAGTCATCCAAGCATGATTAAAATTTGGCACGAGTATGAATATGATTTAACTAAACATGATCAAGGCTGGAATAAATCTAAACATTAGTAATAATAGAGTTTAAAATATAGGCACGACTATAACCATAATCAAATAGTTTAGTCACGATCAAAGTCGTTTAGGAACGATCAAAATTCAAATTTGTTTGGCACGATCAAGTCGATTAAAAATTATTTAGGCACGATTACAGAGTCAATCTAGAAAATATATGAATTGACATGATTGAAATATAATCAAAATAGTCTAGTTGCAATCAAAAGTCGTTAAGGATGATTCAAATCGAGATCGTTTTACCACGATCAATTATGTAGGCACGATCATAGAATCATAATCTAGGTATGATTACGAATCTAGTGGAAGGAACTCAAGAATATGTTTAAAAGATTACAAGGAAAGCAAATGACGTTTTTGAAAATAAAAGGGTAAGAAAGAAGGGTTCAAGAAATAAAGGAAAAGAATAAGAACTGAATCAATAATATATGCCAAAATGATGTAGTTTCTATAACATTCAAAAACCATATGTATACGTGAAGTCACTCTATCGAAAATTTATGCCCCGCCAGTGTACATCTTACTGCAGTAAACCCTTGGTATCACGACTCAAATAATGGTATGGTATCGAATACTCTATCAACTCTATCCAACATTGACATAAGGATAACTAAGATCAAAATAGGACAACTAAGACATAGTTTTAATAATATTCGATAACCTACGCTTACTTAAAATTACTTCAACTTAGGCGCCAGTGCACTGCTGGCTGCAGTGAATCCACAGTCTCCAAAAGTCAAGTAAATGACGACAGTGCGCTTTTGCCTTGCCATTGTAAGTCACCGATCATTCTTTCAACTATATCTATGAAATTTCATAGGAGCTTCTAAAATTCTTAAACAAATTGATCATGATAGAGAAAGTTAAAAATTCAAACAAATGGATTATGATAGCAAAAATGTACGTATTTGTCTTTGAAGTGAAAGTATCAGTTTTGAAAATCATATGATTGATTAGGAAGAAAATGGTCGAAGACAAGAGAAATATAAACTTGTATTTCTATTTCTCTATATTCAAGATCGAGGGGAAAAACATATATATATATATATATATATATATATATATATATAAAATAAAAAATATATATATATATATATATATATATTTTTTTTTTTGTTTTTTATATATATATATATATATATATATATATATATATATATATATATATATATAAACTTTTATTTCTATTTCTATTTCTCTATATTCAAGATCGAGGGCAAATATATATATATATATATATATATATATATATATATATATATATATATATATATATATATATATATATATAAATATATATATATATGGGTAAAGTGCAAAAAATCCCTCGTTAAATTTCTGCTTTTTGCACTAAAAGACCCCCATGCTCTTAACATTCCTAAAAGTATGAAATATGCTCATTTTACCCCTTTTCCGTTAACTGGTGTTAACTGGGGTATATAATGACCATTTTACCCCTCTCTCACTCTCTCTCCCCCTACCCTCTCTCCGGTGGTGTGGGGAGGAGGAGGGGGGCTGGCCGGCGGGGAGGAAGAGGAGGAGGGGTGGGGGGCGGGCCTGCGGTGAGGAGGAGGGGGCGGTGAGGAGGAGGCCGACGGGGAGGAGGGGTGCTGGCCGGAAGGGAGGGGGCGGTGAGGAGGGTGCTGGCCTGCAGTGAGGAGGAGGCCGACGGGGAGGAGGAAGGGGGGCGGGGAGGAGGAGGGGGGTACGAGGAGGAGGGGGCCTGGCCGGAAGGAGGAGGGGGGCTGGCCGGCGGTAGGAGAGGTTAGGAAGGGGGGATGCTGGTGGGAAAGGGGGTAGTTTAGGTATTTTTTATTTTTTATTTTAAAATAATGGACTTAACGGCCATTTCTAACTGTCAACAGACGGTAGGGGGCTTTTTGCTCGCACGGGAAATCTAAGGAGGGGCAGACTGCTAATTTTTCTAATAGGTCTTTCTACACAAAAGAGGGGAAATCTAAGGAGGGACAGACTGCTAATTTACCATATATATATATATATATATATATATATCTTGAATTTCAACAAAACTAACTCGGAGTAGATGTATGGATTTAGGCTCAAACTCAATGGATGGAAATAAAATATAGACCCTTAGAAAAATAACTTATAACTAATAGGAAATAAATAAGCAATATAGATCCTACAATATGGGGGAAATTAGAGGAGAAAAATAAAATTACATAAATGACCAATATTGGGAATTAAATCCTAGGAAATCCTAACTTATCAGACGAACAGTCTACCCACCTTTGATTAGGGTCATTCTATCAAACACAATCAAATAGGGTGTCTCCAACTTAACTTATATCACTACCTTAATCATATAGCCTATGTAACAATCTTACCTACCCAAGCAATCAATTCGAATAAGTCTAAGTGTTGCCTAGTCCTAAGTCTAATCATTTTCCAAAAATTAAATTAACCTAATTGTGAATGAGCATCCTAGTCGCAGGCTCGCAGCAGTACGACTAATAAGGTATTTGTCACGCCCCAGAACCAGAATACCGGAGAGCGGGGGAGTGACTCAGCCAGCTACGTATTATGGGTAGATAAATACCGTATAATACGATCAGTGCTGTCCAAAAGACGAGGGGGTGCATACTACATGAAAGTCTTAATAGGGTACTCAACATCTATTATCTCAATCATTCAAACAAGAAACAGTAATTAGAGAACATGTGAGATAAAGCAGTAAGGCGTCCCAAACCCTTAGTCAAAATGCTTTTGAGATCTGACTTTACAAAACATAGCCAGATGATGTAGCAAAGTATACACAATTGTTATCAGCTGCAGTCTGACTTAATTACAATTATGTAAAAGTAAGTACAAGACAATCCAACTAACATGTCGGTGCCAAACGGCCACGTATAAAGTAAGTAACAAAACGAGCGAGGAAGCAAGGGACCCACTCGTGTCCTCCGGCGATCATTCCTCTAGTATTGACCATCTTGGGGGTGGAAGTAATCTGAGTCCTCGGTAACCGGCTCTAAATCTGGCCATGCAAAACCAGAGAGGTTAGACCTCTAATAGCAAGTACCGCAAGGAAGCACGATTATGAGAAATTAGAACCAGTAATAAGAAAATATGATAAATAGATCTCTGCTTGCTACTGGGATTCACATAACCTCACGACACTTCGAACCAACTTCCCAACCAAACAAGGACATAAGTTGGCCCGTCATGTCCTGACATTCTGATCATCTCAGTTAGTTAACAGAGTAGGTACAGCACACAACAAATCAATTTAAACGGCCATTCAACTACTACGGCTTGCTACTGTAAGTCCCAAGTTACCTTGGAATTATGCAATAAGGATTCCTCAGTTCTTACTATGTACAAGCAAGGCTAGTCTACCCAATCAATCAATTGCGCCAATCATGAATTAGACGAGTCCCAGCGGGACGCCCGTCATCAATATACAATAAATAATATAAGCAGATACCGCTCCCTGCCCGTGTGGCAGATTTGCAGTATCTGTGGGAACCAGCCGGCATGTCGAAACATAAATTGTCCCAAGGATGGCTGCCATGTAAGAGCTCGGAAATCCATTCTCTCCATGCAATCATTATTTTATTTAACTTAGTAGCCTCTATGTTAAATGAAATCCCATGCCGTGGATCATGGTCCTTCAGAATGAGTACTTTCGTACAAAGTACGATATGCACAACTCTACAACGATGCCCGTGCGGTTAGGTTGTAGGTCTTACATAGCGTAATGCAACAATTAACCTAGCCACAGAATAATCATGCCTTGACCATAAAGTACACATGCTGCTTTTGTACAAAAATAATTTGAAGCCTGCACGTGCCTATATGCTAATATTCGGGATTGGCCAATCGATTGCAATAGTTCATAGTTAATATGAACGTGTCTCATTCAATTTCAATAAGACGACTAGCCAGTCTCTTTAGTTCCAACTAGGAACGTATGATCAATCATTCAGTCCAGGTAACAATCAATGTCAATTCGTGACAAGACATGAAAATCAACTAGTATTTAGTACAGTCGAGTCTATAACTCTCAGGGTTAAGTTCCAGTCATTCTGGTTATCCACAAACCAAATCAAGACACATGGTACATTCCACACGACAATCATGTATTAACAATATTAACGTGTCATGATTATATCAAGTTCATGTCAAAAGGTGTAAGGATATAATAGAAAAATGCTATGCCGACATAAAGTGAATAAAGTATCGATCAATAGAAACGCCGAGGTTGGACTACGCCAAGGCTGAGCTATGCAATGACTAGTCTACGCCCAAGCTTTACGCTAAGGCCACCGGTACACGCCAAAGCTTTACGCTCAGGCAAAAATACGTGCGTAAAGCAAGTACGCGTAAGGAGTAACGTTGCGCGTAAAAACTCGCCTGTGTAAAAATAAAGTTGCGCACAACAGTAGCATCGCGCGTAAAACAGGGTATGCGTAAAAGTCAAGTTTACGCATGAATTTGTATGCGTAAAAAGTAACGTGCAAAAGAATAATATTACGCGTAGAGGAAATTATGCCAAGCCCAGGAATACGCGTAAAAACATAGCTATGCGTAAAGAACAGGGTTACGTGTAAAACATTTTACGCGTAAAAATAACATCACGCGTGAACTGATACGCGTAAAGAGTTAAGTTTACGCACGAATGAGTATGCGTAAAAGTAATACGCCAAGCCAAGTCGACTTGCGTAAAACAGCTTCACGCTGACACGAATGATCATGGGTGTAGAGCTCGATATGACGCTAACACGTAAAAACATGGGCGTAGAGTTCGGTATTACGCTGACATGTATAACGTAAGCGTAAAACTCCTCCCGAACTCCAAATTCTATGAAACCTTCAGTCCAAGCCAAAAATAGGATTTCCATAGGTCAGAATGGCGTATAACACAGTCTCAACAATCTAGAACGAACAAAACTTGGAAATAAGGAAGTTTGATAGATCGGAACCAATGAAATTCGAAAAATAGTGATTTCTAGATCTACTAAAAATGAGACTTCAAAATGTAAAATGCCAAGTTCTAAACTCTCTTAGAATCACGAGAGGAGGATAATTGAACCATAAAAATGGGTTCTCATGTGGAAGCAAGATGTACTTGCCTATGGGTTTGGTAGGTGGAGAGAGTTATGAGGAAGAAGAAGAGTAAAGGAGAAAGAAGTAATGAAGAGAGAGAAGGGTTTGGGGCTTTAAATGGAGGTGGTGGTGGTTCATGTAAAACCGGAAATAAACCAACCCGGCCGAACCCAAAAGCGAAGTAAAGCAGAAAATAAAATACAGAGAAATAATTAGCGTGAAATTAAAGGAATTTAAATACAGAACAATTACATGATAAATATTAAATAAATACATTGAAGCAGTACACGTATAAAAATACATATTCTGGGAACGGGGAGTGACATCGCTACCCTCCTTAGAAAAATTTCGTCCTCGGAATTTCAAATCCAAGCAAGACAGAAACATCAGAGCTAAACTTCATCTAGGTACATGCAATTTGAGCAAGCAATCATTTTAAAATGCCAATAGCAAGTAATACATTTATATTCATCAATCTACGACATCAAGCAATTCTAGTCATAAGGTGATAAGCATGAGGAATCAAGATAATCAAGGTACACGGGAAATAGGTGCGGATACCGTGATCGGTTATCATCCTCACGTTCCCACGTTGACTCTCCTAAGGAGTGATGACCCCAAGCAACGTGGACAAGGCTAATTGTTCGGTTGTTGAGTATCTTCTCCCTTCGGTCCAAAATGGACACCGGCAGTTCCTCGTAAGACAGGTTGGTACCAACAACCAGCTCAGAATGATCGAGGATATGGCTTGGGTCTGATACATACCTACGCAACTAAGATACATGAAACACATCATGCACCTCTCGTAACGAAGGTGGAAGGGACAAACGATAAGCAACGTCGCCCACCCTATCAAGAATAACAAATGGGCCTACGTATCATGGACTCACTTTCCGCGAAAGCCAAATCTAATGACCCCACGAGTAGGTGAGATACGCAAGAACACGTGGTCCCCAACAGAAAATTCTAGCGGCCTACGATGCTGGTCCGTCCAATATCGATGCCGATCTTGTGCAACTCGAAGTCGCTCTCTAATTTCCTTGACCACTTCAACTGTCTGAACAATCATTTTCGGGCCTAATATCTTCCTCTCCTCGATATCATCCCATGCTAGTGGCGACCTACACTTCTTACCATATAGTGCTTCAAATGGCGCCATCTGGACACTGGCTTGATAACTGTTATTGTACGAAAACTTAACTAAGTGCAGGTGACTCTCCCAAGACCCTCCAAAATCTAGGGTGCAAGCTCGCAACATATCTTCTAAAGTCAGAATTGTTCTTTATGATTGTCCGTCTGTCTTTGGGTGGTAAGCCGTACTAAATCTTAACTTGGTACCCAGGCTATGATGTAAACTCTTCCAGAAATGTGATATAAAAAGGGTATCCCTATCTGACACAATACTGACAGGGACTCCATGCTGCCTGACTATCTGCTGCATATACAACTCTGCCAACTTTTCTGTAGATTGCCCTACTCTAAAAGGGAGAAAATGTGCCACTTTCGTAAGCCGATCCACTATCACCCAAATAGCATCTTTACCACTTGGTGATCTCGGTAAACCGGTCACAAAGTCCAAGGTAATATGCTCCCACTACCGTTCCGGGATAGGAAGCGGTTGTAATAATCCAGCTGGCCTTGTAGAATCATGGAAAAGAGCATGATTGCCCATGCGGCTCAGAACAGGAAAACCTATGCGGTTCAAAAACAGACGAGCTTCATGCGGCTCAAGAGCATCATGCGGTTCAAAAGTCACCAACTTGGACATGCGGCTCAAGCAACACCACGTGGCCTTCTGCGGTTCGCTTCTACAATTGGCCATTAAGCAAAGCCCCTATTTAATGCTCTAACGTAAAGGAGAATTGACTATGACATAAAGATGCAATAATGATTTTGTCATAATGGTAGACTCCTAGGGAAACGAAGGAAATCTCTGACACAAACCCCAAAATCCTTCATGCGGCCTTGACATGTGGACAGTCGCATGCGGCTCAGGCAGAGGCCACCCCATGCGGCTCAGGTAGAGGCCATCTCATGCGGCTCAGGCAGAGTCTATCCCATGCGGCTCAGGTAGAGGCCCACCTCATGCGGCTCAGGCAGAGTCTACCTTATGCGGCTCACGAGGACTATCTTCATGCGGCTCACTGAGAAGCCACCCATCATGCGGTCGCCTACGCTCATGCGGCTCAGATCATTTTCATACGTGGCCAGTCTTATGCGGCTCAGTAGGGAACAATCCTCATGCGGTTCGGATTTCCTAAGTGGCTCGCGGTTAAGACACGTGGCAGAAGATTAGTTTTTTCCGCGTCCCTATAGCTAGCAGCATAATAATAATGGGACACGTGGCATCAAATCGATCAAGATTCATCAACAAATCCTAACAACCAGGTTTAGTGCCATCCTCATAATTACTGGGATCAAATCAGATCATTTGCAATCATGCAAATTGAACACGTGGCGGAAGATCCGAGCTTGGCATAACAAATTATGAAGATTTATGGCAATCATCATTAATTGCCTACAGAGATTTGATGCAATCCCCATTAATTGCCTAGAATTGCTACAATCAGAATGAAGGGCCCAGATTAATTGATCCTTAACCGCCGACTTATCAAGGAGGCAATCATTGTAAACCCTAATGATCGTATCCCACTCCTATAAATAGCAAGGTGCCATTCCCTTGCGAAAGAGGACTTTTTTGGAAGAGCACCAGAGCACCTGGAGAGACTTGAAGAGAGAGAGAGCAGAGAGACAAAGGCTCGCACAGAGAGCATCCTGAGAGCATTTCTTCCCCGGAGCCAATGCTGCATCCGATCGTCCAAGGTGTAAGGCAGAGCTGTCGTCGCTTTCCCGAGCCTCTATCGTCACCCCCCAGAATCAAAAATAAACAATTGTACTTAGATTGCTGTACCTAGGTTTTCGTCCCTAGGCTTTCTTTGTACAAGCGAGTTTGTATTGTGAAGTAAAAGTCCAGTCCTCCGATAATTGTTCTGTTCTTTTATATCTCATGGCAAACACGATGGCGACTCTGCTGGGGACAAACTTCTCTACGGCTGAGGAGTTGGTGACGCAATTGGATGCAGCCAAACTTGGCTCCACACAACAGAAGATGGTCATCCACTTCGACCAACAGGCGTTCGAAGAAATGCTCTCTGAAGGAAGCACTGGCCCGGACCAGAAGCGAACCCGAACGAAAAAAAGCTCGCAAGGAGTGGAGGCCAAAGTCATTTGCTCCTCCACAAGCTCTGGACGGAGTACTCTCAGCTGCCCAAGACGGCGAAGGCAACTCTCATGCGGCCCCACATCAAGCCATAGAAGACTCTGCTGTCCCTAAGTCCGGCAGAGGAAAGCACTACGATGCTGGACTTGCAGGGGCAAAGAGTGATTCTATGTGCTCCAGGAAGAAGCCGAACAAAGGTACTAGCAGCAAAACGAAGACTCATGCGGCCAAGATTGCCAGCCGCATGAATGATGTCCATGCGGCCGAAACTGCCAGCCAAAAGTATAACACTCATGCGGCCAGGATTTCGAGCCGCATGGAGAAGACCTATACGGCTGAGACTTCCAGCCGCATGAAGAAAGCCCATGCGGCTACAACTGCCAGCCGCATGAAGACAGTTAATTCTAGCCACATGCCGCCTGCTCCACGCGGCTCGATTTTCGACCGCCTCTCCTATGGCCCTGATCTCTCATGCTCCCAAGAAGACATGTCTGACTCTCTCCAGCACCACTTAGTGCCCTCACGCACTAGAGTGAAGAACTCTAGGGCAGCGCGAGCTTGGCAAGCTCAGTCCGCTGACCCGACCTCTGACCATCCGAGCGTTCCACATACTATTATACGGGCCTCTGATGGGAAGTTGTACAGAACCACTCGAGTCCCGCCCCCGACGGCAAACGGACATAGTGGTTCCCAAAAGTCTTCCAAAATCCAGGGAGCGAACATGGTCGTTTCAGACCCCTCTGACTTGCGTAAGGCTATCCTCCACAAGCGCAAGGGAAGAGAAAAAGCTTCAGGGTATAAAGAGTCCTCCCACGGACGTCACTTGCATCCAAGTCATCGTCAACTGCTGTTGCAATAACACGACGGTACGAGAAGACCGGCAGTCCGTCTTCCAATGACTGCAACAACCATGTTCAGAGGATGAGGCACTTCCCGTCGTCTCCTGCAACTCTGCTCAGAAGATCCCCTCCGATGGGAGAGGGAAGAAGACAAACGTTCCCAGCCCAGGATTTTAACCACTGTGACTAAGAGACTATCGTCTAAGCGGTTGCCCACCACCGAAGTTTTCCAAGGTACCCGTTCAAAGACAAATCTGCTACAGTAGGAGATTCATCATCCACATCTCTGGGGTTGCTAGAACTAGGGGTAGCACTCCTCCGAACCTCCACGACAATCCGATGTTCCAAGAAGACGAGCTGGGGGAAACAACTCTCCCATTATATGCAGCAAATCCCAACGTCCCCGAGGACGTCCACAATTCCCAAGACGAGGTGAACTCGGAAGCTGGGGGTACTGTTCCTTCTGAGTCCGAACTAGAGGAAGACATTCCCACATACCCCGATGACTTTTCGTTACAGGGGTATGATTCGGAGTGTACGTCATCTACCGTCCCTTCCACTTCTACTCATGTCAGGACGGCATTCATGACAAACGATGAAAAGAATGGTCCCAGTGATCGCCAACGTATCGACACTCTGGAGGCCATACTGCGCACTTTGGTCAAATCCGTGGACGAGATCAAAGCAGCCCTCCCTACTCTGCAAGGAGGTACGCCTGGCCAAACAAACTTGGGTCCCGCAGGCAATACAGACTCGAACTCAGCGGCACCAACCCGGTAATATTCCTCCTGAAATGTCGGCTCCTACCGCTGCAGACGAAGCCAGGAAGGCAAGAAGAGAGGTCCAGGAGCTCCGAGCTATGTTCCATGCCCAAAAAAACTGCCAAGACCATAGGATACGACAACCGTATCCCGCTGCGTGGAGAGATGTTCCCTTCCCACCAAAGTATAAACCATTCCACATCAATCCATATGGTGGGAAGACCTCCGCAAGTCGGTACATCACTTACTTCGAGGTCACCACCGACCATCTACCCCATGACGATGCCATCCTTACACGATTATTCATCGGGGCATTGGAAGGGGTCGCCTTTGACTGGTACCGTAACCTGCCAGACAACTGCATCCACTTCTTCGCCAGCTTCAAGCGCATGTTCTTGGAAAGATTCTACGAAGTAGGATAGGACATCACAATGTCCACCCTCATGGACGTCGTTCAAGGGGAGAAAGAGCTGACAAGGAACTATATTGAGCAGTTCCGCCAAACTGCCAAGAAGTTGCCGTCCGGTAATCCGGATTCCTCCTTAATTGAAATTTGCCAAAAGAGACTGCTTCCAATAATCAGCCTCTGGATGGGTAAAAGTCAATTTAAGGACTGGAAGACATTTATCATCAGTGCCACTAGCGCCAAAGATAGGTTGAAGAAGGCTCGCCAACTGGGATTGCACATCTCAGAGGGAGAGGACAAGGACAGGCGTCCTAATGCCAACAACGACAATGGTGGTAGCTCCACCAACAATCGGGACAACAAGGGCAAGCAGGCTATGGTGGCTGACACAGCCCAGAAACCTGAGTCAAAACCGGCAGACAAGCAATGGCCACAAATGATCTACTCCTTCGAAGACGGTCATGTCAAGTCCATCTTGGACATGCTCATACAAGGAGATAGAATTCAGCTCCCTCCACCAAGACGGGAACCTCGGCCGGCAGAAATGGAGAACCCAAAGTACTGCCATTACCACCGCTACGTCCACTTTGATACACACGACTGCTACCAACTGAAGCGATACATCCAACATCTCATCGATTCGAAGGCTCTGGCCATTGACTTCGAGGAGGTAACCGTGGCAGCCAACATGGTGTCTGTACAGTTTGGCAGCTTCCCTCCAACAGAGACTCAAGACGGCGTGGTACCCATCCCTCGGGCGACAATGGAGAATGATAATCTTCTACCTCCTCGAGATCAGGCTACTGGTTTGGTACCTCTCAGCACGTCACGAGGGGAGGTCATGTGGGTCCATCCAGATTTGGTACCAGAGGTAACTCAGTCCGTACCACTCCCCATTGGCCGGAAGAAGGGTGGAAAGGTCAGATCCTGCCGCACAATTTTGGTAGATGTCGAAGAAGCCATAGCTGTCGTCACTCGGTCTGGTGCTCAATCCCAACCTACGCCAGATAACTCGGCTGAAGAGCATCAGCCGGCCACTGCTGCACTCCGGGACCTTCCCAACCTCCAACGACCGACAAGCCTAGGCCGAAGGAGACTCGCTTTGACAAAACCCTCCGAAAAGAGGCACCTCATGGGCTGGAAAGGCCCTACAACTTTGACATCTTGGCGCAATTGGCTAACACACCGGCCAAATTGTTATTATACGAGCTCCTGAGACTCTCTAAGGATGTTCGCGCGGCTTTGAGCGACGTACTCCAGAACACCGACGCATATCTAGCTCAGGTCAACCTCACGGGAGAGAGCCCCGCCTGCAGATCTCCAAGACAACGCTTGCACGGGAGCGATGTCCAACATTGTCTTCACTCCACAGGATATGCTTATTAAAACCAACCTGCACGATCGTCCGTTATATTACACTGGATACATCGACGACGTGAAGGTGGATCGGATGCACATTGATCTCGGTTCTTCTATAAGCATCATCCCGAAGGGTCTGTTACATCATCTCCGCATTTCTATGCATCGTCTGACGCCAACAAGCACCGCCATCAGCGGTTTCAATTCGGACAGGAGCTACCCGATTGGGATGATCCGCTTGAAGTGCCAAATTGGCGATCTTCAGTCAGAAGTAACCTGTTATGTCATAGATGCGGACATTTCCTACAATATCCTCTTGGGGCGCCCTTGGATACACGATTACATGATCGTGCCTTCCACGCTGCACCAGTGCTTCAAGTATGTCGAAAAACACGGCTTCGTGAAGACAGAATTTGCCGACATCGATCCCTTCAAAGGGGTCGAATCCTACTACTCAAATTCCTGCCTATATGAAAAGTCGAAGAGGCACCTTGGTGAAGAAGATGTACAAGCTCGCACTGAGACGGCCACAGGATCAGAAGACCCTCTGACGATCCACATCTAAGCTCGCAAACCTGGCAAGTCCGTACCCCTTACGACCGCTCTACGTAAGGACGCAATCAGCCTCTCGGCACAAGAAGAGCAAATGATAATCCGGCTACCAAGGTCCGGCCAAGCTCCAAGACCCACAACGGAGCCACTGACAATCAGACTGCCTAGAGTCGGCCAGCAACAGACGGAGAAGCTCAATCCCTCCGGCAAACCAATGACGATACGTCTTTCCAAGAAGAATCGTCACCCTGATGCAAAGTCGGGGACGTCCAGCAAGCCAACAACTCCCCGTCCAGCGTCGAGTACCAAACTGGGGGTCGCTAGTCTACCAACAACTCCACGTTCTGCTCCACCAGCAGAACTTTTGTTGATCAAGTTGTCCAAATCATCCTCTCAGTCTTCATTTATACAGGGGGTGGCCAAAGAAGAACCAGAACTGGCCAAGTATGTGGCCGCTCACACTGATGTTCCATCCACAGATGATGTAATCCCGCTAGAAAAGATACCTTACTTCATCAATAAAGGGCTATCTTTGAACTACATCGAGCTTAACAACCTTTGTACAATGTATGCTATGGAACACGGCATAGGCACTCACCTACATACACAGGTGACAAATGTTTACACCGCAAATCAACTCACTCCCGTGGAAGGCGCTTACTGTATAATCGAGGGAGGAGACCATCCAATCATCTTCGGTCAGAAAAATGATCCACAGTCCTTCACCATAGAAGAAGTCGATCTCGAATCGGACGCCGGGAGACTGCCTCTCTATCTATATAGCCCTCAATCCAAATATCTCATGCAAAAACAAGGGTATGATCTGGAAGCTATGCCAGGTTTGAAGTACGGCACTGGTCGACGATTACCTTTAAAGTCGCCAGTCCCAGCTGGCAAACCACAGGACTACTACAACAAGACCCGATGCGGACTGGGATATGTTACGCCTACAACGACCCCTGAGAGCTCAGATGAGGAATGCGACTGGCAGTCACACTCAACCGGATCACCAACTTCTGATTCGGATATCAGCATCGGGGATGTATTCAGGCAGGTCTTGTCTGTCAACATGGCGTTCGCTGATGCTTACGAAGAAGGTGAAGACTTTCCTGAACTCCTCGAATTAGAACCGTGGGCCCAACTACTGGATGCGCAATGGGAGAAGCGGTTTGAACAAAGAGAGCCTCCTACTGAAGACGAGGTCATGCAAGTGGATCTAGGCAGTGACTCTTCTCCAAAACCAATCTTTGTTAGTAAAATCCTGACAGACGAAGAGCGAGAATCGCTACTGGAACTCGTCAAAGAATATATTGATGTGTTCGCCTGGAACTATGAAGACATGCCAGGGTTAAATCCCGATACTGCTCTTCACAAACTCAACATTCAGCCAGATGCAAAGCCGATCAAACAACAACAACGACGCTTCCGCCCAGGCATCATGGATGCAATCAAAGCCGAAGTCAACAAACTGATAGCCAGCGGCTTCATTCGTAGACCCTCTATAACATGTATGAAGAACTGCAGCGCGATAGAAGGTCGAGTCCGACCTTTTTGTCGCTCCAATCAAAAATGTTCTCACGTAGGCAGCTAAATGATGAGAACTCTTCCACATAACTTTTGTTCTCATTGTGCTGCCTGCTGATAGGTAAGGGGAGACGTGCTCGCTTTCCTTTTCAGCCCCGCTGACATAGCTATGGGGCCCATCTCTGATAACGAAAAAAAATGCAATTCAAAATGATGACAAATCTGGTTCGATGGCTGTTCTCCACTAACCACAAGGATATCGGTACTCTATATTTCATCTTCGGTGCCATTGCTGGAGTGATGGGCACATGCTTCTCCGTACTGATTCGTATGGAATTAGCCCGACCGGGCGATCAAATTCTTGGTGGGAATCATCAACTTTATAATGTTTTAATAACGGCTCACGCTTCTTTAATGATTTTTTTATGGTTATGCCGGCGATGATAGGTGGATCTGGTAATTGGTTTGTTCCGATTCTGATAGGTGCACCTGACATGGCATTTCCACGATTAAATAATATATCATTCTGGTTGTTGCCACCAAGTCTCTTGCTCCTATTAAGCTCAGCCTTAGTAGAAGTGGGTAGCGGCACTGGGTGGACGGTCTATCCGCCCTTAAGTGGTATTACCAGCCATTCTGGAGGAGCAGTTGATTTCGCCATTTTTAGTCTTCATCTATCAGGTGTTTCATCAATTTTAGGTTCTATAAATTTTATAACAACTATCTTCAACATGCGTGGACCTGGAATGACTATGCATAGATTACCCCTTTTTGTGTGGTCCGTTCTAGTGACAACATTCCTACTTTTATTATCACTTCCGGTACTGGCAGGGGCAATTACAATGTTATTAACCGATCGAAACTTTAATACAACCTTTTTTGATCCTGCAGGAGGGGGAGACCCAATATTATACCAGCATCTCTTTTGGTTCTTCGGTCATCCAGAGGTTTATATTCTCATTCTACCTGGATTTGGTATTATTAGTCATATCGTATCGACCTTTTCGGGAAAACCGGTCTTCGGGTATCTAGGAATGGTTTATGCCATGATCAGTATAGGTGTTCCTGGATCTCTTGTTCGGGCTCATCATATGTTTACTGTGGGCTTAGACGTTGATACGCGTGCTTACTTCACCGCAGCTACCATGATCATAGCTGTCCCCACTGGAATCAAAATCTTTAGTTGGATCGCTACCATGTGGGGAGGTTCGATACAATACAAAACACCCATGTTATTTGCTGTAGGGTCCATCTTTTTGTTCACCATAGGAGGGCTAACTGGAATAGTTCTAGCAAATTCTGGGCTAGACATTGCTCTACATGATACTTATTATGTGGTTGCACATTTCCATTATGTACTTTCTATGGGAGCCGTTTTTGCTTTATTTGCAGGATTTCACTATTGGGTGGGTAAAATCTTTGGTCGGACATACCCGGAAACTTTAGGTCAAATCCATTTTTGGATCACTTCTTTCAGGGTTAATCTGACCCTCTTTCCCATGCATTTCTTAGGGCTTTCGGGTATGCCACGTCGCATTCCAGATTATCCAGATGCTTATGCCGGATGGAATGCTCTGAGCAGTTTCGGCTCTTATATATCCGTAGTTGGGATTCGTCGTTTCTTCGTGGTCGTCACAATCACTTCAAGCAGTGGAAACAACAAAAGATGTGCTCCAAGTCCTTGGGCTGTTGAACAGAATCCAACCACACTTGAATGGATGGTACAAAGTCCTCCAGCTTTTCATACTTTTGGAGAACTTCCAGCTATCAAGGAGACGAAAAGCTATGTGAAGTAAAAGAAGAAAAGGTCGTCGACTGCTACTAAGAACCTAACAGCAGAACAAATCCAGTCCGAGTGACTGGGACTCCGGGTAACTGGGTACCCCCGGCGAGGGTGATGACCACATGAAATTGGTTGGGCCCTAAATCAAAGATCCATCATGTTCCAAAAAAAAACGGTATTCGCCCTCTGAATCATAGAATTCCTTTGCTTATGTTATTATGCTGCTTTCCTTCTTCAGGCTGGAAAAGCCTTTCGTTATCTTATTAGATTCCCATTCCTTCCTGCCTTTCCTAACCTTGCCCGATCCTAGCCTACTCACCACCTTGCTCCAAGATTGAAGTTGGAACTAGGAGTCCTTAAATCTGAATTAAAAAGAGCTTGGTGTTCGAAAGTGAGAAAACAACCTCTGTGGCAGGATTTACCAAGTCTAATTTAACGGGACCCTAGCCCGTCCTGTGGTCCTGAACCAACGTTCCATCCTGAAAAGAGAGCTCAGGAGCCTTCATCTCGTACGGAAACACTTGAGGAAGGAGAGAACTCATACAACAACTGAACTAAACGCTCAATGCGCATGAAAAGCGATTATCATGAATGCCCTTTATATAGCATCTTTGAGTTGGGCTTAGCCCTCTTCCTATCCTAAACCCCCTAGAATCACAAGGAACTATTGATGGAACATCTGGCAATTCAGTTAAGTAACTAGTTAGTCTATCAAGCTGAAACTAGGACTTAGGAAGTCTCAGGGGGGCACCCCTTTGAGGGCAATTTCATGCCATTTGTCGCCCCACGTTAGAACTCTCTTGAACCGCCTTCTTTATAGCTAAACCTTTTTTTGAACACCGATTTCATCGTAAGGCGCTATGAGCCCTCAACTTCTGTACGGGTTCGAGAGTTTGGTTCGACTGAGACTGATTTCTCATCGGGTTCAGATGGGGATGGGAATTCGGATTTGGGTGCCTCGTATGATAAGGAAGAGAGTTCATCCAAAGATGAAGACCTAGAAAGCCCTAGAGCTAGAGCTTGTTGAGAAAGTCGCTTTGAAGATGGTATGGGAAGTATTGAAGTTGAAAGCGATAGCAAAGGCCGTAGGGGATAGGATCTCTTTCCCCCGGTGATAAAGAAAGGCGTTCTTGTTGTCAGTGACGAGTTCGATCTAGTTTCGATGATTGAAGTGAAGGCGACCGTGCCGGGAGGAAGACCTTGCTAGGAGGTGACTGACTGTCTCGTAGCGAGTAGCCTGTGTGTATCCCCAGCTCGTTCTTTGCTTGCTCGCCTGCTTTCTTTCTATTGGAGCATTCCGTGTAACCTTGTTAAGTGAAGGAAGGAGTTCTATCTCCGGGATAGCAGCTCTTAGTTCGGATAAAAGAAAGAAGCCTGTATGTGCGTAAATTCTCTTCCCAGATCCAATTTCAGATAGATAGACCTAAACTCAATTAAGCAATGCCTCACTTGGTTCAACCTTCTTCAGTGCGCTCCTTCGCTGTAGAAAGCCTTCATGGTGCGGTGCCTTTGAAACGGGACCTTGTACTTGGATTGCTGTCAAAGGCAACCCTAGTGGTCCTCGATGGTCAAACCAAGGAGAGTTGTCTCGCTGCGTACCTTCTGTCGAAGAAAGTACTGGCACTTAAGAAGAGCTTGCTCTTTTTTGAGCTCTCTACTTGAAGCAATGTGGATCCTGTCTCCTGAAAGCAGATGGAGGTTACCCCTGTACTGGCCTTCTTCCGGTGCCGGTCTCAATGACAAGAGCTCTTACTTTAACTCACTGGCGTTCATCTCACTGTCGCTCGCCTCACTTTTCTTTCAGAACCTTCATTTCACCGTTATCAAATGGATAAGAAGGATGGATGATGGACATTTTCCACTGGTTCATCCACCGACCGATGAGACTGACTACACGAATGTTACGAATCCAAACGTGGGTTTCCTACAAAGTGGAGTGAGGGCTGCTACACAAGACAGATGGTCAGGGAAGACCACACTCTCGTTTCGGGACAGATGGCTCCTCCAAAACAAAAAAGAAGGCGAGCGAAGTGAGATGACCGTTAGGGAGGTAATAGAATCACAAATCTTATGAGGCGGAAACATCAAATAGGAATCTGGAGATAGGACGGGCAGAAGAAATGTTGGGTCAAGTCTTCAGTACCAAGTATCTTCATAATCAGGATCTGTTTTCAGCCGTTCCTAAAGTTGGAATCAACATGGGCTTCAATCCTTCGCGGGCGAGATATTCTCTTTTTGGGATTACAGTTGAGTGTTGGGAATGGAGAGTCTATACGTTTCTGGCTGGACAAATGGGCTCTTCACGAGCCTTTTGTATCGCGTGAGGATGTAAATGTCCCTGAGGAGGAGAAGCAATGGACTGTTAGAGATTATTTGACACCTATGGGAGGCTGGAACTGGTCTCTTATTCAGGGCAAACTTTCACAGTCTTTATGCAACGTCCTGAGAGGGTGTATCGCATACAATTTCTTTTCCTGACACTCTCACGTGGGCAGGAGCGACTGGAAATTTCTCTGTAAAGTCAACTTCGTTTATTTTATAAAGGCTATGATTTTCAACACAACAGCAATTGGATGTGGCTTTGGCGACCTTCCGTTCTACCAAGATGGAAGTCCTTCTTGTGGTTGTTGGGAACTGGCTGCTTACCAATGAGCAGCGTTTAAGGAGGCATTTGTGTCAGATTGGTACTTGTTCCCGATGGTTTTAAGAGATTGATTGAAACACTGGAGCATGTATTCAAGCAGAGTCCTCGAGCTCATCAGGTCTGGTTGGATTTGTATTCCAAGGAAAGTGAGTTGGGCCATGCTGCTAGCTCGTTCATGGATTGGATTCGTTGATGGTCTTTTCTGACGCTATCTTCAAGCCTAGTGGGAGTAAAAAGCCCTAACTATGATGCTCTGGTGGTCTCCATGCAGATCGGAGACTGGGAGATCTGAAAGATTATGATTGATGGTGGCAGCAGTGCCGACATTCTGTTCTACCCAACATTCTGTGCTATGGGAAAGAGGATCTGAGTCCGACTTCAGCCCCTAATTACAATGGAGGAGTTTCTAAACATGTTCAATGTCATTGTGGGCTTATAAATGCCAGGGCGTAGCTGGTGCAGCATCAGAACCGGTTGTCGAAATTGTCCTGCCTTAACAGGCAGGGGACGTGGTGCTGATAACCCGGTTCATGGTAGTGGACGTTCCCTCCCCTTACAACGCCATACTTTTTAGGTGGTGGATCCACAAAATTCAGGCTATCCCGTCAACTTATCACCAGGTGGTCAGGTTTCCCACTCAGTATGGGATGATGGAACTCAATCAAGAGTACTGCCCGAAAGTGCCACTCGGTCTAATGCGACCGAGCCAGCATGCGAAAGATGTAAGTCGGTGTCGCTGCAGTGACACCGAAGCTAGACCGGTTACCGGAAGAAGGTACAGTCTGGGGGATGAGTCTCCCACGTACCAGAAGAACGGTTAGCAATTACAGCAGCCATCACCGCTAGCAGGGGGTTTCCCGGGTGATGGGACAAAGAGAGTGAATGGAATCGGAGAGCCGATTTATGCAGACGAGAAGAAAAGAAAATGAATAAATATTCGAAAAAACCCTCTATGAGGGCTTAACAGCGCCTGACTTCGCTGTGAGCTAGAAAACTCACGTTGCATGGGCACATCTCTATACATCATTAATGATGTTATTACCACCTCCATGTGATGAGGTTGTCACTTTGTCTCCATTGGGATAACAGATTTGGTGGTCCCTATCTCACTCATCAACAAGGTGAGACGAGAAGACCTGTCAGGGGAGGAAAACAGAGAGGCGACTCGCATCATAGCAGCTGGGAAGGAACCTCTTGCTTCACCTACTACTATGTGGACAGATAGATGAACGAAGCTCTACTGACCACTCCACGCTAACCTGTGTGCTATCGCTTCCATGCTCGCTCACTGAAACTCTTGCGCTAGATTACGCTTCGCTTAACTCTCGGGATGGAATGGAAAGATCTCGTAGTTCCATGTCTGGTATTGAAAGAAGAAAGCACGCACAATAAGACTGCCAGTGACTCCCACTGGCACATATTGACAGATCGGTGAAACCGAAAGAAAAAATGACTGATCAAGCAGACCCCGCTTCGCTGCTCTTGTCTCTGTCACCAGCTTTTCAGATCTCTATTGCCATGAAGGAACATCTCTACCTTGACCTTAGCACGAGAGCGGCATATCGCTGGTCAAAGACCTTTGGTCCCTGTCCGTTGACGGAAAAGAGAAACGAAGATTGGGCTTGTGAAAGGATTGTGCCCTACTCTTTGCTGATGACTGTAGCTCAAAACAAGTTTCTCTTTTGACCTTACTCTTGCGGTTGATGAAGTCCCTGGGTAGAACCATTCTTTCATTCGGGACAGGCAGGACAACTCGACTCCAATAGGGGACCCACTCGTCAAAGAACCCGTATTGTGTATGCCGCTTCCTCAGATAGATGCAAGGTCAGACTCTTTTGAGGAGTTGATGAACCGGATCAGGGACTGACGTCGAACCATAAGGGGCAATGACAGCAGCAGAATCGAAAAACGCATCGCGCCACACGCGCAGCCTCGGCAGCCACACAACTTACACAGCACAGGCAGCATACAAGCAAGGAGCATCGCCACTGAACACCAAGTGTAGTACAAGGCGGAAGGAAGACACACACACATGAAAGCAGGAGCCAACCGCAGCGCGTCTCAGTGTCTTGTTTGCCGCTCTTCTTCTTTACTTGAAGCGCAGACACTCGTTAATATACGCTTTTTTGTTATGAAGAGGGTCTGTGTGCGGATTTGAGTCCAAAAGGCTTCGTCACGCAGGTAGAGTTTGACAGCAGCCTCCGTCGCGATGTGTTCGGGACTTGCCTTGGTCCAGGCCATAGGCAGATCAGACTACTCGAGCAAAGCTAGGCCTGGTTAAGTTCCTGGTTGGAACATCTGACTTTAAGAAAGTGCCTACAGTGCTGGAGAGAACTTGCAGGTAAGATGGAATGAAAAACATAAAATGTGGGTTGATGAATCTCACCCATACAGCAGCTAAACTTGAATCCTTCTTGGGACTGAAATCTGGTGACCATCTGAACACTTTAAAGAGAGAACTGTCGAGCTTGTGAGGGCCATAGGAGAGAGCAGTAACCATATCCTCCTGGGATATGAGGGGGAAGAACATGCCTTGGGTCAAGGATTCCTACTGAGTAGGGTTTGGTGAGTCCCCAGTGGGAGATGAATTCTCTGATTCGAGGAAGTTGTGGGTTCCCAGAGGAAAACTTGATAATTAGAGTGGTGTTGAAGAGATTAGCAGCTTGTTGAACTTCCAAGGATGTGAAAGACAGAGCTGGGCAACCTTCATGTCTCCCAGTTTGCTTTGGATTGAGAGGAATGTCCTTCATGAGAGGAGGTTGCATGGAACTAGAGGATGTAGCCAGAGCTGGGTTGAGTACAGCAGCATAAGAGGTCTTGGGAGCTGGTGGAGCAGTAGATGTAGGGGGAGCAGTGGTCTGTGTGGTGGAAGAGAGTGGTGGGAAGTCGGATGAGGATGTTGTGTGGTCTTTCCTCACAGATGGACACTGGAGCCAGAGCCCTCGATTCGCTCATTTCAACGAAGCGAAGTCAGTTCTTCGCTATTGCAAAGGGGTAACAACTCTCCTTCTTATGTTGTTTGTTTTGAGAGAACTGGGAAATGCCAGGCAAAGCCTTTGGTTCGGTAGGGCCGGTAATAAACCGACTGATTAAACGCAAGGAAGTTCTTTTCCAGTTATTAGGCCAGCTGAGGCCATTCTCTCGATTGGCTCAACCGGAGCAGCCGGATCAGGGTTTGACTGACCTCTCGACCCTCGGAAGTCGGGCGGGGCCCCTCTTAGGTAGGGATGCCTAGCCTTACCGGTCTTGGTAGTTCTTAACACCTGGTCGTCTATCACGCATACACCTTCTCTTGTCTTCCCTCTCGACTGGGATCTATCTTTCTCAGCATTCACAGGAGCAGACACCACAGAGCCAGTCAAGGAATCCCGTTCTCACCACCTATTGATTGTAGCAAGCTACCCAAGCTGCTTTTTGTGAAAAGCAGTGGCACTCACTTCTATCACCTCCCGGCACGGTCGCCTTCTCACTGCGTTAGCCTCACTTCGATATATCTCGCCTCATCTCCCTCCGGTCGCCTTGCTTCAGATACAGGAGTTGTTCAAACAATTAAGCCTTGTAGTCATGGTTTCTAGATCGTCTTTTAGCAACATCCAGACTGGGTCGCCAACATAGTACCAGTCCTCAAAAAGAATGAGAAGATTCGAATCTGCATCGACTTCCACAATCTAAACGGTGCCCCAAAGATGAGTTCCCCCTCCCTATCACAGACATCATGATTAACAACACCTGCGGCTTCGAACGTATGTCATTCATGGATGGCTTCTCGGGGTACAACTAAATTAAGATGTCTCCCGACGACGAAAAGCATACATCGTTCCGAACACCAATAGGCACGTTCTGCTACACAGTCATGCCTTTCGGCTTAAAGAACGCTGGCGCCACCTATCAAAGAGCTATGAGCATCATCTTCAGGGATCACTTGCGCAAGATCGTGGAGTGCTATGTTGACGACATCGCCGTTAAAAGCCGCTCTAAGGAAGATCATCTGCATGATCTAAGGACAGTGTTCGACCTAATGCGCGAAAATCCTTCTTGGGCGTATCTAGCGGGGAGTTCTTGGGTTTCATCATCCTCCCAAGGTATCCACGTAGACCCTGAGAAGACAAAGGCAATCTGGAGATGGGTCCCCCAAGAAATCTTCGAGAACTCTGAGGCCTCCAAGAGAGGTTAGCTTACATCAGGGTTCATTTCCAACCTCTTCGGGCGATGTCAGCCATTCACCCATCTCATGAAGAAGGGCGTCTCATTCGTATGGGACGAAGAATGTCAGCGTGCCTTCGATAGCATCAAAGAATATTTGTCGAACCCTCCAGTCCTGGTGGCCCCGGTTGCTGGAAAACCATTCCTGCTCTATGTACGAGCAATGGAGCATTCCCTAGGTGCTTGCTAGCACAAACAACGATGAAGGCTATGAGCAAGCTATATATTACCTCAGCCGAATGATGATCGGGCCAGAGCACCGATATACCGCCATGGAGAAGGAATGCCTCACCCTAGTGTTCGCCATTCAAAAAATGCGACAATATGTCACGGGACAAACCATACAGTGATATCACGAGTCAACCCCCTCAGGGTCCTCATGACTAAACCAGGGGCACTCAGCTTTGCCTCGCTACATGGGAAATATTACTGTCCCCCTACCGTATGATCTTCATCCCACAAAAGGCTGTTAAAGGTCAAGCTCTGGCAGACTTTTTAGCAGCCCACCCAGGCCCGGAGTCGGCTAGAATATACGAAGACATCCCAGATGAGGTCGCCGACTCGCATGCAACCTCTCACGATGATATATGGCGGATGTTCTTCGACGGCACCTCTAGGACCGGACCTAAGGACAACATCGTCGTCGGAGTCGGGTGGTGCTGGTTTCTCCTTCCGGATTGGTGATCAATCGCGCTTACTTCCTCACAGAACCCTGCTCTAACAATGTGGCCGAGTACAACGCTTTAGTCATTGGTCTCCAACTTGCAAGAGAGCTGGGGGTAGAATATCTTGAAGCATACGGCGATTCACAGTTAATCGTCAATCAGATCCGGGGTTCATACGAGGTTCGCCATGAGGACATGATCCCCTATCACCAAATAGCGATCAGCATCATCTCGTCGTTCGAGGGGTTCTTTATCGAACATGTTCCCAGACTCCAAAATATTGAAGCCGATGCCTTAGCTGACCTTGCCGCTTCCCTAGCGGTTCCAAACTATGCACATGAATCGGTGGATGTGATAGGCCATGAACTGGTCTGTCCCAAGAACAATGTTCAATTTGTGGCGAGTTATTCCGCTCAGACGATCGACAAAGCACAAGACTGGAGACAACCATTCATTGACTTCGTAGTCTACGACATTCTGCCGGAGGACCCAAAGGAAGCCACCTCTATCAGAAGGCGTTCTCTCAGATTCTTCTACAATACGGCGAAAATACTGTATCGTCGGTCCTACGATGGATTATTGCTTCGATGTCTGCCAAACGCAAAAGCCAATGAAGCCGTACGCGAAGCTCATGACGGTGTCTGCGGGGCCCATCAGCCTGGCCCAAAATTGCAAGACCGTCTTCGCCGAATGGGCTACTACTGGCCCACGATGGTAGCAGATGCGATAGACTACGCAAGAAAGTGCAAAGCCTGCCAAGTCCATGCGGACTTCATCCACCAGCCATCTGAATTTCTACATCTGACAGTGGCGTCCTGGCCATTCGAAGCATGGGGAATGGATATATCGGTTTTCGATCGCTCACTTCTTTCCGGACATCGCTTCATAATTGCCATCACAGGTTACTTCTCCAAATGGGCGGAAGCTGTTCCGCTTGCAGAAATAAAGACTTCAAACGTGATCAGCTTCCTCAAGCATCACGTCATCTATCGCTTTGGCCCGAAGGATCATCCACGATAATGGTCCGCAGTTCGCAATCCACGCCTTCTATCGGTTCTGCGACAAGCACCGCATCCAGAATATTGCTTCAACACCATACAATCCGGCATGGAATGAGTTGGCAGAAGCAATCAACAAAACAATTATCAAACTTCTCAAGAAGTTCGTATCGTCCAACAAACGCGATTGGAACGTGAAGCTTGGTGAATTCTTATGGGCGTACCGTACCACAGTCCGAACAGCCACAGGGAACACACCATTCTCCTTGGTGTATGGGAGTGAGATAGTTCTCCCATTGGAGACTCAAATACCCTCGCTCCGCGTCGCTCCCACTTTCCAATTGACGACAGACGATAACTATCGTCGCCGGTTACAAGAGTTGGAGGCCTTAGATGAAAAGCGCCTCTTGGCTCGGCAACGAATCAAGATTTACCAAGCACGCATCTCCGGAGCCTTCAACAAGAAGGTTAAAATCAGAACATTCCAAGTGGGCGATCTCGTTCTGGCAGTTCGGAGGCCGATGGTCATGACTCACAAAACTGCGACAAATTTAGCCAAAATGGGAAGGTCCATTTATCATTGAGGTTGTATTCTCCAACGGTGCTTACCGCCTTGCAAAACAAAACGGAGACTTGCTTATGTTGCCCGTCAACGGCAAGTTCCTGAAGAAATATTATGTCTAAACGACATTTTCCCAATTCCAAACTATTGAGTTATGTACCCGTGGTACCGCTGAACTCACATTCACAAAATCCCAGATTATTGAGTCATGTACCCGCCGGTACCGCTGAACTCACGTTCTTCAAAATCTAGATTGTCGAGTTACGTACCCTCCGCTACCGCTGAACTCACATTCACAATCTCCCAGATTATCGAGTTATGTACCCGCAGGTTCCTCTGAACTTACATTCCGGTCACTCTTTCAGATAGTAAGTCATGTATGACCATACCTCTAAACTTATTTCTATGAAAGAGCTCCTCCCTCATGATCCACTACCCGCACTCTCAGTGCACAAAAAGGGTAATAGATCCACAAAATTTTCAAAACGACCACGTCGATGTTACCTCTGAGTCGTTTCACTTCCGCCAAAAACAAATCACCCCTCTACATAGAACTTTCATGTCCTCATTACCTCTGAGTCGTCCTATGTACCCCTTCATGGAGCCCACTCCTGCCATGTCCTCATTACCTCTGAGTGGGAAGGCTCCATCGAAGAAACCCTCATATTTGCCATGTCCTCATTATCTCTGAGTAAATATGTTGGTCCTCCCTCGACTTATTATCTGTACCAAAAAAAAACCCAGGGTACGCCAAGGATAATAGGTCCACAAATGTCCTCTGTTGACCACATATATCCTCCGTTGAGTCCACTCCTGCCATATCCTCATTACCTCTGAGTAGGAAAACTCCGCGGTAAAAGCCCCCATACTTGCCATGTCCTCATTACCTCTGAACAAGTATGTTGGTTTTCTCTCGTCCTATTATCCGTATCCTGAACATGGGTACGCCAAGGATAATAGGCCCACAAATGTCCTCTGCTGACTGCAAATGCTGTACTAAGTTTCTTAGTACATGCACATCATTCCTTACCGTGCCCCGGGAGCCCAGCTGCTCCATGGCATTCTTTCTCCCGATACCCGGAACGTCCATGACCACCTTGCCGTGGAATTGTTCTAGGTATCTCCATCAAACTTGTTATCCGTACCTAAAACCCAGGTATGCCAAGGGTAACAGGTCCACAAACAAGCCCCCCAAGCGGGGCAAACACCACAATAACATCACAAGCACAACACGCACGTGGCAGGGAGCCCATGCGGCTTGGAAATTTATGCGGCTAGACAGGCCATGCGGCAAGGAGGCCATGCGGCTCAGAAATCCATGTGACTGAGGAGGTCATGCGGCTGAGATATCTATGCGGTCCGAAGAAATTTCACATAGCCATGCTTCTTATTCAAAGTATTTCAATTTTGCAAATTGAAAACTTTGAAGGGGGTCTTATAGAAGCATGGAAAAGAGCATGATTGCCCATACGGCTCAGAACAGGAAAACCCATGCGGTTCAAAAACAGACGAGCTTCATGCGGCTCAAGAGCATCATGCGGTTCAAAAGTCACCAACTTGGACATGCGGCTCAAGCAACACCACGTGGCCTTCTGCGGTTCGCTTCTACAATTGGCCATTAAGCAAAGGCCCTATTTAATGCTCTGACGCAAAGGATAACTGACGGCTCTGACATAAAGCTGCAATAATGACTTTGTCATAATGGTAGACTCCTAGGGAAACGAAGGAAATCTCTGACACAAACCCCAAAATCCTTCATGCGGCCTTGACACGTGGACAGTCGCATGCGGCTCAGGCAGAGGCCACCCCATGCGGCTCAGGTAGAGGCCATCTCATGCGGCTCAGGCAGAGTCTACCCCATGCGGCTCAGGTAGAGGCCACCTCATGCGGCTCAGGCAGAGTCTACCCTATGCGGCTTACGAGGACTATCTTCATGCGGCTCACTGAGAAGCCACCCATCATGTGGTCGCCTACGCTCATGCGGCTCAGATCATTTCCATACGTGGCCAGTCTTATGCGGCTCAGTAGGGAACAATCCTCATGCGGTTCGATTTCCTAAGTGGCTCGCGGTTAAGACACGTGGCAGAAGCTTAGTTTTTCCCGCATCCCTACAGCTAACAGCATAATAATAATGGGACACGTGCATCAAATCGATCAAGATTCATCAACAAATCCTAACAACCAGGTTTAGTGCCATCCTCATAATTACTGGGATCAAATCAGATCATTTGCAATCATGCAAATTGAACACGTGGCGGGAGATCCGAGCTTGGCATAACAAATCATGAAGATTTATGGCAATCATCATTAATTGCCCATAGAGGTTTGATGCAATCCCCATTAATTGCCTAGATTTGCTACAATCAGAATGAAGGGCCCAGATTAATTGATCCTTAACCACCGACTTATCAAGGAGGCAATCATTGCAAACCCTAATGATCACATCCCACTCCTATAAATAGCAAGGTGCCATTCCCTTGTGAAAGAGGACTTTTTTGGAAGAGCACCAGAGCACCTGGAGAGACTTGAAGAGAGAGAGAGAGCAGAGAGACAAAGGCACGCACAGAGAGCATCCTGAGAGTATTTCTTCCCCGGAGCCAAGGCTGCATCCGATCATCGAAGGAGTAAGGCAGAGCTGCCGTCGCTTTCCCGAGCCTCTACCGTTACCCCCCAGAATCTAAAATAAACAATTGTACGTAGATTGTTGTACCTAGGTTTTCGTCCCTAGGCTTTCTTTGTACAAGCGAGTTTGTATTGTCAAGTAAAAGTCCAGTCCTCCAATAATTGTTCTGTTCTTTTATATTTCATGGCAAACACGATGGCGACTCTGCTGGGGACAAACTTCTCCACGGCTGAGGAGTTGGTGACGCAATCGGATGCAGCCAAACTTGGCTCTACACAACAGAAGATGGTCGTCCGCTTCGACCAACAGGCGTTCGAAGAAATGCTCTCTGAAGGAAGCGCTGGCCCGGACCAGAAGCGAACCCGCACGAAAAAAAGCTCGCAAGGAGTGGAGGCCAAAGTCATTTGCTCCTCCCCAAGCTCTGGACGGAGTACTCTCTGCTGCCCAAGACGGCGAAGGCAACTCTCATGCGGCCCCACTTCAAGCCATAGAAGACTCTGCTGTCCCCAAGTCTGGCAGAGAAAAGCACTACGATGCTGGACTTGCAGGGGCAAAGAGTGATTCTATGTGCTCCAGGAAGAAGCCGAACAAAGGTACTAGCCGCAAAACGAAGACTCATGCGGCCAAGATTGCCAGCCGCATGAATGATGTCCATGCGGCCGAAACTGCCAGCCAAAAGTATAACACTCATGCGGCCAGGATTTCCAGCCGCATGGAGAAGACCTATGCGGCTGAGACTTCCGGCCGCATGAAGAAATCCCATGCGGCTACAACTGCCAGCCGCATGAAGACTGTTGATTCCAGCCGCATGCCGCCTGCTCCACGCAGCTCAGTTTTCGACCGCCTCTCCTATGGCCCTGATCTCTCATGCTCCCAAGAAGACATGTCTGACTCTCTCCAGCACCAATTAGTGCCCTCACGCACCAGAGTAAAGAAGTCTAGGGCAGCGCGAGCTTGACAAGCTCAGTCCGCTGACTCGACCTCTGACTATCCGAACGTTACACATACTGTTATGCGGACCTCTGATGGGAAGTTGTACAGAACCACTCGAGTCCAGCCCCCGACGGCAAACGGACAGAGTGGTTCCTAAAAGTCTTCCAAAATCCAGGGAGCGAACATGGTCGTCTCGGACCCCTCTGACTTGCGTAGGCTATCCTCCACAAGCGCAAGGAAAGAGAAGAGGCTTCAAGGTGTAAAGAGTCCTCCCACGGACGTCACTGCACCCAAGTCATCGTCAACTGCTGTTGCAATAACGCGACGGTACGAGAAGACCGGCAGTCCATCTTCCAAAGACTGCAACAACCATGTTCAGAGGATGAGGCACTTCCCATCGTCTCCTGCAACTCTGCTCAGAAGATCCCCGTCGATGGGAGAGGAAGAAGACAAACGTTTCCAGCCCGAGGATTTTAACCACCGTGACTAAGAGACTGTCGTCTAAGCGGTTGCCCACCACCGGAGTTTTCCAAGGTACCTGTTCAAAGACGAAATCTGCTACAGTGGGAGATTCATCATCCACAACACTGGGGGTTGCTGGAACTGGGGGTAGCACTCCTCCGAACCTCCACGACAATCCGATGTTCCAAGAAGACGAGCTGGGGGAAACAACTCTCCCATTAGATGCAGCAAATTCCAACGTCCCCGACGACGCCCACAATTTCCAAGACGAGGTGAACTCGAAAGCTGGGGATACTGTTCCTTCTGAGTCCGAACCAGAGGAAGACATTCGGAGTGTACGTCATCCACCGTCCCTTCCACTTCTACTCATGTCAGGACGGCATTCATGACAAACGACGAACAGGATGGTCCCAGTGATCGCCAACGCATCGACACTCTAGAGGCCATACTATGCACTTTTGTCAAATTCGTAGACGAGATCAAAACAGCCCTCCCTACTCTGCAAGGAGGGATGCCTGGCCAAACAAACTTGGGTCCCGCGGTCAATACAGACTCGAACTCAGCGGCACCGAATCCGGGCAATATTCCTCCTGAAATGTCGGCTCCTACCGCTGCAGACGAAGCCAGGGAGGCAAGACGAGAGGTTCAGGAGCTCCGAGCCATGTTCCATGCCCGAGAAAACTGCCAAGACCTCAGGATACGACAACCGTATCCCGCTGCGTGGAGAGATGTTCCTTCCCACCAAAGTATAAACCATTCCACATCAATCCATATGGTGGGAAGACCTCCGCAAGTCGGTACATCACTTACTTCGAGGTAACCACCGACCATCTACCCCATGACGATGCCATCCTTATACGATTATTCATCGGGGCATTGGAAGGGGTCGCCTTCGACTGGTACCGTAACCTGCCAGACAACTGCATCCACTCCTTCGCCAGCTTCAAGCGCATGTTCTTGGAAAAATTCTACGAATAGGATAGGACATCACAATGTGCACCCTCATGGACGTCGTTCAAGGGGAGAAAGAGCTGACAAGGAACTATATTGAGCGATTCCGCCAAACCGCCATGAAGTTGCCGTCCGATAATCCGGATTCCTCCTTAATTGAAATTTGCCAAAAGAGACTGCTTCCAACAATCAGCCTCTGGATGGGTGAAAGTCAATTTAAGGACTGGAAGACGTTTATCATCAGTGCCACTAGCGTCGAAGACAGGTTGAAGAAGGCTCGCCAACTGGGATTGCACATCTCAGAGGGGGAGGACAAGGGCAGGCGTCCTAATGCCAACAACAACAATGGGGGCAGCTCCACCAACAATCGGGACAACAAGGGCAAGCAGGCTATGGTGGCCGATACAGCCCAGAAACCTGAGTCAAAACCGGCAGACAAGCAATGGCCACAAATGACCTACTCCTTCGAAGACGGTCATGTCAAGCCCATCTTGGACATGCTCATACAAGGAGATAGAATTCAGCTCCCTCCACCAAGACGGGAACCTCGGCCGGCAGAAATGGAGAACCCAAAGTATTGCCATTACCACCGCTACGTCCACCATGCTACACACAACTGCTACCAACTGAAGCGATACATCCAGCATCTCATCGACTCGAAGACTCTGGCCATTGACTTAGAGGAGGGAACCGTGGCAGCCAACATGGTGTCTGTACAGTTTGGCAGCTTCCCTCCAACAGAGACTCAAGACGGCGTGGTACCCATCCCTCGGGCGATAATGGAGATTGCTAATCTTCCACCTCCTCGAGATCAGGCTACTGGTTTGGTACCTCTCACCACGCACGAGGGGAGGTCATGTGGGTCCATCCAGATTTGGTACCAGAGGTAACTCAGTCCGTACCACTCTCCATTGGCAGGAAGAAGGGTGGAAAGGTCAGATCCTGCCGCACAATTTTGGTAGATGTCGAAGAAGCCACAGCTGTCGTCACTCGGTCTGGTGCTCAATCCCAACCTACGCCAGATAACTCGGCTGAAGAGCATCAGCCGGCCACTGCTGACACTCCGGGACCTTCCTAACCTCCAACGACTGATAAGCCTAGGCCGAAGGAGACTCGCTTTGACAAAACCCTCCGAAAAGAGGCACCTCATGGGCTGGAAAGGCCCTACAACTTTGACATCTTGGCGCAATTGGCTAACACCGGCCAAATTGTTATTATACGAGCTCCTGAGACTCTCTA
>JANAVB010003400.1:34935777-35272101 GCA_029216955.1 Iris pallida | reverse complement strand
CTGGATTCGACGTCGAAGAGGTATACAAACTAATGAAGCGATATCGACTTCAATAGTTCGAAGTCAGAAAGAAGATCAAGGTATGCAACTAACTCAAATACAACATATAATCCCTATTTGGGTGTTATAGGCCTTCGATAGCATGTATCGCGCATGGACTCACTCTACTTAATGATATCGATGTATCAAGATGCTTTCATATTTAATATGATAGTGGCCAGGTTCGGGATCTTGAAGCTCACAAGAACCACACATTTCGCTTGGTTAGGTCATCCATTGGTAAGAAAGCTATTCAGAACAAAAGCACATTATGATGGAAGACGAAAGTCAGGAGCACGCACCAATACTTGTAGTGAGTCTAGTATTCTTTGGCCTTCGTAGAATCATCGATCTTAGGAAGATCGCACTGATTCGGGATATGTTACGAATGACAATGGTGGTCAAGTATATGAAAACAACATGAGATATGGACAGCCCGTGGGATTCGAGGTTGACGATAGCGGAAAGCAAAAATATGTCGCTAGGAAATAAGCATAAAGTCCGATTAAAGAACCATAGAGCCAACACCTTCTCATCGGCCTAGAGAAGGAATTTGTTGGGTATCTATCCTCGATTCGAGGAGGTTGGGAAAGTCTAGAGCATCGTCGACCGGTTGTAGAGAGTCACGCGAAAACAACATTGCAGCTAGAAATTGAGGCTGATTTCAGCAAGAGCAGTTCAACCAATACGCTGGCAGCATGCCTCTGCAAGCTCTACAAATCTGCCTTTTCCTGAGTGTAGGATGATTTGGAGCGAAAGCCAACCTGGTATACCGACAATCTAGGTTGCCATATCACGGTACCTATCATGTATTGGTTTACTTTTTTTTATCATATTGTGTATCGTATCATATCGTATATTATAAGATACATTATCCTATACAAACATTAGAATATTAATATAACATATATGGATAAGCACATTAAACAATAATAAATGATATAACTAAATCTAAGTGGCCATCATTATAAAATCGACAACTAAACCATAAGTTGGACAACCAACATAAGTCTCTAACACCTACAAATTTATCTATTCACCACAATAACGTCTATAATAAAAATAATAGTCACTGATACACCCAAAAAAGTAACAAAAATTCAAAAACAAAGAAGAAATCTCAATAATAGATGAGGAAACATAAAAAGTAAAAAGTTTACAGAAAATATAAAAAAGTATCGTATCAAAGGATACAGAATCATACCGTACGATTTTTTTTGTCCCGTTGGATACAACTATATCATCTGTATCAAAAATCTTTTGTATTGTACCGTGTATCTTATGAGATTAACAACATAGTTGATGGTATATCGATTCTCGGTGGTTCAGACATATTAACAAATTTTGGGCAGAATTGTTATGGAAATGGATGGTCCAGAATAAGGTTCAAAGTTTCGGTATCAGAATCAGTATCGGACCATTCCTATGAGTATCGGGATCGGTGGTATCGGCAGTATCGGAGGTTTCGAATTGGAGTATCAGATTTTTTGGTATCAAAAAACAAATAATTATTAATAATTTATTAACATTTTAGAAATTATATTTTATACATTTAAGCATTATTTTAATATTTTCAGTATTGTTTCTTAGTAGTTTTGAAATTAAATGAAGTAGTAGTCACCCTTATGATTGATTTACATACGATAGATAAGTTTTCTTCTTTTACATGCTTTTATAACCTTTCTATGCTTTTACACCCTTACTGATTGGTCTTTTTCATTCAATTTTATTTGCCAAATTGATCGGAAAAAGACCCCCTATGTCGGTATCGGTCAGTATCGAGTATCGGTCGGTATCGGATTAGGACATGTCAAACTGTATCGGTATCGGCCGATATTGCGAACTATGGTCCATATCTATTGGCTTAGCTTAGGGACTAATCTAAGATTTCTTAGCCTTATTAAAGGAGGCTAAGAGGGTTCATCATGTGTGTGCTCTCAAGGAGGTTCGAGGGAAATTTCACAACCACTTCTACAAGATCCATTCTCGTAGGTCTTCAACTTCACCACAGAAGGAGGGTTCTGACCGGAGTGATGTCTACTCTATCAGAAAGATTATCACATGTGTGACTCGGTAGGCAACCGTTTGCTCAGTGAGAATTATACTTAGGGTTGGGGGTTTGCAATCTCGTAATAATATTTTTATATATTTTTCTTTCTTGAAATGTTGTAAGAGGTTGGCTCTTAGAGCAAAGGAGTTGACATATACTTGTACTCGATTCTTTCATTACATAAAGGATTTAGATTTGTCCGTGTAGTCGAAGTCACGACAAATATTGTGTGCAATCTTCCTTATCATTCTTGTAGCAGTTTCGTGGTTCGTTATCTTTGTGTGCGTTTCGGTGGTTGATGTCTATGATATTCCGCAGTGCACATCTCTATCTCTGATTCCGACAACTTTAAACCCCAATGTTTAAAAAAACCTTTATGGACTCATTGCAGGGAGCGTTTTGAGGCAAGTTATCTAAGAAAGTCTTGGAACTTATTTAATTGAACAGAAGGCCTAGGAGGTGTACGTTTTTCTTATTGGAGTGTTCATTTTTCATATGAGGGTTATGCTTTTAACGTCCCAACAGGAGTCTATTTTTTTTTGGATTTTTTCCTCCGACACTTGTGGCACACATGTCTAATTCTTCATGACACATTGCACTAGCCATAGATTGCTCTAATTAGGCTGTAATATATATTTTGGGCATGCTCATGTATTTGGTATGATTCGGACAAGGTTTGGTATTGGTATCTTGGGCGTATCACATTCATATCGTAGATTAGTGTGATACGAAGTGATGCACACCAAGTGTTTGGGTTTTGACATTCTTGAGAGTATCACATGTGTGTCTATATATGTGTGTGTGATAGTGTAGCCAAATAGATAGATATATAGATAGATAGATAGGTAGAGTTAAGAGGGGGGAATAAAGAGCATGCAGTGACTGTTCAGCCATAACAGCTGCTGTAGGTTGCTGTTAGGAGAAGGGGTTGTTAGCAGCAGTTAGTAATTAAAGGGGACAACAGTTAGTAGTAAGAGGAAGCACAACATCAGTGGTATGCTGTTGTAAAATACAACATCAGTAGGGGCTGGGCAACCAGTAAATAGACAAAGGAAACAGTAGCAGTTAGCAAGGTGAAGTAGGGGGGGTTATGTTATAGGGGGCAGTAGAAGAAGAGCATGTACAACAGTGTACAAGGGGGAAATGTGGAGGAATAGCAGCAGTGTACTGCTTCAACAGCAGTATGAAGTAGAAGAAGGAACAACAGCAACAAGGGGGTTTGGATGTCCTACAGCAGTAGGTAGCATGGACTGTAGCATTAGGGACAGCAGTTGTAAACTGCAATAGGCAACAGTAGGTAGGCAGGGCTTTGACAGCAGTACGTGTAGTAGGTTTGTGTGTGTAGGTGAGTGAAGTGAGCCCACATGTGTATAGGATATCTGAAGGTATCCTAGGTAATGGGCAATGGTAAGACACATAGGTAATGAGTGTTACCTAGATGAGATGACTAGTGTATAAGCAAGGGTAAGGGTAATAGGTTAACACAGACATGAGTGATAGGTAGAACACATAGGTATTGGGAAATACCTATGTGATATTGGGATAGGTAATGATAAGGTAACATGTGATAGTAGGTAAAGTCTAGGTAATGTGGTAAAGGTTAGGGTATTGCATTATAGAGCCTATGTGTGTTCATTATAGATAGTTTACATAGGGGTATGACCTAGTATTGACTAGAATACCTTGGTATGGCAATGTATGGACCTAAAAACTTAGAAATGACCTAGTTTCTTAGTCGACCTAGTTTGACTTAGAAATGACTTAGAGACCTAGTATGAAGCTAGTATAGCATGTTTATGATTTCAAAACATCGATTGACGTTGATATTCCATATATAGGTCTTCAAGACACTGTTTCGGATACTGTTGATACTTCACACTGGATTTCAGGCGAGTACATTCTCTGATAAATTTTCGTTTATGATATCTTCTATATTTCTTGTATTTAGTATAGATATCCTTGATTTCTTGACACATTGGTTACACAGATTGGTATTTTCAGATCCCGTCATGAGATATTATTCTTTGTATATCTTAGTGTACCTTGTGCAAGCCTTGTTGTTGTTCTCGTGCATTGTATGGACATCGATTCCTGAGCTTGCGACCTTCTTAGAGAATCTCGTGTCGTAACATACCATGGTTGGATCAACTATACCAGTCGAAGGCGGGAAGTATTAGCGTAGATATGTGATCATACCCTCCTTGTATCAAGTCTTGAACCTTGAATAGTGTTAATCATACACCGCACGTATGATTAAGCAGGCCATAATCCTTGTATCAAGTTCCCAAGCCAATCACATGTTGAAACTAGTGCTCACTTACTACGTTATTTCCTGATTTCTTGTACATGATGTTTCCTACGCTTATGTATACTTACAACATTTCCATATTTGCTATATTCATGTACCTATTACATTATCTTGTATTTTCTTTATTTACTGTTATATAGTCTATATCATTTACTGGAACTGTTATTAGAGGTGTACTTTGCTCCAATTCTGACTGGATATATTTTTCAGATGATTTAGATGATGGGTGCCCTACCTACTATGGACCTCAGGATGCAGTAGGAGTAGATCATAAGACGTTGGCTCAGGAGGGTTTAGCTTCGGCTGAGGAGACACTAATTACGACTCAGTTAGACTAGTCTCCAGCTTTCTGACTCATTGGCATGTTATTATTTTTAGACATGTTATATTGAGATAGTAGACTCTTAGACTTTGGTTATGGACTTGTGTTATGTTTATGTTTAGACTTCTCTTGGATATTCATATCATATTTTTATCATTATCGTGTAATTTATCTTCCTTATAGTTATTGTGATTGAGTATGAATATTATCATTATTTGTCCTCCTTTTGGAATTGAGATATCATTGACAGGTTATGATATTTATTCATGAGTTATGTTAGATTATATAGCAGACTTAGACAGCGTTCTACCGCCGACGCTACGGTGTAGGCTTGGTGTTGTCTCGCACTCGTGCTCTTACATCGAGTGCGGATTGTGACACGTTTTTAGTGGTGGCCCATGCAGGTCTCGGGGTCACAATTAGTGCGATATCCTCGAGGACTTAATTAGTACGATGTCGTAGTGGTACTCAGACTTAGAGTGCTATAACGAGCCTGCTATGGAGCAACAGGGGACTTCGGCTCCCCTACTTTTTCGGTTCTCATCTAGGGTACTCCTTATGGTTTCTTCATGAGCAACAGGGGACTTCGGCAGGCGGATCCCCTCTCCCCGAATCTGTTCACTCTGGTGATGGAGTACTTCACTTGCCTGATGGACCTGGCGGTGTATAGTAGGAAGATTGTCCCTCTCTTCAGGCTGGTAAATCTGGTGGTGTCCCACTTGATTTATGCTGACGACCTCTTGGTGCTTCTTCAGCCTTCTATGCGGGGGATGCGTGCGTTTTCAGATATTATGGAGGAGTTTGGGCGGTTGTCTGGGCTTCAACTGAATAGGGAGAAGAGCACAGTTTACTTCAGCTCGACTTGCTCACTCAAGGAGAAAAGGGCTTTTGCGCTGGGAGTGGAGAAAGGTGAGCTACCTTTAAGTATTTGGGGGTACCTTTGACGGTGAATTATGCTAGGGATCAAGATTGCCACGGCCTGGTGGAGTTTACCTAAAGGAGAGTGGAAGGCTGGCAGGCCACTGGACTATCTTTTCGAGGTTGCATTGAGCAAGTGAGGTCGGTCATTTCGGGCATTGCTATGTTCTGGTTGCAGTCGATAAAGATTTCGGTGGCCACCATCCGGAAGGTGGAGAGCATATGCGCCAATTTCATCTAGCGAGGAGGTATGCATGAGATTGCCTGGGAGAAACTATGCCGACCTAGGGAGGAAGAAAGAGTGGGGTTGAGACCACTTCTTGCGGTTAGGGAGGCCTTTGGGGTGAAGATGGCTTTGCAGTTCATCAAAGGCGGCTCTCTTTGGGCAGATTAGTTGGCTGGCAGATACTTGAGGTGAACTAATTTCTGGTCATGTAGGATTGATAACAATTTCTCTGTTCCTTTTAAGGCTATTCTTAGACGCAGATCAGTTCTTCAGTCCACTATATGCAGGATCATGAAAGATGGGGCTAACACCGATCTTTGGCTCGACCCGTGGATGGGTAATGGTTTCCTCCTGGAGACCTTGGATGCACAGATGGACAGAGATTCGAGTAGAGGGCTGAAGTACAATCTGATTATCAGGGATGGAATCTGGAGGCCTGAGGACTATCGGTACACTGCTCAGTTTGGAGAGGAGATTTTCCAGATCACCATTGATGCTTGCCAGCATGTAGATTCCTGGAGTTAGGCAGCACCTGGGGCGGATGGTGGGGCAGGTCCCTTCCACTTCAAGCGTTGTTACAATCTGGTCAGGACCCCTCATGACAGGATTGCGAAGTTCGATTTTATCGGGGAAAGGGGATTGCCCGAAAAATATAGCTATGTGCATACAAGCTGCTGCTTGGCAGATTGATGACGAGGGACAGGCTCATCAGGTTTGGGGTGCAGATCTCAGACCCGAAGTGCGTACTATGTTCAGCGGAGGCTGAATCTATTGGCCACATATTCTTTGAGTGTCGGTGACATGGCATATCTGGTCAGAGCAAAGCACGAGGTCACTGGGAGGTGTTGACAGGGCTAGGGATATCGGGGGATCCTCACTTGGATTAAGGATCGCCGAGGTATGGAGCTTGGTTGGGCTAGGATGGCCAGAGTTCGACTTGCAGCATCAATTTGGCACGTCTTGAGGGAGCATACAGACGTATATTTGAGGGGCTAATTACCCCTCCCGTTGGAATTCTAAATAATTTAGAATTCGATGTATCTGTAATGGCCCCTTAATCGGGATGTGAGAGATGTGAGATTGTGTACTGTAATACTTTTACTGAGCTTTGTATGGAATAAAATTTACCCTTATTCCAAATATATATATATATATATATATATATATATATATTATATATATATATATATATATATACTATTGACTAAGAGATGTGAGATTGTGTTTCCACTTCTCAGGCAGAATTTCATTTCAGATACTCAGGATATCAGGCGAGTGCATTCTCTGACCATTTCGTACTTACTAGGACTATATTCTTGCTCTAGATTACTTCACTTGATGTTGTCACGATGGAAACACGGATTAGTACTATATGGATCTTTTCATACGTGTTATCCCTCTCGGGAGCATCGGATACATCATGTCATGTGCATTTCACTTTCATCATGTATTCCTATGATTTTACCATTGATGTGCACTCTCGTGATTCATGTACTCTCATGTTCACGGAGCCCCCATGTTTATTCATGTGCACCCATTTATGGGCCCCCATGTGAAATCATGTACAATAACATAACTTGAACGGATCCTTGTGTATAGATTGGGGATAGGGGAGTAGAAATAGTCATGTGGACATTTCCAAAGTAGTGTAGCCATGTACAACCTCTCATGTTTATTATCAAGCCGTTCACATGTCTATCTTGTACTCTAAATCACTAGTTCACTGTTAGTTCCTTACTTATAGTAGATATTTCTTTACAGTGTTCTCTTTTACTTCATGTATATTCTTCAGTATTTCATGTATTTTACTCTATTGCATGTTTTATTACTGTCATGATATGAACTGTGTGAGATGTATTATGCTCGCTCATGTCCTGACTGGACCTGTTGAAAATATTACAAAGGACGAGGATAAGGCATGTTGCACCACTTACTACGGGACAGCACTAGAGGACACCTGTGACCTAGACTTCCAAGGATCCATTACCTGCTGACGACACTCCCTTAGTTTAGTTCTTATTTCAGTTGTATTTCATTTGGATATTGTACTAGAGATTGTGGATTTGTGGATCTTGTTAGATGTTTATCTTAGACACTTGGATTATCCCTTCTATCATATTTTATCTGTGGATTCTGTTGATCTTGTTAGATGTTTATCTTAGACACTTGGATTATCCCTTCTATCATATATATATATAATATATATATATATATATTATATTATATACTATAGAGATGTGAGATATGTTTCCAAGGATGTGAGATTGTGTTTCCATCTCAGGCAGAATTTCGTTTCAGATACTCAGGATATCAGCGAGTGCATTCTCTGACCATTTCGTACTTACTAGGACTATATCTTGCTCTAGATTACTTCACTTGATGCTGTCACGATGGAAACACGGATTAGTACTACATGGATCTTTTCATACGATGTTATCCCTCTCGGGAGCATCGGATACATCATGTCATGTGCGTTTACTTTCATCATGTATTCCTATGCTTTCACCATTCATGTGCACTCTCGTGATTCATGTACTCTCATGTTCACGGAGCCCCCATGTTTATATTCATGTGCACCCATTTATGGGCCCCCATATGAAATCATGTACAATAACATAACTTGAACGGATCCTTGTTATTGATTGGGGATAGGGGAGTAGAAATAGTCATGTGGACATTTCCAAAGTAGTGTAGCCATGTACAACCTCTCATGTTTTATCAAGCCGTTCACATGTCTATCTTGTACTCTAAATCACTAGTTCACTGTTAGTTCCTTACTTATAGTAGATATTTTTACAGTGTTCTCTTTTACTTCATGTATATTCTTCAACGTTTCATGTATTTTACTCTATTGCATGTTTTATATTACTGTCATGATATGGACTGTGTGAGATGTATTGTGCTCGCTCCTGTCCTGACTGGACCTGTTGAAAATATTACAGAGGACGAAGATGAGGCATGTTGCACCACTTACTATGGGACAGCACTAGAGGACACCTATGACCTAGACTTCCAACAGGATCCATTACCTGCTGACGACACTCCCTTAGTTTAGTTCTTATTTCAGTTGTATTTCATTTGGATATTGTACTAGAGATTGTGGATTTGTGGATCTTGTTAGATGTTTCTTAGACGCTTGGATTATCCCTTCTATCATATTTTATCTGTGGATTCTATTGATATTCTTATCTATCTTATCGTACTTTCTTCCTTAGCTGTGATTGAGTTGTACTTTATATTATTTCTCCATTCGAAGAGTATAACTGTACAGGTACCTTATAACTCTTAGATGTACTTCATGTCCAAAAACTGATCCCACACTCATGTTCATCAAGTCAGTGCACAGTCTCGTGAACGTGTTCATCCCATTCGTGGAATCTGGAGGCCTGAGGACTATCGGTACACTGCTCAGTTTGGAGAGGAGATTCGCTAGATCACCATTGATGCTTGCCAGCATGCAGATTCCTGGAGTTGGGCTGCTCCTGGGGCGGATGGTGGGGCAGGTCCCTTCCACTTCAAGAGTTGTTACAATCTGGTCAGGACCCCTCATGACAGGGTTGCAGAGTTCGATTTTATCTAAGGAAAGGGGTTTTCCCGAAAAATACAGCTATGTGCATACAAGCTACTGCTTGGCAGGTTGATGACGAGGGACAGGCTCATCAGGTTTGGGGTACAGATCCTAGACCCGAAGTGCGTACTATGTTCAGCGGAGGCTGAATCTATTGGCCACCTATTCTTTGAGTGTCCGATGACATGGCATACTGGTCAGATCAATGCACGAGGTCACTGGGAGGTGTTGACAGGTCTAGAGATACATGGGGGATCCTTACTTGGATTAGGGATCGCCGAGGTATGGAGCTTAGTTGGGCTAGGATGGCCAGAGTTCGACTTGCAGCATCAATTTGGCACGTCTGGAGGGAGCGTAACAGACGTATATTGAGGGGCTGATTACCCCTCCCGTTGGAATTCTAAATAATTTAGAATTCGATGTATCTGTATTGGCCCCTTATCCGGGGTGGAAGAGATGTGAGATTGTGTACTGTAATACTTTTACTGAGCTTTGCGTGGAATAAAATTTACCCTTATTCCAAATATATATAATATATATATATATATATATATATATATATATATATATATATTATATATATATATATTGCTATAGGCTAAGAGATACTCATTCACAATTAGGAAAACTTCTAATCTATTGTTTCAATGCAATTGTCATTCCTTTGATATTGATTCTTTGAACTATAATTGTTCTTTGAAATATATTCTATCTTGTGCCATATTGACTTCTTTCTTTCGATCCGTCTTCAGAATGTTGCCTAAGACGAGGTCGCAGCGTCCGGGACCAGCAGCCTTTGAGAGATTTGCGACGTCCCGTGGGCCTACTCCCTTCACTTCTCGGGAATTAGAATATCAGCTGCCTTCAGGGGTCCTCCCCCTCTAGTTCAGAGGACTGTCCCCGAGGTTGTGTGGGTGTTTCTCCTCCTTAATTGCAGCGAACGATTCCATCTGTTATAGTGGATCTTCCTCCACCACCCCCAGTGCCTACTGATACGACACAGATGTTTATCATATTCAGGGAGATGCTAGAGGCCCAGAGGGCTCAGTCCGAGGCACACCAGAGGCAGGAGGACATGATATGGCAGGACATTGAGAGCGCCCAATAGCTCGCTCTGGCCGCAGTAGAGCGGGACCCCATCTTAGCAGCAGGTTGCCCAGCTTAGGCCGGCTAATATCCAGAACTTCATGTAGTTGGGACCTCGAGATTTCAGAGGGACGGAGGGCATCATTTATGCAGATGACTGGCTCGAGGATTTCGAGCATCTTATGAGTGTTCCGTCTCGCCGATGACTTGAAGGTTGAGGCTGTAGGGCTTTAGTTGCTAGACACTGATCGCACCTGGCTCAGGAATGAGCCACTTCTTGCTGGTGAGGGTCAATCCTTGGAGGTATTCGTGGACCTTTTCAAGAAGAAAATCTTCTCTTCTAATGATAGGTTGGACCAACCTAGGCAGTTTTAGAACCTCAAGCAGGGAGGTATGCCAATGGAGGAGTATACCGCGAAATTCAACAGGCTGAGCTAGTACGCAAAGTACATGGTACGAGGTCTAGTGATCAGGGAGAGTCGCTTCCGGGAGGATTTGAACTGGGAAGTAAAGATCCCCATTACATCTCTTTACGAGACTTACAAGAAGATCCTTGCAGAGGCAGACAAGGTTGAACGGGAGTTGGACTTGAAGCCCAAGAGAGATCGCGACTTCTTTGCGGAGGCTGGTAGCATTGCGGGGCCTTCTAAGCATCCCCAGCTTCAGTAGAGATCCTTCCAGTCATCGCAGTAGTTCAAGCTCCAGCTAGGGTACCAGTTCAGCAGGTGCCATAGCAGCAGCAGAGACAGGCGCATCATTTTCCTTCTTGCCATTACTGCAAGAAGCCCGGTCATATATGGGAGGTTTGCAGAAGACGGCTGGGAGTGTGCTTAGATTGCGGCTCCGAGGGGCATCAGCTGAGAGATTGTCCTTCGAACCCTCGTCGTGCAACTCAGGGAGCGGGTGCAACTCAGAGAGCACCGGCGAGACTACCTGCGGTATAGCCGAGGGGACCTCCACTCCAGATCCGACAGTAGAGGTTTGCTCATCACCAGCAGCAGAGGGGTGCTCAGGGCAGGGCATTTGCTATGACGGTCGAGGAGGCCGAGCCCATTAGAGATGTCATCGCAGGTATTCTTCTTGATTCCATTGCAGCTTCAGCATTATTTGATAGTATTACTTCTCATAGTTTTGTATCTGTTTTATTTGCTCTCAAGCATCATTCCTGCTGAATCTTTGGGTAAGACTTGCAAGATTATGACCGGAGGTGGCATTATCCTGGTTAGTAATGTTTCCAAGGGGCAGAGCGTTTCTCTGTAAGGCCGGGTACTGAGTGCGTGTTTTATTCGTAATACCACTTCTGAGCTACTACATTGTACTTGTGATAGACTGGTTGAGTATGCACTTTGCTAGCATAGATTGTAGAGGAGGTAGATTTTTGTTCAACCCGCCAGGAGAGCCAGAGTTTGAGTTTGCCAGAGGGCAGCAGAGCAGGATGATGGTATTATCTGTAGAGCTTTGGTGGAAAATAAGGTGTTGCCTCATCCATTGATAGCTGAGTTTATGGATGTATTTCTATATGAGTTGTCGGGATTGGCACCGGATAGGGATGTTGAGTTCTCTGTAGACTTGGTGCCGGGTGCAGAGCCTATTTTATATCATGTCTATAGGATGAACAATAGAGAGTTGGCTAAGCTGAAGAAGCAGGTGGATGAGTTGCAGGATAAGGGGTTTATCAGATCCAGTTCATCGTCTTGGGGTGCTCTGTTATTGTTTGTACCGAAGAAGGATGGATCGGTGTGCATGTGCATCTATTACAGGACATTGAACAACCTCACTATCGAGAATAAATACCTGCTGTCGAGGATTTATGATCTATTTGGTCAGTCAAGTGTCGCAAAGGTATTTTCGAAGATAGATCTGAGGTCAGGATACCATCAGGTGAAGGTGAAGGAGGACATTCCGAAGGCTGCTTTTTGGACTCGTTATGGCTAGTACGAGTTCACTGTGATGCCGTTTGGGTTGACTAATGCCCCGTGTTCATGAACTTGATGAACAAGGTATTTTACCAGTACCTTGACAAGTTCGTGGTAGTGTTTATTGATGATATCCTTATCTATTCGAAGACGTTAGAGGAGTACGAGGAAGCATATGAGAATACTAGAGACTCTCAGGAAGGAGCAGCTGTAAGAAAAGTTATCGAAGTGTGGTAGTTCTTCTTGGACATGGTGAAGTTCTTGGGGCATGTTGTGTCTGGTGATGGGATATCAGTGATCCAAAGAAGATCGCAGCAGTGGAGTCCTGGACTACCCCGAGCTCAGTTGCAGAGATTCGGAGTTTCTTGGGTCTGGCAGGCAAATACCGAATGTTCGTACAAGACTTTTTTAGGATTGCAAAGCAGATGACCCGACTCACCAGGAAGGATGTGGAGTTTGTGTGGTTCGAGGAGTTCCAGGCTGCCTTTGAGGAGCTGAAGAAGAGGTTTACGTCGGCTCCTATTTTGACGTTGCCATCAGGGACAGCTGGATTCACTATCTATAGTGATGCTTCTAGAAAAGGTTTGGGTTGTGTTCTTTAGCAGCATGGAAAGGTGATTGCCTATGTATCCAAAAAATTACGTCCTCATGAGAAGATTATCCGACCCATGATTTGGGGTTGGTAGCGGTCAGTTTTGCTCTGAAGCTGTGGAAACACCATTTGTACGGAGAGCGTGTGGAGATCTTTACAGACTACAAGAGCTTGAAGTACGTATTACCCAGAAAGAGCTGAATATAAGGCAGACGGTGGTTGGAGCTGATAAAGTACTTTAATATCTCCTTGCAGTATCATCCAGGAAAGGCCAACATAGTCGCTAATGCCTTGAGCAGGTATCTGGTAGCTATGTACTTGACATTGGACCGTCACTTATTGGCAGATCTGAAGAGCTTGGGTATCGAGGTAGTGGTTCCTGTTATGAGATGCAGATGTAGGGTTTACAGATTCAGTGAGAGCTGATGGACAGGATAAAGTCGACCCAGTATGAGGATGTAACTCTGAGAAGCATCAGAGAGCAGGTTGAGGCAGGATTGTTGGATGATTTCACTATTACTGAGGATGGTTCCTTGAGGAACGGTGCTAGATTGTGTGTGCCTAGTAGGGAGCTACGCGAGGAGGTTCATTAGGAAGCACATCGCTCTCATTATTCTATGCATCCTAGTACCAACAAGATGTATAGGGATCTAAGAGCACGTGTGGTGGTATGGCATGAAACCACAGGTGGCACAGTTTGTATCAAGATGCTTAGTGTATCAAAAAGAAAAGACGCAATTTGGGTCATCATTGACAGGTTGGCCAAATCGGCCCACTTTTTGCCTTTCAAAGTGGGTTTGTCTGCGGAGAAGCTGGAAGAGGCAGAGATGCATGTGAGGCAGATCGTTAGGTTGTACGGGGTTCCTGTAAGCATAGTCTAGGACCGGAATAGTCGTTTCAGTTCTCACTTCTGGAGGAGTTTGCAGACTAGCTTGGACACTCAACTCAAGTTTAGCACCGCATATCACCCTCAGATGGATTGTAGTACATCGTCCCTACATCATGCCCCATTTTTCGCCTACGGGGTGCGTGATAAAGGAACGTTGTTGCTATCTATTTGGTCAGAACCTATTGATTGGGATCGGTTGAATCGATTGAACGGAAATGATTGAATTAAGATCCATTTCTCGTTATGGAATGGCTTCTTCGGAATCAAGTCCCATATTCAGCAGGTTGCGCCTCGAGGATAGACTCAGCGGCTAAGTCGGGGGAGACCTCCCGTTGCTCTGTTTTTCATGCCGCACTTGCTTCTTTGGCTTTGGTTTTCTGAATGCATTTTCGTGAATGTTTTCGATGGTTTTAATGGCTTGCGTTTTCGAACTTCATATTCATATCAAACTCATTGAATGAAATAGTGTTCTAATCAGTTGCTTATGCGATTTCAGGTGATCATGTAGGCGCCGTCTAGCGCAGCCAACGGGTCTCTCGCCTCAATCAAACAATCAAAGTGAGTGGCTGACCCTTCTCCCCCTTGAATCCTAAATCAATCGATAGAATGCTAGTTGGTTATACAAAGGACACGAGTGCTTAGATTTCAATGAACTATTGCACGAGTTCTCACGTACGCCGCTATAGAACTGTCATATCATAAACTGCTACATGCTTAATATATTATGCATGTTATAAAACTAAGATAAGCAAAGATGTGAATGATTGAATAACTGTTGCCATAATACGGCAAAACAACGATGAAAAAGCTTATGTTGCTCACGAACTAAAGATCATGCTTGAATAACTAGTCTAACCTAGCACGATCATGGACAACTGTGCACAAGGAACAGCTTTCTCGAACGATACCCTGAGACACGGGATCGATTCGGCCTAGGAGGAAGCAAAAGATAGTTGTGTTAGATAAAAGCAAAACCATGGTTATTCGGCGAACTTTCAGCGGAGCTCGCTACTCGCACTGAAAGGGGCGCCGTCTAAACCCAGGTATAATCCAAGATGGCTTGTGGTGCCAGTGGCCTCCACATATACAAATCGCACACACAATGCTAGCAAATGATAACAATTGACAGGGAACAACATGGTAAGCCTCGTATTACATGGCACGCTATGTCGTAGGTAATTTCCAGCACAACTTTTGCCTTTATGCTTATCAAATGCTTGCATGAAAATTACTAGGATGGCTAGAATGATCTTGGAAATATAGCACGCTTCACATAATTTCTTTAACCAAATGAGAGCGTGGAACTTAATTTTCTACGCACCAGTACAAGTGTATTGTACTGATCCTCGCTCTCCACAGGTAACCCGAACCATGAAGGGCGTGCCAACTAAACTCAAGGCGGCGCAAGTTTTTTGAAGCCTCCACATTCAGTCTAGAAGAAAGATGTCTTGACTCCCCACGATAGCAGGTCTTTTGAATGTTTTGCTTGTTAATGGGGATGTAATGTATGGAACGACTATCTCATCGGCATTCATTTTGTAATCGAGTCGTGTTGTAAGCCCGCACGACAAGGATAGGAATAGAGTCTTGTAAATGATGTCTATTATCAATGAAAAGAAAGTTCTTTCTGTCCAATATGTTGCTTCAGTTTCTCTACGTACTCTATTAGATGTTGTGTTTCGAATAACCTTATGACTATGCCTTATGCGATCGCAATTTAGGTTCGTACGACATCATGCACGGGGGACGACTATCGATTCTATGGAATCGGGGCATGACCTAATGGTATCAGAGCACGGCTTTACATCGTGTCGATGAGACATAGCATCGTTTGGCTTTATGTCTAGAGTCTCAAACCCTTGACCTCATGTCGATGAGATATGTTGTTCCATACAGTGAGTCCGTAATATTTTGAGACTAATGTGTGTTGTCTTTGCATAACAGAAGCTCCGGAACCCGCAGTGCCCGCGGCTGAGAATGAACAGAGTGCTTTGAGTGGCTCGAGCAGCTCGTGGGTCGGACCTTCTAACGATGCTATGGAGAGGATGCTGCACATCATGGAGGCGCAGTAGAAACAATCTGAAAAGCGGCATCGGGAAACAGAGGCACGACAGGCCCAATTCGAAGCTCGCTTCGATGCACAATCTAAGATGCAACAAAATCAACTTGATACTCTATAACAGATTGTCTAGACGATTGTGGCCAATAGCAACTCAGCAACCGCGCCTGCTGTCACCGAGCCTACGGTTCGACCCATCAAAGTCGACCCAGAGGAGCCCGTGCGTCAACCTGCAACATAGAGAAGTTACAACTTTGAAGTGTCAGAGTTCAAGAAAGTGTCCGGCACTTCCTTCACTGGTAGGCTTCACCTTGGGGAGCACCAGTTCTGTTCGTGCCGAAGAAGGATGGAATGGTGCGCTTGTGCATCGACTATCAGGAGTTGAATGCCGTAACAGTGAAGAGCAATTACCCTCTACCACGCATTGATGATTTGTTTGACCAGTTGAGTGGAGCGTGAGTATTCTCGAAGATTGACCTCAGGTCTGGCTACCATCAGATAAAGGTTCGGAAGGAGGATATTCCAAAGACGGCCTTCCGGACGAGATACGGGCACTATGAGTTTCTAGTGATGTCGTTTAGTTTAATCAACGTGCCCGCTGTGTTCATGAACCTGATGAACAAGATTTTTCATCAGTATTGGACAATTTGTAGTGGTTTTCATAGATGATATCTTGTTATATTCTAAGAGCCACGAGGAGCACGAGGAGCATCTCAGGATCATGTTGGAGATACTGCGCCAGGAGAGGTTGTATGCCAAGCTCAGCAAGTGTGAGTTCTGCTTAGATAGGGTGTCTTTCCTTGGACACATCATCACTGGAGATGGGTTGTCAGTTGACCCAGAGAAGATTGCTGTAGTTAAAACGTGGCCTATGCCTACGTCGGTATCGGAGGTTAGGAGTTTTCTCGGACTTGTCGGATACTATCGGAGGTTTGTGGAAAACTTCTCAAGGATTGTCGAGCCTATGGCACGTTTGATACATAAGGACTAGGAGTTTGTTTGGACTGAGAAATGTCAGATGGCATTTGATGAGCTGAAGAAGCGTCTGACAACGGCACCTATCTTAACTCTTCCCACGGGATCTGGAGGATTCATGGTTTATAGTGATGCATCTGGGAGTGGATTTGGGATGTGTGCTGATGCAGCATGGCAAGGTTGTGGCATATGCACCGAGACAGCTGAGGACACATAAGAAGAACTACCCGACGCACGATCTGGAGCTAGTTGCGGTAATATTTGCACTAAAGCTATGGAGGCATTACCTATATGGAGAGTAGGTCAGATTTTTACTGATCACAAGAGCCTGAAATACATCTTTACCCAGAATGAGTTGAATATGAGGCAAAGACATTGACTCGAGTTGATGAAGGGCTACAAGATCGAGCTACAGTAACACCCTGGCAAGGCAAATGTTGTAGCAGATGCTCTGATTATGAAGCCTATGGCCTACTTCTTGATGACTCAGCAACGCCTATTGGAGGATCTTCAGGAGCTCGGGATAGAGGTTATATTGCCAGGTATGAATGGACAGTTAGCTAACCTGGAGGTTCAGTCTTCATTGGTAGAGAGGATCCAGGCAGCTCTGCCTAGAAATGCTAGATTCCAGAGGCTCCGAGAGAGGATAGAGGTAGGCATACAGACTGGACTACGGATTCACGAGGATGGAAAATTAAGGGGTGGAGATCGCCTATATCTTCCGAATGGAGAGCTGCGACAGGAGTTGATAGCAGAGGCGCACAGTTCAGTGTATTCCATTCATCCCGGAGGTACGAAAATGTACCAAGATTTGAGACAGCACTACTGGTGGCATAGGATGAAGAAAGATTCCCAGATTTGTGGCAAGATGTTTAGTCTGTCAGCAGGTCAAGGCCGAACATCGGCAAAACTTTTGCAGCCGCTTCCCATTCCTGAGTAGAAGTAGGAAGAATATCACGATGGACTTCATCACTGGATTCCCGAGAAGCCCTAGCGGGAAGGACGCGGTCTGGGTTATCGTAGATCGACTCACGAAGTCGGCGTACTTCTTGCCCTTCAGTATTGGGCAATCGACGGAGATTTTGGCGGACATATAGATGAGGCAGATTGTACATTTGCATGGAGTGCCAGTCAGCATTGTATCGGACTGAGACTCGATATTCATATTTATTTCTGGAGGAGGATGCAGGAGAGCCTTGGGACCCGACTGAAGTTCAGCACTTCATACCACCCTCAGACAGATGGCCAGTCTGAGCGGACGATTCAGACCTTGGATGATATGCTTCGAGCATACATGCTTGACTTCGGGGGATCATGTGAGGACCACCTATATTTGGTGGAATTCTTGTACAACAGTTACCAGGCTAGCATTCAGATGGCACCTTTCGAGGCACTTTATGGAAGAAAGTATCGTTCCTTCGTATGTTGGAGTGATATTGGAGAGAGGTAGAATTTGGGACCAGCGCTAATGACCAGTACAATCGAGAAGGTAAAGCTAATTCAGGGTCACCATCAAGCAGCGCAGGACAGGCTGAAGCATTGGGCAGATGCGCATCGCCGACCCTTGGAGTTCAAGGAAGCGATCATGTGGTCTTGAAGATCTCGCCTACTCCGATTTGGAGCTAGAGGCAAGCTTGGTCCGAGATACATCGGACCATTTGATATCTTAGAGCGAATTGGCGAGGTGGCTTACAGACTTGCATTGCCTCCATCACTAGAAGGCGTGCATGACGTATTCCACGTTTCGTAGTTGAGGATGTCACGCCCCGACCTAAAAAATCGCTCATCCTCGCTTCGAGTTATCCGAATCGTTCGTCCTTGCTGGGGCATGATGTCGTACGAGTCTGGAGGTACTCGTACAAGGAAGATAACATTTCTCAAATGGTTATCTTTGATTTGATTGTTTAGCAGCGGAAGAAACAGAGTATACGAAACAATTCTCTTTATTGATAAATGAACTAAGTTACAAAGGCTTTCAATAGCCCAACTGAATTTGCTAGATTAGCTTACAACACTCAGGTTCTCTCTTGCCCACAAAGGATTTCATCGTTCCATACATCATGTCTTTTACATCTCGGCCGCATAATCTTTTGCAAGTCTGAGCGTCAATGCGGTCGCACGCCTCAATACGCTACGGCAATCCATGCCTCAGCACGTTTAAGCGAAGCTTCGTCGCGAGCAGACCATTCTATGAACCTGCGAGCAAGCTAGTGGAGGATTAGTACTTTCGTCCTCGCTGTACTGATCAAAGACCAACTTTAAACGACATTAAGTAGTATTGAATCATGCAGCATACAAGTTAGTGATATTTCTATCCTTGCCTTACGGTGAGTTTCATGGCATATTAGAAAGCAGTAAAACATGTTATTATGGCAAGCAGGTTATTTGATTCATATAAGCAAGCAGGCAGGCAACAATAGCAATCTCGTATTTGTTTCATGGCGCGACATCTTACAATCGACGCACTCGCCCTTGAACTGATGCAAGGTGAATACGCCTACCATCTTTTCCTGTCATGTTATAAGTGCTCTCTATGCAGGATTTCTATGTGCCTGTATTTTTGGCCTACCGTTCCTTAACTATATGAAGGTCGTTGGCGTATCCGTGCCAGAATGGAACTCTACCAGTTTCTTTTCTTTTCTCAAATTGGATAACCCGGCGTCCTCCCCGTACAGGTTGCTAGCCTTAAGTATCCAAAGGACGTCGAACTTACCATCAATTATGGCTTATCACATCGGTAGCATATCACAAGTCATGCTCAAAAGATGTGCACCAACAATGATTCACATCCCTCCTAGGCCGAACGGTCTCGGTGCCCCAGCAAATATAACTCGTTCGAGGGAATCATCACACCCGTGCACGGGCAATATCTTAAGTCCATTCAACCATGCAACGCGCACGTCAAACTCATGCAACCAAACATAGTCTTGAGTTCGAAACTCAGACTTCACGTCGTCTTGCATTTCTCTTTCTTTCAATATTCTTACTCTTTCTATGTTGTCACATTCTTTGTACGATTTCATTCTTCGTTTCAATGTTAAATGGCACTATGCCCCAACTCAATGTTCATCAAACGAACGACCCAAAGGTCCAGAACATTTCCAAGACACGTGCCACATTCGACTTTTGTCACATTTATGCCACAACTGTTCTTTTCGCAATGAAGCCATATTTTATGATTCTCGTGCACGTACGCACGCTTTGACACAATTGCTCTCTATTCTTCGAGTCGTGCATGCAATGCATGCCTCGATACTGTAATTCCTGTTCTAAGCCTTAGTGTTCAATGTACATTGCTCGTGCACTGGGACACTCGCCTCAATAGTCTTTCAATGTGCTACCCTTCTAACTCGTGCGTGGGGCACGAATGACTATAACTGAGGCACTCGTCGATACAGTTATCCCATGTTCTTATGGCTTGTGCACCGAGGCACTCGCCTTTGTGATATTCAATGTTCAATAGCGACTCGTACATTTGATGTAAGTTTCATTTCAATTTTTCTATCTAGTGTTCGACACGTACTATGTTCATCTCTCGATCGAGCCACGCCCGTGGTCTCGATAAGTTAACTTAGCATACAACGGTACATTTTACTTAGCATGAAGGAGTAATAAAGAATGGTCAAAGTCCTCCTACCTTAAGCCGATACGTCTTGTCGTTTCGCCGATCCGATGTAGCTCGCTTTCATAACTTTGTTGCACGGCCAACTCTTCTGACATAGCCATTCGAGCACTTCGTGCTTCATTGAATTATACGACCGATTTGGCTTACCGAGCCTATGCCTCAGTCCGTTGCAAGGCGGTGATTTGGTTTTACGGACCCCGTTGTAAATAAGACAAAATGCCGACCTGTTATATTTCAGCGTAAACGTATAGCCTGCACACGAAACCAACTAAAATCACTATTCGTTCGAATCGGACTTGTGCGTTGCATCAATTCGATTTCTTAGAATCTTCGAACCTACTAAATGCTTTCTCTCGAGCCAACTTAACGCTTGCATCGATCTTACTTGATGCGTTCCTCAGGTCAACGTAACTATCGTATCGATTCGCATTGATACTTATATCGGGTCAACGCAACTCTTCGAGTCAATGACTCAGCATAATACACCGTACGGAGCGGGGCATTACAGAGGAGGTACGTGGCTGACCCTAGCCACGTACTTGATCATTCGGAGATCACATTGGGGCTGAACCTGTCATATGAAGAGCAACCAGTTGGGCTCGACCGCAGCGAGAAGGTGTTGAGAGGGCAGACTATTCGACTAGTTCGTATTGCGTGGAAGCGTCACTCACCGGACGAGTCGACTTGGAGCGAGAAGATTCTATTCAGGAGCGCTTCCCTCATTTATTTGAGGAGTCAGGTACGAACTTACGTGCTGCATTTAACTTTTATAACCTTCATTTCTCGTTGTCCTAATCGTGCCAATATTCTTAATTTCAGAGACAAAATTCTTCTAATTAGGGAAGGATGTAACCCCCCCCCCCAAATGATTCAGTTTATCATTAATAAATAGGATTAGAAATCAATTTTTTTTGTATATATCCTACCCTAATTTATTTGCTATTAGTATTATTCATAATCATTAGTTGGTGAATGTAAACTTTTTCATAAGTAAAAATATGTTTATATACTAATTGGCTAATACATATTACTTAGCTAATAAAAATACTTTTCCTTTCTTTTTTCCTTCTATCCTGAACTCCTAAACTGTTAAGCCCAACACTCAATTAATATTCCAGCCCACTGCAACCAATTTCATGGCCCAGTAAATGATGTCCATACCCCCCAATAGCCAATGGACCCGGGTCGGGCAGGCAGCTGCAAGCACAAACCCGAACCTGGACCTGCACCCGTCTTGAACAACTGAATAGGTTTATTTGGCGGGCAGAAAATTCGAACCCGCATTTTAGTGAACCCGACCCGCTAGTTTAAAAGCATGTTATGTGCTTCTTTCCCAACTCATCCTCGTGTGTGATCAATCCCCGTATACTGTATTGCAGCAACCACAGTTGTGCCAGGCACGCGACTGCGGCCGTCCTCATTTCCAGTTGGCCGAACGGTTATCCCCTTCTCCCCTCCTCTATATGTATACATGTTCTCATCCCCTGTCCCTTAAACCCTAGCCGCCCAAGCCATTTCCACGCCCTACATTTTCATCTACGAGGAGGCTGCTTCGACCACTAGTTGCCCGACGAACGACCTTTGCCATCGCCAGGCCAAGGAGTCGTCTCCACTCTCCCTTGCTGTCCTACCCGCTACAAACCTGAGCCTTCCCTTCCCGGTTTGAGCCACGCCTAGCCGTCGCCAGCATCCTTCCTTGCTCATTAGAGTCCTTGTTGTGACGAGCCACTGACGGTGCCCTCCCTTTGCAGGACATTCTCTTCTGCACGCGAGTGTGTGCACAAGAGGCAGCGTGGCTCGAAGTGAAGGAGAACACCCATCTACTGTTTGGTGGTTCGAGCGGATCTGTCGAGGAGTGACCCCGCATCCGACCAGCTCGTCTTGGTGTCGAGGTTCAGCGCTGCACTCGACGCTGTGGTCGCTTCGTCCATACGAGCAGAGGACTTGCTTCCTACAACGTTCATCCCTCAGGTGATCTCCTTGCGCACCATTTCTAAGTAGATTATACACAACCTATATGCTTGCTGTCGAAGAAAGTTTAGTGGCTTATTAAATTGATGTGTTAATCAGTGTTATAAAAATCTGCCTAGGTGGCGCCTAGGCGCTAGGCGGCCCTAGGCGCAAGGCGGCCCTAGGCGCCCCTATTTTAAAAAAATTAAAAAAAAACTTACCGGTGGTGGTGGTGGTGGTGGTGGATCGGTGGTGGTGGTGGTGGCTCTGGTGGTGGTGATGGTGATGGTGGTGGTGCTGCTACTAATGGCGGCGGCGGCGGTAGTGGCGGCTCTGGTGGTGGTGATGGTGGTGGTGGTGCTGTTGGCGACGGCGGTTGGTGAGGGTGGTTGTGCTGTTGACGGCGACAATGGTGGTGGTGGTGGTGGTGCGGTGTTGGAGGCGATGGTGGAGCCGGGAGAGAGAGAGGAGAGGAGAAGGGGAAGAGGAAAGGAGAGGAGGGAGGGAGGAGAGGAAAAGGAAAGGAAAAGGGAGAAAAGAGAGTAAAAAAAACATTTGAACTGACGCTCGAACAATGGACCTCCCAACCCCAACCCATTACTTAAACCCAACATGCTAACCAACTTCTCAAGTATGAGTTTTGTTAACATATCACACACACACACACTCTTATATATATATATATATATATATATATATATATATATATATATATATATATATATATATATATATATATATATATATATATAATCAGTTCGGCGCCTATGCGCCCTAGGCGCTAGGCGGGCCCTTGGCACACCGTCCCCGCGTAGCAAAATTTATAATACTGGTGTTAATGTGCAACAAATCCATGCCTTGTTCTGCTATAGAGTTAAGGGGTGAGGAGAACCTCACATAAACCAAACACTGTGAGGATGGTAAGGTAATAGTAGCATTAGTTACAAGAAGCAGTATGGAGTCCCAAACGCATGCATATGTGAGTGTGTTTCCTCCTTCCTAATCACATATGATTGAAACCCTAGGGTGAATGTAGTACTATTATTTGGGTGTGTCGTAGGAGAAAAAAAAAAGTGATGAAACATAATGTGTGCATAGTTAGATGAAGAGGTTGCTTGGCCTTGCTGGTCAGGTAGATCAGTAGAATGGACATGAGGATTCATGTGTGAGTAAATTGTGAAGTTGTGAGTATCAAGGACAGACTTAAATATTCTAATGGGGCTATTGGTATGAGACTAGCAAGAAGATGAAGAACATAAGACAAGAACTTACAATAGGGATGTATGTGGGACCATGGTGAGAATAGAAATAATATACAGTAGATAGGACAGAATTAATGTGGTAAGTAATTATAGTTGCAAAGGTTGTTGGCAAGGATTCTAAAAACGACCTTATTTGTTGATTAATAAACTTACAGGAATACTTGTAAATATTTAACCTTGAACATCTAGGCCTATGCATAAGTGATAGTTACCATTATTGACTTTTTCTATAAGTTAAATAATCAGCTATGACTAAATGGCACCACTACCTAATTTATCTCTAGGTTCCTTGGGCAAATTGGACTCGGACTCTGTACCTGATTCGCATACTCAGCCTTCGGACCCATGCAAGTATACCCTGCCATTACATTTATTGCAATTTAAAATTTTAGTACCTGCTATAATACTTTTTATGGTTGTTTAATTATCTGCGCATCCGAGCATGACTCTGGGTGCAGCTAACAGGATTTGTTGCCTTTCAACTTAGGCCGTTGGAGACTACTCATGTACTGCATTATAGATACACTATTATCTCGTAGGACCCGACACTTGTTTGGACACGATGAGATGTTACAAAGATGTAGGACGCGTACCCCCCATCCGACTGATCATCAGTACGACCGGGACGCGTGACGACATAGTTTATGCTAGATATCTTATTTTTTTATATATTGGACTTCATATTAGGGACTGAGCATGTCAAGGAGTCGATGCGTGTAGTACATTGGGCGGGGAGGACAGTCACTAGACGGAGGAGCTACTTGTAGCGTTCACTTAGATTTTGCTGCATGCTAGTGCCTCGGATGAGCGCCACTGCACATGTACCCCTAAGAGAGAGCTTCATTCGTCGAACGTTGTCTTCATTGCATTTACACTTAGTTGATAGCACACCCTGGACCCTTTTACTTATATTGCATTACGGCCTGCACATTATGTATCTTGTTATATCCAACTGAGGACCTGGTCTCTTTCCAGGCTTAGCTGAGCAGGAGTACGAGCAGGTTTACGGACCGGGACCTGACGTTGTAGTTGAGGACGAGAAGATATTTCCAGGAGAGCACATCTGATCCTGGGTACGGTACCATCTTGGATGCAGTCTTTCATTTGGAGTCTGTATCTAGTTATCTTACTTTCTGCACTTCCATTCAGTACTTTATGTCAGGATATTTGAGTAGTGAATTTGTCTCCACCAACCTAATAATCATTCTGGTTCTGTATAACTTATTTCTGACTATACTTTATCGTATTCAGATCAATTTTCTTAATACTGTGGATGAGATTAGCATGCCTGTGACTATGATATTGTTTAGATACAACTTAATACATGTTCGAGAATGCCATTAAATTAGGAAAATTCTCGAGTACGTATCTGCTGGTCATTGTTACGTGTCTCGATCCCACGTATTTTGGGACTAGGGCATGACAAATACGGAGGATGGCGACCTCACGGGAGTTCTTGGAGGAGCTGTCAGTGCTCGCACAGCAGGGGTGCGGCCAACTGGCACAACAGTTGCTGTACCGACGGTGGTGCAGATCGAGATCTGGACATGGAAGTGGGTCAAACAGAGTTTAGGGTTAGGGTTTTGGGAAATTTGTGTAATATGTCCACAGGACACAGAGAATTAGTGTAGGTTTGGTTGTGTCAGTATCCTTGGGGTCAAACCCAAGGATACGAAGGAGATAGAATAATGGATTTGTGGATCGTGTCGCATTGGACACGAAAATTGTGATTGTAATTGTTTGGGAATATTTAAGGAAATGGATGGACACCGACACAGTTAGGACACGATCATTATGACCATGTAGAAAAAGTTTAGAATGCTAATCCAAAATAATTAGGATATTTATAGGGGTGATTAGGAAGACCCTAAAATTCTTAAGCACGTGGTTAGGAGAGAATATTCGAAGGATATTCCAAAAATATTTCCAGGAATATGCTAGATTCCAAAGAATATTCATTGAATTTATTAATACTAATCCCTAATTAATTAGGGAGTTCTAGAAGGTTTTCACCAAAACCTAGTGGCTCAATTTACTAATCATGCCATTCCCCTAAGCTATAGGCTTCAAAGTAATTATCACCATTACCACTTCTTCAAAAATATTTACAACTTCGTCACTCCATAAATGAAAAATTGCTATTCACAATCACCAAATAACAATTTTCGAATAAAATAAAATTGAAAAACTAGGATTTGGAAAAAATAGGAAATTCGGAAACAAGGGTTACACTTCTACGAACGATACAAGTATGCATCGTTGTGTTTGCGCTTTGATCTCTATCTCCTTCATTTTGTTACTATTGATCTTTTCTATTTGTGTACTTAATTATTTTTTTTGATTATCTCCATTACCTTATTCACCCCCCTCTAGTATTGCATACATCTTCTACCTCTCATTTCTACATCACAGGTGCTACTCTTTGAACATAGTCAAACCCAAAGTTTTGATAATCTAAATCCATATCATCATTCTTGACAACCAATTAAATCTATCTCATCACTAGCGACTCGGACTCGAACTCAAACATGGATACAGGCGTGAACAAAGGGTGTAAAGAGGCATTCGCACGGTTCACACAGTCACGTGGTTCATGCATTCATGCGTTCCAGCAGTCGCGCGGTTCACGTATTCCAACGGTTTATGTGTTTACTTGGGTTCAGTTGTCATGTGGTTACATCCATTCACTCGGGTACTGTCCGTTTACACGGGTCTAGCAGTTCATGCGGGTACCACTGGTTCGCACATTTTTGTTGTTCAAACTGGATCGTGCGGTCGCATAATCCAGTGCGCTTGGAACTATTCGACATCACAAAATGTTATATGAACTTTTTTGTTTATTGAACTTGAAAAAAAAGTACAATCGATTCCTATGCGAGGAAATCTAAGTACAAGAATTCTAGGAAAGCGTGATGGAGATCGAGCACTGCAGCGGCTCCTTTACTCCGTTGACAATCTGACGACGAGTTGGACTTGCTTTGGCATTTGATACCTTTGATGGAACTCTAGGGTTACCGATCAAGAGGATGCCGGAGTTGAAGACTTCGAAGCTCTGCCTTTTGCCTTTTGCTTCTTTCCTCTCTGTGTGTGTCCTCCTCCTCCTCTTGTTGAAGGGAAAACTCCTTCTATTTATAGGGGAAAGGGGGCACATATGCGATGTGCACTCGAATTTGAGATATGAAGGAATCTACTGTCATTGCACAGTGCGGGCTTCTGTTGAGCTGACACGTGGCGGACGTCGAGATTTCCCTCTATCGAGATCTTGGGTGGTTATCAAAATACCGAAGAAGGAGATACGTGGCGCATGTCTATTGCTGGGAATCCTCTTTTTAGATGAATCCTCTGTTTGGATTTCATCTCAGAGTAGAATTCTGTTTGATCTTCAGGAGGCAATCGGTTTAAACAAACCATCTTGATACGACCTTTAGCAAAATAGCAAACTTCGTCCTTATCTGAGTTTTAAACCAATTGATAAGATATTCGCACTTATGAATATAATCAACCTCTGTCCTATCTTTGAGAGTGGCGGTTTAAACAAACCAATTGGGTGGGACCATGCAACTTGTGCCTCGAGAGAGGTCTTAGAGCTGCTGCGCTTCTGGTACGATAAGTAGACTGTTCTCCTGGAGACAACGGAGCCTCTGCGCTTTCAGGCGATGAGTGGACTATGTTTCGAAGACGACGGAACCTCTGTGCGTTTGAGCGGCGAGTAGGCTGTGTTTCGAGTAGTAGAGTCACTGTGCTTTAGGGCGACGAGTAGGCTGTGCTTCAGGCTAACGAGGTTACTGTACTTTTGGAGCGGCAGGCGGACTTGTGTTGGATGCAACGGTGTTTCCCAAGTCATTGATGAAGGGGGTTGAGCTTCTGGGTCGAAGCAGAGGTCTGTGCCGCTGAAGCTGGGATGATGTGAAGTTATCACCAGTCTGCGCCTCCTGCTGGCGCAAGATTGTAGCTGTGCTTCTGGTTTGAAAAAGCTGGCTTTGAAGTTTTCTTTAAGAGCAATTAATGACATCTCTTTAAGGAACGACTCCCTCTTAATTGCCATCGTTACTTGGGGAATTTCAAGGGGTCTTTTAATGGTCTAAGACTTAGTCGAATGAACCCATTTAATGAGGTTCAACGTGCCGAGTCCTAGATTCATCCCATTAATGTGGAAATTTTGACCGATGGCCCCGTGGCCTATGTCTTTGATGGCGACTGTATTCACATCTTCTATCCACAGTCCCTCCTCTCATGACGATTACACTGTGAAGATGAACCCCAGCGTAGATCTGTAGGAGTTTTTAGTACAACATATGTAATCACAAATACTTTGTAATAGATCCTTGTAATTAGGAAGTCTTCTTTTATGTAATCGTGATGAATCTGTAATAGACTTGTAGCCATGATTTAATAAAAAGAACTTTTCTTGAACTTTTCATCTGTTTTTTGTGAATTTGTCTTTTCTGTTGGTGTGCTTGACCGCCTGCGCTTCTGTGAAGCTGGGTTGGTAGCGAGAGCACCAACCTACGATGTTCGTCATCTGCGCCTGTGTGAAGATGGGTGGGTAGCGAGAGTACCCACCCGCGCCTTGTGTCACCTTGCATTTTTTTATGCTTCTACAAGACCCTCTTCAAAGTGTCCCGAACTTGAGTCAAGCTCGGGATACTTTGAAAAGAAGCATGACACGTGTTTCTTTGTAGGCGAAATGCCCATCACGTCTCCTGCCAGGCTGACGTCATGCTTGGGCTTCAGCATTAAATACCTCAAGCCGTCGCTTCCTTAAGTTTTGATCATGACTCCTCGTTTCTTGCGAACGTTTATCATGACCTTTTTCTGAACCTACGTCGTTTTGAGGGTGAACGAAGCGTCTTGTCTTCTTTTGTTGACATGGCACGGCTCTGTGAGTAAGTCACCATTAGATTTTGCCAGCCGGTAAGCGCCGTTGGAATACACCGTCTCTATGACGAACGGTCCCTCCCACTTGGGTTTGAACTTCCCTGCCGTTTTGTGAGTCATCACCATCGGTCGTCGAACTGCTAAGACGAGGTCGCCCACTTGGAACGTTCTTTCCCGGACCTTTTTGTTAAAGGTCCCGAAAATACGAGCTTGGTAAAGCTCGATCCTTTGCTGCGCTAGTAGGCATTTTTCATCCAACGCCTCTAACTCTTGTAGCCGTCGGCGTTGATTGTCTTCGTCAGTCAGCTGGTTGGTGATAGCTACCCTTAAGGACGGGATTTGGATCTCCAGGGGGAGCACTACTTTGCTCCGATAGACAAGGAGAATGGTGTGCTGCCCGTGGGTGTCCGAACGAACGTACGGTAAGCCATAGACATTCGCCCAACCTCTCATTCCAATCGCATTTGTTAGAAGAGATGACTTTCTTGAGCAGTTTTACGATGGTTTTGTTGAATGCCTCGGCTAGTCCATTAGACACAAGATTGTAAGCCGTTGACGCCACATTCTGTATCCGATTCTTGTCGCAGAATCAATAGAATGCGTGGCTCACGAATTGGGGTCCATTGTCGTGGACAATCCTTCTAGGAACTCCGAAGCGGTAAATGACGTGGTGCTTGATAAAGCTGATCACGTTGGAGGTTTTCACTTCTACCAGTGGTACCGCTTCCGCCCATTTGGAGAAATAGTCAGAGATGGCGAGGATAAACCGGTGTCCTTTGGAGGAGGGCAGGCTGATCGGTCCGACGATGTCCATTCCTGATGCCTCAAATGGACAAGAGGCCACCGTAGGGTGTAGATATTCCGAAGGTCGGTAGATAAAGTCAGCATAAAACTGACATGTCCGGCACTTCTTTGTGTAATCTACGGCGTCTGCCATCATGGTGGGCCAATAATAGCCCATGCGGCGCAACCGGTCTTGTAACTTAGGGCCGGGCTGATGGGCTCCGCAGGTTCCATCATGCGTCTCCCGGAGTGCCTCTTGCACTTCTGTCTGAGAGAAACAACGCAGGAGGAGTCCGTCGTATGATGACGATACAGCATTTTGATGGCCATGTCGTAGAAGAATCGGAGTGAGCTTCTCCTGACGGAGGCCGCTTCATTTGGGTCTTCAGGCAGGATTCCGTAGACTGAGTAGTTTATGAATGGAAATCGCCAGTCTCGAATGTCCACGTCAGTGTCTACTTGTACTGAGTAGCTTTGACATGTACATAGAGCATTCTTCGGACAAACTAGCTCTCATCCCATCACTGTAATGGCATATTGGGATCCAACGGGGGCAGCCAGAGCAGCGGCGAGGCCGGCTAGTGCGTCAGCCTCTAAGTTCTGTAGGTGCGGCACGAGTTTTATAAAGAACCCTGTGAATGTGGAGATGATGTCGATCGTTGCCTGGTGGTAGGGGATCAAGTCTTCATGTCGAACCTCATACTGCCCTCGAACCTGGCCGATGATTAATTTCGAGTCTCCATATGCCTCGATGTAGTCAACCCCCAGCTGTTTAGCGAGTTGGAGCCTAATGATGAGAGCGTTATACTCTGCAACATTGTTTGTGCACGACTCCATGAGAGAATATGCGAGATTGATGACTAGGCCATCGGGGGTGATGAGGACGATAGATATGTAAATGCACAAGACCATAGAAAAATACTTGTCTTGCTCCGGGTAATCAAGGGTAGGAAGATGATCCGTAAGTCCATCTAAATTTTAGTACAAGTTGGTTAAGTTATACACAATTATTAACTAACAATCTAATCTTCTAACCACAACTTATCTATTAATGTACTAGCTATACTCTACCAATTTATGGATAATTAGACTGTCTCCAATCTACACACCTTTCTAACTGGATAATTAGGAAATCTCTTACAAGATTGGCATAAAAATACTATACCCAAAATAATATAGGTAGAATACTCAAGTAAAATATTTAAATAATGCTACACAAATGTTTATTAGGAAACTAAAACATGTTAACTCTATTAATTATCTTTGTCTCTTCATTCACTTACTATATACCGTTTTAAAACATCACTCAACAGTTAATCACAACTTAACCTTAATAGGCTTAACCTTAATTAGCATACTGACCCCCATATAAGAAACAATTGAAGAAATATTTTTAGCAAACAAAACATAGTGTTAGGTCTTGCTCAAGGCTTCATAGATCCTAATAAGCAGTGACCACTCCACAATTTAAACCATGCTCCACCCTATCTTGGCAATGCAACCCAACAACATATAGGCAACCTAATCATAAAATTTACAGAAGTCAAATTCTAGCCCTATCTTGGTTGCGATGGGAGTTCCCAAGTCTCTTGTAAAGAAGTGACTTAAGCTTCTGATCCGGAGTAGATAACTGCGCCGTAGGAATGGAGATGGTGTGAGCACATCACCATCTTGTGCCTCATGCGGATGCAGTGAAGTAGCTGCGCCTATGAACAGTAAAGGCGTTGGCTGCAAAGGGAAGGGTATGACACCCTTGCGTGTTTGGAGATTGGCTTAGGCAGATAGTTGCGCCTCTGGAGTGAAGACACTGGCTTCTGGAATAAAAGAAGGGGATGAGGGCCCTACCACCATCTTATTTCTGAGGTTGGCGCAGGCAAGTGGCTGCGCCTCTGGCTTGAAGGATGTGGCTTCTTTTAAGTGCCGGGTTGCTGATATGCTTCTGAGAGGCTGCGCCCATAAGAATATCAGAACATGCTTCGGTGGAAGTCAATCTTCTAGCGTATGTATCGAGAAGAATGAAGGCTGCGCTTCGATGAAGACTGCATCCCTTGTAGATCCCTTATGGGCTTTTGTCGAATCTGTACTATATCCTTTGTAGATGAACAAAATTAGTCCCTTATGTATGGTCCTAATGTGTCTCTACTAGACTTTGGTAGACATGACAATGAAGGGACTTCTCTCTATATCTTCTGTTTCGTCTTTTTAGCACTAAGACTGAGTCTTTTGCATCTTCTGCGCTTTGGCGAAGGGATGTCTTCAGCAGAGATTTTTTTCATGCTTCTACAATAGGAATTGTGTTAGAGAGATCCTTGTATATGCCAGATGAATGCAAGTCAAGTTGAGTAATAATTGGTTGAGTCGATGAGTGTATACTTGGAAAAGTTTTGAGGACGGAACTTATTTTGAATGGTGTATTATGTAGCGTCCCGCCCCACGAAATGCAACGGCGTTTGGACTTAGCCATGCAATGACTTGCTCGAAGTCCCGCTCGGACGAGACAACTTCTCTCTTAGGTGGGTGGGTTCGGTGAACTTGTTTCAACTTGGCCTTCACACTAATAAATGAATGTTTTCAATTGCACTAAGTAGGCTTGATAATAAAAGAGATGAATCCATATGGCTAAGGGAATATTCCCGTTCGGTCAAATGTGCATCAAATATGGAAAAATATTAACTTGTTGCCTAGATTCACACCATGATAGTTTCCAAAAAGTTGGCACTCGGTCTTTTGACCTCACAAATGTGTTGAGTAAAGTTAGGTCACGGATTATCGGCTGGATGTCATAGCGGACAAGTTCTCCCGACCGCAATTGCTTATAATTGCATGCCCGTCCCACAATTTCAATACGGGCCATACGGTTTATGGCACAAGTTAAGGCACTCAAAGAATACGATTGTTCAAGTTGAGCACGTACACGCTCCCATGTTTCATCGTGCATCGTATAGAGTATGACACAACTTATGTGGCACTTCTTAGGAATACGACTTGTTCAAGTTGAGCAGGAGGGCTATCAAAGTAGTCGTTCCTGAGTTGAGATAAAAAAGAGTATGGTAACATTGAAAGTTCATGCGATCGTTTTCACCGAGACGGTCCCTCGTTTAGGAGTCTCCAATGAAGTATAGAAAGTATAGTTTATGAGCAAGGAAGAACATTGGTTTGAGTCATATGGTGAATTAGGTAGGCACCATTGCATGATCATTGGACAACTTGTCAACAAGTTTCACATCATCGGACAGCAACCTGGGGCCACCAGACTGATCCGGCCTATCAGGAAAGCAAGGAAGTTGACCTGGATTGTACCGCTCAGGTGATTCAAGGCTTTCGACGGGGCTTGCTACCCGCATCGGACGACCTTGTCTACGCCAGAATACATTTTTGGGCAGGCCTAGGAGGGCATGATCTTTTATATAGATGAGTTGGTGTGCTGAGCGGCAATCCGCATGCACGGTGTCGGTTGAGTCACAAAAAATGTAAGCACGGCACAAATAAGTCAAAAAAGTGTGCACGTTATGCAACACAGTTATGAAGCATAAGATTTGGCTATAGTAGTGCTTCGACACGAGATGTGGTGTCGAGTGTTTGAGTCTTTGACACAAATTTTATGAGTTCATGTTTAAGTCGTTCGAAATGACAAGTAAAAGAGTATGATTCACATTGCTGTGAGGCACGACCACGATGTTGTTGTATGAGTATGGGCCAAAGAGCCAGGACGAGTCGATGCGTTAATGTTGTTGGCAGAAAAATGGTCTAGAAGCACAAAGATAAGTAAGTTATTGGTACAAGGCATAGTGATGGTCTAGGGACACAAATATGAATAGTAGTCCATGCCATTAAATTAATTCTAAGGCAGGACTAGAAAGACAACTCAATGCACAGTTCGTACTCACTAAATGAAAACGTATTAGTTTTTAATATGGGTGGGCGATAGGCTCATTCACTAGTATGGTTATGTACTGATACTCCACCACTTTCCATGTGCAGGTTCAGGTATCAGTACGCTCGGGGCGGAGCTCGTTTGGACGCACTGAGGCATGGAGTTCCTTGGCATTTCGAGGCGTGTCGCCATATTGGAGTATTCACCTATATAGGACATAATGTACAGACATCGTCTTCTGAAGCATCTGTATGACCCCTGAATTTTTGAAATTATTTTTTATTATTTATTTGACTTAAATAGTGATTTTTAGAATCTATAAGTATATTTAATTAAATAGTTATTATTATAAAAGGCCTTAGTCATGGTTAAGTTTTGGAGTGCAAGATGACCAAGAATTTTGACACGGATGGTGTAGTCGTGTGTGTTGACTAGTATATTAGGAATGCCAGGCAAGGCCTAGCCATAGCAGTATTCCAACTAGGAAAACCAGTCAAAGTTGTGATTTGACCCCTATAAATAATTTAATTATTTATTAATTAGATTATTGACTTTTTAGGAGACCCGATTGTGCTAAACTAGTCAAACTGGACCCGAAATAAACCCAAGCCCATGTAGTCATGTGGTGTGTCCAATGACGTCCTGAAATATTTTATGTGTGTATGTCGTATTTTATTTTATTGATATTTAGGTATTTTTTGAGAATTTTAGACTATACATATAATTGTATGTACACCTATTATTGGTTTACCTTAATTTGTTATCATTATTATTTTTAATATTATTGTTATTATAATATAAAAATATCATTGTGTATTTTGTATCTTTAGGAAATAAATATTATCATGTACATCTTTTATTTACAACACCCTACACTAGAACAGCATTGTTAAGATTTTTTGGATTCTATAGAGTACTTATACATATATAAATATATATATGTATATATGGTTACTATATATATATATATATATATATATATATATTTACTATATATATATATATATATATATATATATATATATATATATATATATATGGCAAAAGAAAAAAGAAAAAGAAAAGAAATACTAATATTGTTCCCTTACGAGAACAGTATGAATGTTAGCCCGACCTGAGCCCCTATATATAGCTAGAGATATCGAGAGAAAGAGATAAGAAAACCCTAACCCTAAAGCCACACCACCCGCTATCTCAGTGCCACCCCTTACGACCTCGCCGGCTTCAATGAGTCGTTGGAGGGCGGCTAGAGCTGCCGAAAAACTCGCAGAAAAAGCACAACAGCTTTCAGCAGCGGCAGCCTGCAACCAGACTTCGTAACTCTTTTTTTCGACGCATGACTGGTCATTTTACGAACCGCCTTTTCTGGTATGTTCACAACCTATACGGCTTCCAACCCCTTCAATTAGTATGAATTTAAATGCTCTAGATTGCCATGGAAATTGACGCCAAAATTGGCAAAAAAAAACTGTTTTGAAATAGAATATTAGTTCATGAACCAGATTTAGAAGGTTGTTTATTAGCAACCTATTAGAATTGGATTACGTCGACTTTGATCTAATTTAAGATAGTTCTAGACAACCTATACCCCTTTAAAACACTTTTTGAAGAATTAGATTAGAAAATTTTAAAATAGTTCTAAACGAACAAAAATAGTTCTAGACAACCTATACCGACTTTGATCTAATTTAAGACAGTTCTAAACCAACAAAAATAGTTTTTAAAATCAAAGAAAATTTTAGAATATTTCCCGATACGGGGTTCGTCCCGAAAAATGGGGCGACTTGGTCGCAACCCATGAGTATAAAAGACGTGTATGGATGTTGAGGACGTGTGGGCTCCGACGAAACTCGAATTGGTTGCGTGTGCACGACGAATTCGAGGTGTATCGACGAGGTACACCGCATCGGCCCTTTGCAAGAACCCCAATTACTTTGTGCACGTACGTCACATCACGACGAAACTTGCGCGAGTGGACTCGTATTGTTTTTCTATTCATGTGAGCCAAGTTTGGTCCGATTCTGAGAAGCTCGACTGGAATGCTATTTTGGCGGGCCCCCGATCCAACTCAACGGGCAATTTTGTGCATGACTCATCAAAATCCAAATCTGGACATATCGTTGAGTTTGTATCAAAAAATTGGACTCGTAGGTATATAATTTGTCGACTTAGGAGACCGTAGGCTCTAGCACATTTTTCGGTGCAAAGCGAGTCCAACGACGGACACTGTTTTAATCCAAAATTATCATTTTACCCCTGTGTCCAGAATTGGACTTATGGATAGTCAAACTTAGACATTATTCTTATTCTAAACACGTTGGTGATGTCCCTTTCAGCATTCAGAGACATTTACGGGAGTTTGACTTTTGTGGCTCACTGAGTGATTGGATATTATTTGTTTTACGTGCTACCACCAGGCAAGTACACCTTGCCAAACTTTACAGTATTTACATGTATTTTTGTACTGCTATTCTTTTATGTCTTACTTGATTACATATTTCTCCTGATCCGTGTCATTGTTATTTTCTAGTTTTATGTGCACGTAGATTGTTATTCTTTTTTCATATTACTTTTCCTATTTTTCTTATCTTGTTTATGTCTAGTGATAGAATTGCTTAGTCTATGCCATGTTCCCTTTGACATATTTAATCTTGATGACTTGTATTTAACATGTTTGACTTGACATGATTGACCTGGACTTGACTTATTAACCTGCTGACTTGACTTGCCTTGACTTGACTCCTAGTAATAGGCGAGGATTTTGTTATAGGTGATGACTATACTTGACCACTTTCTATTGTAAGCCCCCACTGACCTGTGATAGAGACATACTATATGTTGTGAGCCCCCACCGAGCTGTGGTCTATAGGGCCGTTAGCACCAGCCGAGTTGCGGTTTACTTCGATTTACACATAGTTACGTTTATCAGCATGATTCTCGACGGCATGCCATTTCTTTATGTTTTATTCTTGTACTATTATGCAGTCTTTATTTCTTGCACTATTTTCTATCTTTCCATGCAAATTATTACTGTCAAAAGTTGGCTTGTATATTATGTGTCGTTCTAGTCCCCTGAGGACCTGGTGATCTCTCCAGGCTTAGTTAGAGAGGAGAACTAGCTGGAGGTTTACGGTTCTCAAGTCGAGACTGGAGACGTACCTTTGCAGGAGAACGAGATAGTGCCCAAAGATTTATCTTGAGACATGTCTCCTTAATTTAGACTTGCTACTATATTTCTTTTATTTCAGCAGACTTGTAGTTGATGCTTACTTTATTTTCTTTTACTGTGGTTTCGGGATGTCTTACCCGTATAGTAATTATTTTTATTTCCTGCTAGATATTTATTTATTTATTATTATATTGGACTTAATATCTTGTGTCTTGTTATTTATGTGTGGATGAGATTAGTTGTGTAACTGTAACTTGTGTTATTATTCTGGGTTGTTATCATGATTCAAAGCTTAAGCATTTCGTTAATAGGCATGTTATGAGGTTTGGCCCATTAGTGAAGTGTTGCTGGCATGTACCATATTTATGTCCTACGTATTTTGGGACTTAGGTATTACATATATTTGTGGTGGCCTATGCAAGTCTACATTAGTCACTTCGGTTATGCTACTGTACCGACGTGAGCCTGTGAATAGGATAGAAAATACCCATAGGATCTCATCCACATCTTTCTATTGTTTCATGTTCTTGACCACCATATACCGACTTTGAAACTTTATGCATCCTGCTTGATATCATTTGCTCTTAGCTTATAAGTTTCGTTTACGCGCAGCACAATGGACCCGCAAGCTAGCGAGGAGAACCCTACGGTTATCTCGCAAAATGTTGTAGTGACTCACGTCGACACGACCCCGCCACCGGTTGGAGGTACCTCTGCTTAGCCGAATAATTATATGACATCACGCTTTAGGAGGGATAATCTTCCACCACCACCGCAGTTTCCACCACAGATGCCAGTACTACCGATGCCTCCGATGATGTTTCCCAAGCTTGGACAGGCGATGGATCCCCAGCAACTGTTCCAGACCTTCTACTTGATGATGAAAGCGCAATAGCAGATCCAGTTAGAGGCCCAACAGAGACAAACATGGCACGTCGAGGATCGTATCGTGTCAGCACTAGAGCGGGTGACTCCACCAGTTCACCAAACGACGGTAAACTATCTCAAACTTTTGCCAGCTAAAGCCAGCCAAGTTCTTGGGCAAAGAGAAGCCCACTGAAGTTCATGAGTGCTCACCAACATTCAACAGCAGTTTGAGGCAGCCGAGTTACCGAAGGATCGTTGGATGATTGTCGATAGGATGCAGCTGACCAGTAATGCACAGCACTGGTGGTTTACGAAAGAGAAAAGACTTGGGCAGGATAATGTCACTTGGGATGAATTCTCTAAACTCTTCCAAGAGATGTATATCTCGGCCACTTTTAGAGCGGAGCTGCGAGACAAATTTCTTCACCTTACCCAGGGCAACATGACAGTAGAAGAGTCAATGCCGAGTTTCTGTGACTCAGCCAATTTGCACCTACATTGATCCAGACTGAATAAGAGAAAGCAAAGAAATTCTATGATGGAATGAGCTACAGACTACAGGAGCTTATTTGAGCCGTTGCACCTACCACTTACTCTGGAGTTCTTACCGCAGTACGACGTTTAGAGCGAGTCCATTGAAAGGAGGCCAACCAAAAGCACTCACCTGCAGCAGGACCACCAACTAAGGCATCACCAGGAGGGCCGGAGAGATACCATATGCCAACGACCAAGAACTGCCCCATACCCAATTTTTGAACTTCCTGTTTGTCAATATTGCAAAAGAATAGGACATGTCCAAAATGATTGTCATCGAAGATTAGGACTTTCTTTGCGTTGTGGTTCCAATCAACACCAGATTCAAAATTGCCCCGAGAAGTGCACTGAAGGACCCGAACCACTACTACCAAGACAACTCGTAGCACCAGGACGATACCTGCGTGGACCGCTTCCCAACCAAGCGATGTAGCTTGCACAGGCGAGACAGAAAGTAGAATATTAGTTTACGCTTGATTATTACTTGCTTGATTAGGACGACCATATAAACTTAGCACACCTTTAGAGACATCTTAGAACCATTGACATACTTTCCTTTACCATAGTGAGTTATTTTAATTTCGAGGACATAATTCTTTTAAAAGGGATAGAGTGTAACACCCTTAAATTTTTGAAATTATTTTTTATTATTTATTTGACTTAAATAGTGATTTTTAGAATTTATAAGTATTTTTAATTAAATAGTTATTATTATAGAAGGCCTTAGTCATAGTTAAGTTTTGGAGTGTATGATAACCTAGAATTTTGGCACGAATAGTGTAGTCATGTGTTTTGACTAGTGTATTAGCCATGCTAGGGAAGACCTGTAGCAGTGTCCTAACTAGGAAAACTAGTCAAAGTTGTGACTTGACCCCTATAAATGATTTAATTATTTATTAATTAGATTATTTACTTTTTAGGAGACCTGATTGTGCTAAACTAGTCAAACTGGACCCAAAACAAACCTAAGCCCATGTAGTCATGTGGTGTGTCCAAAGACATCCGTGTCGATATATTTTATGTGTGTATGTCGTATTTTATTTTAATGATCTACTAAAAATATTTTTCCTATATATATATATATATATATATATAGAAAATATTGATATCTATAATATATATATATATATATATATATATATATATATATATATATATATATATATATATATATATATATATATATATATATATATATATATATATATATATATATATATATATATATATATATATATATATATTATATATATCAATATTATTTGATATTCAAGTGATATTTATTTGAAAGTAGGATATAAATATTTTCTTAGATATCCTTAGGGATTTTTGAGATTTTTAGACTATACATATAATTGTATGTACACCTATTATTGGTTTACCTTAATTTGTTATCATTATTATTGTTATTATTATTATCATTATAACTATAAAAATATCATTGTGTATTTTGGATTCTTTAGGAAAAAAATATTATCATGTACATATTTTATTTACAACACCCTACACTAGAAAAGCATTGTTAAGACTTTTTTGAATCTATAGAGTACTTATACATATATAGATATATATATATGTATATATGGTTACTATATATATATATATATATATATATATATATATATATATATATATATATGGATAAAAGAAAAAGAAAAAAAAAGAATTACTAATATTGTTCCCTTACGGGAACATTATGAATGTTAGCCTAACCCGAGCCCCTATATATAGCGAGAGATATCTAGAGAGAATGATAGGAGAGAACCCTAACCTTAAAGCCACGCCACCCCTATCCCATCGCCACCCCTCACGACCTTGCTGGCTTCAGCGAGTCGCCGGAGGCTGGCCAGTGCTGCCGAAAAACGCATAAAAATAGCGTAACAGCAGATAGCAACGACAGCCTGCAACCCAACTTCGCAATAGTTTTTCTTAACGCATGACTGGTCATTTTATGAACCGTCTTTTCTGGTATGTTCACGATCTATACGATTTCCAAATCCTTCAAATTGTTTGAATTTAAATGCTCTAGATTGCCCAGGAAATCGATGCCAAAACTGGCGAAAAAACTGTTTCAAAATAGAATATTAGTTCATGGACCTGTTTTGGAAGGCTGTTTATTAGCAACCTATTAGAATTTTTGGAAATTTAATTTAAGACAGTTCTAGACAACCTATACCCCTTCAAAACATTTTTGTAGAATTGGATTACGTCGATTGTGCATCGAGAAATCGGATTCCCAAAACCAACAAAAACTGTTTTTAAAAACAGATAAATTTTTAGAAAAATTTTCGATACGGGGTCTGTCCCGACAAACTGGGCGACTTGGTCGTAACCGGTGAGCATAGAAAGACGTGTACAGATGTTGCAGATGTGTGAGCTTCGATGGAACTCAAATTGGTTGCGTGTGCGCGACAAATTCGAAGCGTATCGGTCGAGGTACACCCTATCGGCCCCTTTGCAAAAACTTTAATTACTTCGTGCACGTGCGTCACAATGACGAAATTTGTGCCACTGGACTCGTATTATTTTTCTGGTCCTGAGAGCCAAGTTTGGTCTGATTCTGTGAAGATCGACCGGAACGCTATTTTGGCGGGCCCATGATCCGACCTAACAGGCGATTTTATTCACGGCTTATCGGAATCTAAATCTGGACATACCATTGAGTTTGTATCGAAAAACTGGACTCATAGGTATATAATTTTTCGACTTTAGAGACCATAGGCTCTGGCACATTTTTCGGTGAAAAACAGGTCCAACGACGGACACTGTTTTGACCCAAAATTACCGTTATGCCCTTGTGTCGAGAATTGGACTTATGGATAGTCAAACTTAGACATTTTTCTTATGCCGAACATGTTGGTGATGTCTATTTCAGCATCTGGAGACATTTGCGGGAGTTTGACTTTTGTGGTATACTGAGTGATTAGATATTATTGGTTTTACGTCCTACCACCAGGCAAGTACACCTTGCCAAACTTTACAATATTTACATGCATTTTGTAGTGCTATTCTTTTATGTCTTACTTGATTATATATTTTTTTGATCCATTTCATTATTATTTTTTAGTTTTACACGCACGTAGATTGTTATTCTTTTTCCATATAACTTGTCATATTTTTCTTATCTTATTTATGCCTAGTGACAGAATTGCTTAGTCTATGCCTTGTCCCCTTGACTTGTTTAATCTGGACTTGACTTGTATTTGACCTGTTTGACTTGACATGATTGACCTGGACTTGACTTGTTGACCTGCTGACTTGACTTGCCTTAACTTGACTCCTAGCAATAGGCAAGGATTTTGTTATAGGCGATGACTATACTTGACCACTCTCTATTGTGAGCCCCCACCGAGATGTCATAGAGACTTACTCTCTATTGTGAGCCCCCACCGAGATGTCATAGAGACTTACTATAGGTTGTGAGCCCCCACCGAGATGTGATCTATAGGCCCATTAACTCCCACTAAGTTGCGGTTTACTCCGATTTACACATAGTCACGTTTATCAGCACATTTCTCGACGGCATGCCATTTGCTTATGTTTCATTCTTGCACTATTCTACAATCTTTATTTCTTGTACTATTTTCTATCTTTCCGTGCATGGTATTACTGTCAAAAGTAGGCTTGTATATTATGTATCTTGCTAGTCCCCTAAGGACCTGGTGATCTCTCTAGGCTTAGTTAGAGAGAACTATCCAGAGGTTTACGGTTCTTGAGTCGAGACTGGAGACGTACCTTTGCAGGAGGATGAGATAGTGCCCGAGAATTCTCTTGAGACATGTCTCCTTAATTTAGACTTGTTACTCTATTTTCTTTCATTTCAGCATACTTTTACTTTATTTCCTTTTACTGTGGTTTCGGGGTGTCTTACTCGTACAATTATAATTTTTTATTTCCTGCTGGACATATATTTCTTTATTATTATATTAGACTTGGTATCTTGTGTCTTATTATTTCTACATAGATGAGATTAGCTATGTACATGTGACCTGTGTTATTATTCTGGATTGTTATCATGATTTACAGCTTAAGTATTTCGCTAATGGGCTTATTATGAGGTTTGGCCCATTGGTGAAGTGTTGCTGGCATGTACCATATTTCTGGTCCTACATATTTTGGGAGTGGGGCGTTACAGCATCCGCTGGCTTGTTATGTTGTATTGAGAGATGGGGAAGAGCAGAGTGACGTGTAATTAGAGAGATCGTGAGCTTGAGCGATTGACCTTGGCCTCGTGCCTTTGTAAATTTTGCTGGTTATCAATAAAAGTTCTGATTTTGTTTGAATACTTGTGTTTTCTCTATCATTCAATGCTTCTATTTTAGGACTTCTGTGCGACGACTGTCATTTACCTTGTAATTGGCCATTATGAAAATTGCTGCGTGCGAGCGCAACCTAGTCTCGCCCGGCATCACCCCCAAGCGAGGACGATCGATTCTGTGGAACCGGGGCATGACATAGGGGTATCAGAGCACGGCTTTACTTCCTTGGGCTTTCGATTGAATTCTTTAACTCTATCAGAGCACGGCTTTTCATATATGCCATGATATATTTTCTACCATGTATTGCCATGCCTACCCAGATTTATTGTACTATACAGTTTATGCCATGCCCAGTATTTCTTTATAGTAGCCCGTCATGGTGCACTCTTGTTACTTGCCTTCCTTGCTTACTTGATAGTTGCCCGTCATGCTGCACTCGTGATACATGTCTTATATTTTCTAATATAGTGGCATGTCATGGCACACTTCCGATATACTGGCTCGTCGTAGCGCACTCCCACTTGCAGCTTATTATATTTTTCCTGTTATTGGTTGTTATAGTGCACTTTCTTGTATTGTCCAGTCTTGCATATCATGTCTATGATGCATTTTGCGGAATGCCGCACCCGAAATCCTGAATGAAAATTTTAAGGACTAACCACTAGCAAGCTCTTTATTCCGCGGTTACCTGCTATCCCTTTATAACGGCCTATACAATAGATTTAGGCTCTCCGACGTGAGGGGCACACTTCTAGCACACCGTCGAGTGGGGCAATTCCAGTTATACATAGACTACTATTTTAGCTTGCCGTAGTATGCAGCTTACTCCTTAGGGTCCACGTCTCTTGGACGGTTTATCTGCTATATATATCCTTTGCATCCGCGGCCTGGATAAGTTGGGTAGTCTATAGGGCGGGTAGCCGGATTGGATTTCCCAAACTACATATGTTAGTAATTAGGATTGTTATAACCCTAGTTAGCTAATGTACCAAGTCATACTCATTGCTTGGCTGTAATTGTTGTATGGAGTTCAGTCTAGTCTTGTCTAGGCCAATATCCATATTTTGCTTATTCTAGTACATTCTTGCTCATATCTATGATTTACTTTTGTCGATAAATGACTTGATACTAAGGTCTACTCAGGAGAAGGGTTACAACCCCCATCCTTGTTTGGTTTACGGATTGTAGTTCGGTTACGGAATAGTTTCTAAGTCATCTTGTCATTTGTCGTCCTATTTAGTACTCACATATTGTATATGATTCCTATAATGTACATGCTTACATATCCAGGTTGCCCTACATGCTTACATGTCTCGATTATCTTACACGCTTACATGTCCTGGTTATGTTACATGCTCGCATGTCCAGTTTATCTTACATGTTCACATGCTCCCGTTTATTTTACATGTCTATAGTTTACATTATATCACATGTTTACTTTATGCCCCATGTTGTTTTAATTATTGTCCTTTCTATTCTCGAGATGAGTGCATTGTTAGTGCACGAGTCTTGACCCGCATTTATTTATTTATTTATGTCTCTATCTGTTCTTATGTTAATTATTGTTGGTTTTAGTTCTTTAGTCTATCCTCCTTTGTGGTACTTGCTATTTGGGGGTCTAGTCCTACTGGTTTTATTTGGCCAGATCTAGTAGCATAGCCAGAGGATCTCATGTACCTTCCACTCGATGGTGACCACGCGAAGCACCAGAGTGCCTGAGTGGGTGTTCTTTCTTTACTCACTAGTATCTGGGTTTTTTTGCGGCATTTAGCCACCGAGCACGTGTTTAGCTTGCGTTGGATTTGACTTCTAGCCTACGGGCCTGGACATGATTTGAATTATTTTAGACTATAGCTAGAGTTGATCATGTATGACTATTACTCTTGCTAGTTATCTATTTTGTATTACTAGATTAATGAACATCTATGTTTACATAGTTTGGGATGCTTTACTATTTTATGTCTGATGATCATACTTCTTGAATTTACATTTTGCTTGTGATTGAGGTACTTAGGATTGCTTGGCCTAGGATTGACTGTTGGATTGTAGTAGTAACCACATGTCTTGACATCTTTGACCGTATCCTTGGGTACTGGAGTACTCTAGTACACGTAGTTTGTCACGACACGCACCCGCTTTTTCGTATGCGAGTTCGTATCCAAGTCCAGCCTACGCCACGGTATCGGCGGTAGTACGATGTCTAACCACAATGCTCAAAATCACATAAAATATAACTTTATTGTTCATTCACAAAACTCAATCAATTACAAAATTTACAAGTTTACTTTTCAATGAAATACAAGGTATCACACAATAGAAAACAACTAACTCAACTATCTATTGGTCTTCTAGGGTTTTGGCCTTCAATTACACCCGTATCTCTCCAATGCTAAGAGTAGCCGTGACTAACCTAAAAAATTTGGTTTCCAGTCAGGAATGGAACAAGCACACATATGACAAGCTATTCAAGACATGATAGAATTTGTAAGGCAAGAAAATAGCATATGAGAATTTAAACTGGAAAGTAACAGGCGTCATGGTATAGTAGGAAAATGAACATGCAACTCTATAACAAAATATAGCAACTAGAAGGGAACATGGTGACATAGCATGTGATGAAGGAAAACATGATGAACAAGTGAAAACAATATCTATCTATGTGTGTTAAAATACCGTGTTCGATATGCGAACGGCTAAGGGGTAAATCCGATACCCCGCGCGTGTCGTCTGCAGCTGCTATTTTCCACGAAAGACAATGGGGATGGAAAGGATAGTTCACACGTCTACTAAGATATTTCTCCGCCCGACTAGTACTCAAGGATTCGAACAAGTCACGGACACGACAATCAAGTGGATGGTAAACAAGAAATATAATATATATAGGGATCCATGATACTAACCCGTGTAACCAGTGTGTCATCAAAGCAGGAAAAGTATATGTAAAATATGTAATGGAAAAACTACTAGGAATTGAAAGTAACCAAAATATGTACTTGCATGTGGTTCTTTGTTGGTGAAATCAATAATACCATGTATTTGGAATAGTTCAGTTGGCGTAGGGGTAGCACGCAAAACCCACAATATCCAACCACTCAGTGAGGCACTGTCACGACCCGCACCCACTTTTTCGGATACGAGACATGTCCAAGTCAGCCTACGCCGCAGAGTCGGCGGTAGAACGCTGTCACGGCCATGATGCTCAAAATCACAAAAAATAACTTTATTGCTCATTCATATTTCTAAATTTATTACAACATTTACAATATTTAAAATTAAAAAAAATACAAAGTTCTCACAATATAGAAAAGAAAGCTAGTTCCACTATCTAGGTCGACCTCAGCATACCCATGCCTTTCCAATGCTAAGAGTGATCGCGGCTAAACCTGAAAAATGTTGGTTTCCAGTCAGGAATGGAACAAGCACACAAACCGACGGCAATATGAAAACACAATAGAATTATCAAGACATGAAAATAGCATATGAGAGATGAAACTAGAAAGTAACAGATGACACGACAAGTGGTGAAGAAGAAAAGGAAAGCAAATAAAATACAACTATCTATGTGATGTGAAATATCAGTTTTGACATGTGAACGGCTAGGGGGTAAATCCGGCACCCTACACGTGTCATGTGCAGCTGCTATTATTCAAGAAAAGACTCATGGGATTGTTCTGGGTAGTCTACATGTCTACTAAGATATTTTTCCTCCCGACTACTCTGTGTGACGAGCGTGTCAACAAACAGCAAGACATATGTATAAGCATGAAATGAAAAGACTACTATGAATCGAAAGCAATCAGAAAGTGTACTTGCCTGTGGTTCTTTGTTGGTGAAACCAATGACCCCGTTGGGTCAGTCTGATTGGCCAGGGTCGATGTGGAGAAGTCCAAGATTGGCAAAAGAAATAGGAATGTGATCAGATTGGTCATGATCAAGGTAAACCTAAGAGGAATTCATTTGAGAACGTATTTCTTAATTAGAAAATAATATATTTATTTAGAAGGTATTTATAAACTATCAAGAAATTATCATCTATTTAGAAATTACAAATAACATTTGTATCTATTTAGAAAATATATTAACATTATTTTGAAACATAAAGATGACTAAAACTTATTTAGGTAAAATGTGTGTGTGTGTGTGTGTGTGTGTGTGTGTGTGTGTGTCTATATATATATATATATATATATATATATATATATATATATTATGTGTGTGTGTGTGTGTGTGTGTGTTTATATATATATATATATATATATATATATATATATATATATATATATTATGTGTGTGTGTGTGTGTGTGTGTGTGTGTGTGTGTGTGTGTGTGTATATCCCAATGTTTAGGCCCAAAATCAAACATGTAACAAATCCCAAATATTTATATACAATTCTTACAATAAAATCCCAAAACAATAAACCTCATTTATCAAAGCCCAATAATATTAGCATATATATAAAGGAAACTACATATAATCATAAAATATATTTTGAAATATAATTTAAGTCGAAACATCATCCTACTTATTTCAATAAATCCCCCCTTTTTTTAGTAAAGATACTAGATATTTAGAAAATTCTTATAAAAATATATTATGTAATGCTTAAACAAAACTCATTGGAATATAAATCATTAATCATCAAGATTACATATATACATAGTTTTATAAATCTATTTTTAGAAATCTTAATAGGAATATATATAAAAGCCCAAATGCCTTACTTATACACTCAAAATCTACTTAATTATAAAAAGCAATTTTAGTCAAGGCCCCATAATAAGAATAGAAAATAGAGCTCATGGCCCATCTCACTCATTAACTCAAGCCTATATATGTATGTATGTATATATATATATATATATATATATATATATATATATATATATATATATATATATATATATATATATATATATATATATATATATATATTAAGCCTATATATGTATGTATGTATGTATGTATGTATATATATATATATATATATATATATATATATATATATATATATATATATATATATATATATATATATATATATATATATATATAAGATATTTAAGAATACTGATTTATATTAAAATCTAAAATATCTACATGTTTTCGGCCAAGCCCAATAAAATATTCTTACAAATATAGTTTTAGGCAAATGATATGTATATGATATAGCGATAATAATATTAATAAAGTTAATGATAGAAAAATACAATAATTTTGGATACCATACCATTCCCCTCGACATTAACCTTTAATAATAAAACTAATGAAAACTATTAATAATAATATCAATGATAATAGCTAAAATAATACTAACAGAATTTAATAACTACTACAAATAAAATTAAATACTATACTTACTAATGACAAAAGAATACTTATGTCCTCTATTCCCGTGGCATTTTAAAACAAAACTTGTCATCGTTCTTCCCAAGCAGAAAGCATATTAAAAACATGAGAGAGAGAGAGAGCTAAGTAACTGAAAGGAAGAAATAGGAGTGATAGAGAGAGGAAGAGGGAGGTCTTACAAAGGGGAAGGGGTATTCACTGCCACGGCGGCAGAGAACAGCTCGAGCCGGTGGGGCTAGGCGTCGGCCACAGACATGCGAGGGCATAGTGAAGAGGAACCTCGCGGAGGCGCGAGGAGTGGTTACGTTCGCGCCTGGCTTCGGATCGGCGCTCGGTGGAGAGACGGGGACGTGCGAGTCCGGGGAAACACGTCGGAGTAGGCGTCGAAAGGTTGTCGCCGGGCGGAGTTCGCCTGGATGAGGACGAAGCGGGGCGAGGCCGGAGCAGATCCGGATCTACCAACGGTGGAGGATATCGCAAGGCGATGGTTCTCTCGGTGTGGCACGACTGGGCGCCGGTGCGGGGTCACGTCCACATTCGGACGGGGTCGGCTGTGGGAACAGCGCGACGCTCGCCAGGGCAGCGACGATGGCGGGTCAGGTTCACTCGCTCACTTTTCCTCTCTGCGAATGTGTTTTGGGGTGACAGAATGGACGAAAATGGTGGGTTTGTGGGTGTGGACGGGTTGTGGTGATGATGGTCATTGGGGATGTCTGCGACGGCGGCTAGGTCGGAAATGGCCGACGACCGGATTAGTTGTGGCGGAGGCTCGGTTGTGGTGGTGGTGACAATGTTGGGGTGGTGGCTTTGGTGAAGTCGGGGTGATGGATGCAGGGAGCAGGTATGGCAAGGCTGCTGGTATGGCAGTGGCCGTGGGGGATGATGCTTGCGCAAGAGGTCTGGTGTGTGTCGATGGTTGTATTGGGGAAGGGCAATGTATATGTAATGAAATAATGGAAGGAAAAGAGTGGACACAGACACGGTACACGATTTGATGGGATTGATGTGTTGTTGGTGTTGGAGGAGACGGTAGAAGAGAGTTTCTCCTTATATAGGGGGTTTACTCTTCTAGTTGGATAAGAACTACAAAGTCCTAATAGATAAATCTCTCCCTTTATTTAAAATCAAATAAAGGTTTTAAAACAACCTCGTTTAATCAAATCCACTAATAGATAATGGTATAAATTTGAATCAATATCAAGTTTAAAATAATCCAATCTTATCGAAATCTACTAGTAGATAAATATACTAATTTAAATACTCATCTAAAAGCTCAAATTATATAGATTCAAGATAAGAGAAAACAATTTTAAATCATATTTAACCGAGTAAAATAATTAAGCTATTCCAAATCTATTAAGGATAATAATATTAATTTAAATCATCGATCAATATTTATCAAACTAATTTGAATATATGAATTTAAATTCGAATCAATGAAACGATCAACCTAAATACTCAAAATAATATTTTATTTTTGTCAACTAATTAAAATCATATAAATTTAGATATCCAATAGTTATTCTATGTCATTAATGTATATATATTTTATATATATAATTCAAAATTCTATCTAAAATAGATATAACAAATCTTTTATTAGTAAAAAATATTCCAAACAACTTTAGAAATCCTTATTCAGATATTCTAAACAGTGCCTGCATCAATTAATTTGTTCATAATAAGGATGTAATATTGATATCATTCGATTGTATTTTGTAAATTCAAATTGTACAATATTTCATAATAATAAATCCACCAGTTAAAATCTATCTCCGTAAAATATCATATATTTTGAAAAATCTCTTTTCTACTCTATATACAAAAATATTATTTTCTACTTGGAAAATATTTAAAAATAAAATAAATAAATACAAAAATTCGGGAAAAGGAGTTACAAATCTACCCACCTTAGAAAAATTTCGTCCTCGAAATTCAAAGGATGCGATTTGGTATGTCTATGAATATAGTCAAGAAAACTAAGTCTCAATCGATACAAAAATGAAAGAGGATGACATGATCGATGACCAAACCTGCCACACATAATCGTGGATAAACCATAATAATAGTAAAAAGGGATGTGTGATTTGGCACGATCAACCTTGGTCAAAATGGTCTAGTCGATGACCAAAAATATTTTAAAATGATCAAAATCGAAATGGTTTCGCACGATCAATCTATAGTTAACATGGTTTATTTACGATCAAAATTCGTGAGGAGGATCGTAACCGAAATCGTATTAGCACGATCAAATTGGAGGTATGATCATAGATTCATAATCTAGGTATGATTACGAATCATAATGGAATGGAATTTAAAAATCTACTAAATAGGCTTTAAATGAGGATGAGTCAAATGACGACTCAAGATTTAGAAGATAAGGAGGATCGAACTACAAGCTTTATTTATAAAGTGATAATGAGAATTAGGATATCGAATTGGTTTGGATTGAGAGTGCAAGGTTTTGCGGATCATGAATAATCATATGTCAACAAAAGATGAAGTCATTGTGGTATTTGAAAATCGTAAGCCTATTCGAAGTTATTTTACTGCAAATTTATGCCTCGCCAGTGTACATCTGACTGCAATCAACTCTTGGTCCCACGACTCTGGTAGGGATACGGTATCAAATACTCTGTCAACTCTATCCAATATTGACGTAATAACTCAAAGATGAAATAGGACAAACAAGGCATAGTTTTATAATATTCGATAATCTACTCTTACTTGAATTTACTTCAACTTACGGGTCATGCCACGCCAGTGCACCGTTGGCTGCAGTGAACCCGCAGTCTCAATGATTCAAGTAAGCGACGACAGTGCGCTGCTGTCGTGCCATCGTAAATCATCAATATTAATCCAATTATATCCTTAAGAATTTTCAAAGGAGTTTCTAAATTTCAAGAAGTTGATCCTGATAGAAAAATGTAAATATTTGTTCTCGAAAATCAATTTGAAATTCAGATGATGGAGTAGAAAAAATGATCGGAGGCGAAAAAGTATAAATATAAATTTCTAATTCTCTATTGTTCAAGTATCAAGAGAAACATATATATATCTTGAATTTTCGCAGAATAAATATATAGATAGTTTGATCATGTTGGGCTCAAACACAATGGATGGGGATAAAATACTGACCCTTAGAAAATATAATAACTTATAGATAATGGAAAATAGGTAAGCAATACAGGTCTTACGATATGGTGATAATTTAGAGGGAGAAAAGTAAAATTGTACGAATGATTAGGAATAGAAAAATGCAAGTAAAACGATCGAGAAATGACTGAAGATAACATGAACATTACAATCCTTATTCCACGGATATTCAAACGATTGAGAGAAGAATTTAAGTCAACATCTAACTTGAGATTCCTATGTGACAACAAAATCAGAAATTATAAGATAGTTTATTATGGCAAAATATGAAACAAATAAGCATTACATACCTACATGGTATGAGGGTGGTATCTAAAGGGGCTGAAAAGAAAATTTGCACAAGTAATCGATATTAGTAGTTGAATCCAATGAAGTCCTAGGTTACAGGCGTCTACCCACCTTAGAGTCTACCATCGTGTAGAAACTACAAAGTACATCCTTCTAGAAAATTTCCTCTAGTTAGAGAATAGGTGTAGAATTCAATAAATTCCTATCTGAATTATATGGTCTATCTAGCAACCTTAGCTACCCAACAGTCAAATTAAGTTTGGGACTCCTTATCCTAGTCATTCTCCTAAATTCAAATTATTCCTAATGTGAATGAGCACTTCCTAGTCGCAGGCTTGCAGTAGTACGACTAACTTAAGTACTACCACAAGTTCGCAATCTTTTGCGAAAACGGACCTGCATGGGTCACCACAAAAATTTGTCACGACCCGTACCCACTTTTCGGATACGAGACGTGTCCAAGCCAGCCTACGCCGCAGAGTCGGCGGTAGAACGCTGTCACGGCCATGATGCTCAAAATCACAAAAAATAACTTTATTGTTCATTCACATTTCTAAATTGATTACAACATTTATAATATTTAAAATTAAAGAAAATACAAAGTTCTCATAATATAGAAAAGATAGCTAGTTCCACTATCTAGGTCAACCTCAGTATACCCATGCCTTCCTAGTGCTAAGAGTGATCGCGGCTAAACCTGAAAAATGTTGGTTTCCAGTCAGGAATGGAACAAGCACACAAACCGACGGCAATACGAAAATACAATAGAATATCAAGACATAAAAATAGCATATGAGAGATGAAACTAGAAAGTAACATATGACACGACAAGTGGTGAAGAAGACAAGAAAAGCAAATAAAATACAACTATCAATGTGATGTGAAATATCAGTTTTGACATGTGAAATGGGGTAAATCCGGCACCCTGCACGTGTCGTGTGTAGCTGCTATTATTCAAGAATAGACTCATGGGATAGTTCTGGGTAGTCCACATATCTACTAAGATATTTCTCCTCCCAACTGCTCCGTGTGACGAGCGTGCCAACAAGCAGCAAGACATATGTATAAGCATGAAATAAAAAGACTACTATGAATCGAAAGCAATCAGAAAGTGTACTTGCCTGTGGTCCTTTGCTGGTGAAACCAATGATCTCGTTGGGTCAGTCTGATTGGCCAGGGTCGATGTGGAGAAGTCCAAGATTGGCAAAAGAAATAGGAATAAGATTAGATTGGTCATGATCAAGGTTAACCTAAGAGGAATTCATTTGAGAACGTAATTCTTAATTAGAAAATAATATATTTATTTAGAAGGTATTTATAAACTATCTAGAAATTATCATCTTTTTAGAAATTACGAATAATATTTGTTTCTATTTAGAAAATATATTAACATTATATATATATATATATATATATATATATATATATATATATATATATATATATATATATATATATATATATATATATATATATATATTTATATTAACATTATATATTAACATTATATATATATTAACATTATATATATATATATATATATATATATATATATATATATATATATATATATATATATATATATATATATATATATATATATATGTTTAGGCCCAAAATCAAACATGTAACAAATTCCAATGTTTAGGCCCAAAAATCAAACATGTAACAAATTCCAAATATTTATATACAATTCTTACAATAAAATCTCAAAACAATAAACCTCATTTATCAAAGCCCAATAATATTAGCATATATATAAAGGAAACTACATATAATCATAAAATATATTTTGAAATATAATTTAAGTCGAAACATCATCCTACTTATTATTCAATAAATCCCCCCTTTTTTAGTAAAGATAATAGATATTTAGAAAATTCTTATAAAAATATATTTTGTAATGCTTAAACAAAACTCATTGGAATATATAATCATCAAGATAATATATATACATAGTTTTGTAAATCTATTTTTAGAAATCTCAATCGGAATATATATAAAAGCCCAAATGCCTTATTTATACACTCAAAATCTACTTAATTATATAAAGCAATTTTAGTCAAGGCCCCCATAATAAGAATAGAAAATAGAGCTCATGGCCCATCTCACTCATTAACTCAAGCCTATTTATGTATGTGTATATATATATATATATTTTTTGTATGTGTGTGTATATATATATATATATATATATATATATATATATATATATACACACATACATATATATATATATATATATATATATATATATATATATATATATATATATATATATATATATATATATATATGTATACACACTCAAAATATATATATATATATATATATATATATATATATATATATATATATATATATATATATATATATATATATATATATATATATAAGAATACTGATTTATATTAAAATCCAAAATATCTACATGTTTTCGGCCAAGCCCAATAAAATATTCTTACAAATATAGTTTTAGGCAAATGATATGTATGTGATATAGCGATAATAATATTAATAAAGTTAATGATAGAAAAATACAATAATTTAGGATACCATACCATTCCCCTCGACATTAACCTTTAATAATAAAACTAATGAAAACTGTTAATAATAATATCAATGATAATAGCTAAAATAATGCTAACAGGATTTAATAACTACTACAAATAAAATCAAATACTACACTTACTAATGACAATAGAATAGTTATGTCCTCTATTCCCATGGCATTTTAAAACAAAAACATGTCATCGTTCTTCCCAAGCAGAAAGCATATTAAAAACATGAGAGAGAGAGAGAGAGAGCTAAGTAATTGATAGGAAGAAAGAGGAGTGATAGAGAGAGGAACAGAGGGGTCTTACAAAGGGGAAGGGGTATTCGCTGCCACGGCGGCAGAGAGCAGCTCGCGCCGGTGGGGCTAGGCGTCGGCCACAGACATGCGAGGGCACAGTGAAGGGGAACCTCGCGGAGGCGCGAGGAGTGGTGACGTCAGCGCCCGGCTTCGGATCGGCGCTCGGTGGAGAGACGGCGACGTGCGATTCATGGGAAATTCGTCGGAGTAGGCGTCGAAAGGTCGTCACCGGGCAGAGTTCTCCTGGATGAAGACGAAGCAGGTCTAGGCCGGAGCAGATCTGGATCTGCCGGCGGTGGAGGATATCGCAAGGCGTTGGTTCTCTCGGTGTGGCACGACTAGGCCCTGGTGTGGGGTCGCGTCCAGATCCGGACGGGGTCGGCTGTGGGAACAGCGCGGCGCTCGCCAGGGCAGCGACGATGGCGGGTCAGGTTCACTCGCCCACTTTTCCTCTCTGCGAATGTGTTTTGGGGTGACAGAATGGACGAAAATGGTGGGTTTGTGGGTGTGGATGGGTTGTGGTGATTATGGTCAATGGGGATGTCTGCGATGGCGGCTAGGTCGGAAATGGCCGACGGCAGGATTAGTTATGGCAGAGGCTCGGTTGTGGTGGTGGTGATAATGTTGGGGTGGTGGCTTTGGTGAAGACGGGGGTGATGGATGCGGGGAGCGGGTATGGCAAGGCTGCTGGTATGGCAGTGGCCGTGGGGGATGATGCTTACGCAAGAGGTCTGGTGTGTGTCGATGGTTGTATTGGGGAAGGGTAATGTATATGTAATGGAATAATGGAACGAAAAGAGTAGACACAGACACGGTACACGATATGATGGGATTGATGTGTTGTTGGTGTTGGAGGAGACGGTAGAAGAGAGTTTCTCCTTATTTGGGGGGTTTACTCTTCTAGTTGGCTAAGAACTACAAAGTCCTAATAGATAAGTCTCTCCCTTTATTTAAAATCAAATAAAGGTTTTAAAACAACCTCGTTTAATCAAATCCACTAATAGATAATGGTATAAATTTGAATCAATATCAAGTTTAAAATAATCCAATCTTATCGAAATCTACTAATAAATAAATATACTAATTTAAATACTCATCTAAAAGCTCAAATTATATAGATTCAAGATAAGAGAAAACAATTTTAAATCGTATTTAGCCGAGTAAAATAATTAAGCTAATCCAAATCTATTAAGGATAATAATATTAATTTAAATCATCAATCAATATTTATCAAACTAATTTGAATATATGAATTTAAATTCGAATCAATGAAACGATCAACCTAAATACTCAAAATAATATTTTATTTTTGTCAACTAATTAAAATCATATAAATTTAGATATCCAATAGTTATTCTATGTCATCAATGTATATATATTATATATATATATATAATTCAAAATTCTATCTAAAATAGATATAACAAATCTTTTATTAGTAAAAAACTATTATAAACCACTTTAGAAATCCTTATTCAGAGATTCTAAAACAGTGCGTGCATCACTTAATTTGTTCATAATAAGGATGTAATATTGATATCATTCAATTGTATTTTGTAAATTCAAATTGTACAATATTTTATAATAATAAATCCACCAGTTAAAATCTATCTCCGTAAAATCTCATATATTTTGAAAAATCTCTTTTCTACTCTATATACAAAAATATTATTTTCTACTTGGAAAATATTTAAAAAGAAAATAAATAAATACAAAAATTCGAGAAGAGGAGTTACAGGCACAAAAGTCAAACTCGCGCAATAGTCTCCGGATGCTGAAACAGACATCACCAAAGCGTTTGGTATAAAAAAAATGTCTACAATTGCCTAGCCAAAAGTCCAATACTTGACACAGGGGCAAAATCGTAATTTTGGGCCAAAATAGTGTCCGCCGTTGGACCTGTTTTGTACCAAAAAATGTGGCAGAACCTATGGTCTCTAAAGTCAACAAAGTATATACCTACGAGTCTAGTTTTTCAATACGAACTCAATGGAATGTCCAGATTTGGATTCCGATGAGCCGTGCACAAAATCGTCCGTTGAGTCGGATCGCGGGCCCGCAAAAGTAGCATTCCAGTCAACCTTCTTAGAATCAGTCTAAACTTGGCTCACAAGACCAGAAAAATGATACGGTCTTGTTGGCGCAAATTTTGTCTCGAGATGGTGAACGTGCACAAAGTTATGGGCTAGTTTGCAAAGGAGCCGATACGTGGATTTTTGACGGATACCGGTTGATTCCGGCGTGTACACACGTCCAAATCAACTTCCGCGAAAGTCCACACATCTGGGTATACCATATGCATCTTTCGATGCAATTGGTACACGACGAAGTAGTCCGGATTGGTGGGATGCACTCCGTATCACAAAATTTGAGTTTTCTGAAATATAATTTTTAGTGTACTTTAAATAGGTTTTACTCGATGACTGCATCGAGTTATTTAAATCTAAAAGAAATTTTTTTCTGTCCTATATGTTTCTAATAACTGCCTTCAAGTGGATTTTTGAAATCATACATAGTTTGTAAGAAAATTGGATGCAAAGTGGTGTCATTGAACTATTTTTCAGTATCCTGTTGTGGACTATTTTTCCTCAACTTCGAGTCGATCTATCAGACAAGATGATGCATCTAAATACGAAGTTTTTGAAAGGAATTAAAGGTGTATAGGTTGTCGTAGTACCTGCGAAATTGGTTCAACAAACAACGAACCGAGGTATCGGGAAACTGGCCGCGAACGGGGATCCGCAAACTACTGCTGCTGTGACTGCCGCTGCTGCCGTGGCTTTGGCCGCTGCTGCTGCCCTGCCTGGCCGCGAAGACGGGTCGCGTCGCCGGCGGGCGGATGCCATGTATGTGTGACGGCGGTAGCGGCCTGCTACTACCTCCGTTGCTACGGTGCTGCTGCAGCCGCGCTTTAATGCCTGCGTTGCTCTGCGCACCTGGCACGGGTGAAGCCAAGGAAGGGTCGCATGATCTCCCCAAGTCACATACGAATGGGGAGTTGCATTAGAGCATGTAGGGGTTTGTCGGGTGCTTTCTGCTAACTTACCTACGCGAGCGTCGACATGAAGACGTGCCTGTAGCCGACATGACACATGGGAGAAGGAGAGAGTTCCTTTGAATATATTGTTTTGTGTATAAATAGGTAGGGTTTCTGGTGGAGTTCGAATCAGGTTTGAATTTCAACCCGAAACCTATTCGCATTCCAATCTAATGGTCTATAGACCATCCTTTGGCTTTCTATGGTTAGGAAGCAATGGGTTGGTTTGGTTCAAATTGCAGATGGATATATTGATAGGGTCGAATATACATATAGTCCCCCGATTTGGTTAGCTGAGTTGACAGGCTACAAGAGATTTAGGACTACATTTTGGCTTAAATCAATGGGATTCCAATTGATTTACTTATCGGGGGTTATTAATATAGATAGCCAAATATTCACCAAAGCCACAATGATATTTTCTATACCAATAATAATAATAATAATAATAATAATAATAATAATAATAATAATAACAATAATAATAATAATAATAATAATAATAATAATAATAGTAACAATAATAATAATAATCATAATCATAATCATAATCATAATCATCATAATAATAATAGTAATAGTAATAGTAATATTAATATTAATATTAATATTAATATTAATATTAATATTAATATTAATATTAATATTAACAAAAAATACAATAAACCAAATGTAGGTATAGTATTGGGAGACACATTAAACTTCCATTTCAGTTGGTCCACCGAAAATTGTGCAAATATCCATATAAATATTAATAATACTTATATTATACGTATAACCATATTAAGAAAATATTGGTTAAACCCTAAAAATAAAATACTAGATATACGCACATACATAAAATATCTACAAGGGCGTCTTTCCACGCAAAACATCTCTACATGGCCTTGGGTTCGGTTCGGGTCCAGTTTGACTAGTTTAACACAACCGAGTCTCTTAAAAAGTCAATAATCTAATTAATAAATAATTAAATCATCTATGGGGGTTAAGTCACAACTTTGACTGGTTTTTCTAGTTGGGACACACTTATGGCTCGGCCTTCCCTACCATGGCTGGAACACTAGTCAAAATACACGACTACACCCTTCGTACCATAATTCCTAGTCATCTTGCACGCCAAAACTCAACCATGACTAAAGCCTTCTATCATAATAACTATTTAATTAAAATATTTATAAAATTCTATAAATCACTATTTAAGTCAAATAAATAATAAAAATATATATTTCAAAATTTCGGAAAGAGGGGTTACAAATCTACCCACCATAGAAATAATTCGTTCTCGAATTTAAATAGAATAGGCAAGAAAATAATAGGAAGCATTGAACAAATGATAACAATGTAGAATTAAAATTATTAGTTTCTATCAAAATAATTTAAAGCACATTATTATAACTCAAATCTTATTTTAAATAATTAGTCATCCTAACAATTTGAATATAAGATAATTTCAAATATATTTTTATTAATCAAAATATTATTTAAACATAAATGGAAAACCTTTACAACTATTTTAGAAATCAAATATTGAACAACATATTTTATAATTCCCAAAAATTCGAGAACATATATTTTTAAAAAAAAATTAAATAGCTTTTCAAACTATAAATTTTAATTAGTTTTTGGAATAAAAAATAATAGAAAAATAATCTTTAATCGTTTCAAGAGAAAATATTTATAATCATGATGTTCAAATAAAATAAATAGTTTAGGAAAATAAATATTTGCAAATCGGGAAGCAGGCTTAAAAATCTACCTACCTTAAAAAAATTTCGTCCTCAAAATTTTAAAGGGCACGATTAGGTACGACTAAGAATATAATCAAGAAACGAATTTTCAATCGATATGAATAAGAACGGCAATTAATATAATCAAGAGAATGATATGATTCCTGATCAAAATTAGTCACGCGTAATCGCGGATAAAATCAAAATAATAAACAAAACAAATTACGATTTGGCACGATGAAAATATATTATGATTGAGTCATGATCAAATTTTGTTTAAGGATGATCAAAGAAATTGGTTTAAGGACCTGGTCAAGATAAGATCTAAGCAAAATATGACCAAATTTTATGGTCAAAGGACCTAGTCAAGATAAGATCTAAGCATGCTTAAGGATAGAAGCGAAATAGGATTAGCTAGAAAATCATTAGGTACGATTAACCACTAGCTGAAATTATGTAAGCATGATCAACGATCAAAAGTTTGACAAAGTCTAACAGGATTAAATTACTTTGATACGAGTAAGATGTAGTTACGATCAAGGCTAACCATGCAAGTCATCCAAGCATGATTAAAATTTGGCACGAGTATGAATATGATTTAACTAAACATGATCAAGGCTGGAATAAATCTAAACATTAGTAATAATAGAGTTTAAAATATAGGCACGACTATAACCATAATCAAATAGTTTAGTCACGATCAAAGTCGTTTAGGAACGATCAAAATTCAAATTTGTTTGGCACGATCAAGTCGATTAAAAATTATTTAGGCACGATTACAGAGTCAATCTAGAAAATATATGAATTGACATGATTGAAATATAATCAAAATAGTCTAGTTGCAATCAAAAGTCGTTAAGGATGATTCAAATCGAGATCGTTTTAACCACGATCAATTATGTAGGCACGATCATAGAATCATAATCTAGGTATGATTACGAATCTAGTGGAAGGAACTCAAGAATATGTTTAAAAGATTACAAGGAAAGCAAATGACGTTTTTGAAAATAAAAGGGTAAGAAAGAAGGGTTCAAGAAATAAAGGAAAAGAATAAGAACTGAATCAATAATATATGCCAAAATGATGTAGTTTCTATAACATTCAAAAACCATATGTATACGTGAAGTCACTCTATCGAAAATTTATGCCCCGCCAGTGTACATCTTACTGCAGTAAACCCTTGGTATCACGACTCAAATAATGGTATGGTATCGAATACTCTATCAACTCTATCCAACATTGACATAAGGATAACTAAGATCAAAATAGGACAACTAAGACATAGTTTTAATAATATTCGATAACCTACGCTTACTTAAAATTACTTCAACTTAGGCGCCAGTGCACTGCTGGCTGCAGTGAATCCACAGTCTCCAAAAGTCAAGTAAATGACGACAGTGCGCTTTTGCCTTGCCATTGTAAGTCACCGATCATTCTTTCAACTATATCTATGAAATTTCATAGGAGCTTCTAAAATTCTTAAACAAATTGATCATGATAGAGAAAGTTAAAAATTCAAACAAATGGATTATGATAGCAAAAATGTACGTATTTGTCTTTGAAGTGAAAGTATCAGTTTTGAAAATCATATGATTGATTAGGAAGAAAATGGTCGAAGACAAGAGAAATATAAACTTTTATTTCTATTTCTCTATATTCAAGATCGAGGGGAAAAACATATATATATATATATATATATATATATATATATATATATATATATATATATATATATGAAATAAAAAAAATAAATAAATAAATATATATATATATATATATATATATATATATATATATATATATATATATATATATATATATATATATATATATATATATAAACTTTTATTTCTATTTCTATTTCTCTATATTCAAGATCGAGGGAAAATATATATATATATATATATATATATATATATATATATATATATATATATATATATATATATATATATATATATATATATATATATATATATATGGGTAAAGTGCAAAAAATCCCTCGTTAAATTTCTGCTTTTTGCACTAAAAGACCCCCATGCTCTTAACATTCCTAAAAGTATGAAATATGCTCATTTTACCCCTTTTCCGTTAACTGGTGTTAACTGGGGTATATAATGACCATTTTACCCCTCTCTCACTCTCTCTCCCCCTACCCTCTCTCCGGTGGTGTGGGGAGGAGGAGGGGGGCTGGCCGGCGGGGAGGAAGAGGAGGAGGGGAGGGGGGCGGGCCTGCGGTGAGGAGGAGGGGGCGGTGAGGAGGAGGCCGACGGGGAGGAGGGGTGCTGGCCGGAAGGGAGGGGGCGGTGAGGAGGGTGCTGGCCTGCAGTGAGGAGGAGGCCGACGGGGAGGAGGAAGGGGGGCGGGGAGGAGGAGGGGGGTGCGAGGAGAAGGGGGCCTGGCCGGAAGGAGGAGGGGGGCTGGCCGGCGGTAGGAGAGGTTAGGAAGGGGGGATGCTGGTGGGAAAGGGGGTAGTTTAGGTATTTTTTATTTTTTATTTTAAAATAATGGACTTAACGGCCATTTCTAACTGTCAACAGACGGTAGGGGGCTTTTTGCTCGCACGGGAAATCTAAGGAGGGGCAGACTGCTAATTTTTCTAATAGGTCTTTCTACACAAAAGAGGGGAAATCTAAGGAGGGACAGACTGCTAATTTACCATATATATATATATATATATATATATATATATATCTTGAATTTCAACAAAACTAACTCGGAGTAGATGTATGGATTTAGGCTCAAACTCAATGGATGGAAATAAAATATAGACCCTTAGAAAAATAACTTATAACTAATAGGAAATAAATAAGCAATATAGATCCTACAATATGGGGGAAATTAGAGGAGAAAAATAAAATTACATAAATGACCAATATTGGGAATTAAATCCTAGGAAATCCTAACTTATCAGACGAACAGTCTACCCACCTTTGATTAGGGTCATTCTATCAAACACAATCAAATAGGGTGTCTCCAACTTAACTTATATCACTACCTTAATCATATAGCCTATGTAACAATCTTACCTACCCAAGCAATCAATTCGAATAAGTCTAAGTGTTGCCTAGTCCTAAGTCTAATCATTTTCCAAAAATTAAATTAACCTAATTGTGAATGAGCATCCTAGTCGCAGGCTCGCAGCAGTACGACTAATAAGGTATTTGTCACGCCCCAGAACCAGAATACCGGAGAGCGGGGGAGTGACTCAGCCAGCTACGTATTACGGGTAGATGAATACCGTATAATACGATCAGTGCTGTCCAAAAGACGAGGGGGTGCATACTACATGAAAGTCTTAATAGGGTACTCAACATCTATTATCTCAATCATTCAAACAAGAAACAGTAATTAGAGAACATGTGAGATAAAGCAGTAAGGCGTCCCAAACCCTTAGTCAAAATGCTTTTGAGATCTGACTTTACAAAACATAGCCAGATGATGTAGCAAAGTATACACAATTGTTATCAGCTGCAGTCTGACTTAATTACAATTATGTAAAAGTAAGTACAAGACAATCCAACTAACATGTCGGTGCCAAACGGCCACGTATAAAGTAAGTAACAAAACGAGCGAGGAAGCAAGGGACCCACTCGTGTCCTCCGGCGATCATTCCTCTAGTATTGACCATCTTGGGGGTGGAAGTAATCTGAGTCCTCGGTAACCGGCTCTAAATCTGGCCATGCAAAACCAGAGAGGTTAGACCTCTAATAGCAAGTACCGCAAGGAAGCACGATTATGAGAAATTAGAACCAGTAATAAGAAAATATGATAAATAGATCTCTGCTTGCTACTGGGATTCACATAACCTCACGACACTTCGAACCAACTTCCCAACCAAACAAGGACATAAGTTGGCCCGTCATGTCCTGACATTCTGATCATCTCAGTTAGTTAACAGAGTAGGTACAGCACACAACAAATCAATTTAAACGGCCATTCAACTACTACGGCTTGCTACTGTAAGTCCCAAGTTACCTTGGAATTATGCAATAAGGATTCCTCAGTTCTTACTATGTACAAGCAAGGCTAGTCTACCCAATCAATCAATTGCGCCAATCATGAATTAGACGAGTCCCAGCGGGACGCCCGTCATCAATATACAATAAATAATATAAGCAGATACCGCTCCCTGCCCGTGTGGCAGATTTGCAGTATCTGTGGGAACCAGCCGGCATGTCGAAACATAAATTGTCCCAAGGATGGCTGCCATGTAAGAGCTCGGAAATCCATTCTCTCCATGCAATCATTATTTTATTTAACTTAGTAGCCTCTATGTTAAATGAAATCCCATGCCGTGGATCATGGTCCTTCAGAATGAGTACTTTCGTACAAAGTACGATATGCACAACTCTACAACGATGCCCGTGCGGTTAGGTTGTAGGTCTTACATAGCGTAATGCAACAATTAACCTAGCCACAGAATAATCATGCCTTGACCATAAAGTACACATGCTGCTTTTGTACAAAAATAATTTGAAGCCTGCACGTGCCTATATGCTAATATTCGGGATTGGCCAATCGATTGCAATAGTTCATAGTTAATATGAACGTGTCTCATTCAATTTCAATAAGACGACTAGCCAGTCTCTTTAGTTCCAACTAGGAACGTATGATCAATCATTCAGTCCAGGTAACAATCAATGTCAATTCGTGACAAGACATAAAAATCAACTAGTATTTAGTACAGTCGAGTCTATAACTCTCAGGGTTAAGTTCCAGTCATTCTGGTTATCCACAAACCAAATCAAGACACATGGTACATTCCACACGACAATCATGTATTAACAATATTAACGTGTCATGATTATATCAAGTTCATGTCAAAAGGTGTAAGGATATAATAGAAAAATGCTATGCCGACATAAAGTGAATAAAGTATCGATCAATAGAAACGCCGAGGTTGGACTACGCCAAGGCTGAGCTATGCAATGACTAGTCTACGCCCAAGCTTTACGCTAAGGCCACCGGTACACGCCAAAGCTTTACGCTCAGGCAAAAATACGTGCGTAAAGCAAGTACGCGTAAGGAGTAACGTTGCGCATAAAAACTCGCCTGTGTAAAAATAAAGTTGCGCACAACAGTAGCATCGCACGTAAAACAGGGTATGCGTAAAAGTCAAGTTTACGCATGAATTTGTATGCGTAAAAAGTAACGTGCAAAAGAATAATATTACGCGTAGAGGAAATTATGCCAAGCCCAGGAATACGCGTAAAAACATAGCTATGCGTAAAGAACAGGGTTACGCGTAAAACATTTTACGCGTAAAAATAACATCACGCGTGAACTGATACGCGTAAAGAGTTAAGTTTACGCACGAATGAGTATGCGTAAAAGTAATACGCCAAGCCAAGTCGACTTGCGTAAAACAGCTTCACGCTGACACGAATGATCATGGGCGTAGAGCTCGATATGACGCTAACACGTAAAAACATGGGCGTAGAGTTCGGTATTACGCTGACATGTATAACGTAAGCGTAAAACTCCTCCCGAACTCCAAATTCTATGAAACCTTCAGTCCAAGCCAAAAATAGGATTTCCATAGGTCAGAATGGCGTATAACACAGTCTCAACAATCTAGAACGAACAAAACTTGGAAATAAGGAAGTTTGATAGATCGGAACCAATGAAATTCGAAAAATAGTGATTTCTAGATCTACTAAAAATGAGACTTCAAAATGTAAAATGCCAAGTTCTAAACTCTCTTAGAATCACGAGAGGAGGATAATTGAACCATAAAAATGGGTTCTCATGTGGAAGCAAGATGTACTTGCCTATGGGTTTGGTAGGTGGAGAGAGTTATGAGGAAGAAGAAGAGTAAAGGAGAAAGAAGTAATGAAGAGAGAGAAGGGTTTGGGGCTTTAAATGGAGGTGGTGGTGGTTCATGTAAAACCGGAAATAAACCAACCCGGCCGAACCCAAAAGCGAAGTAAAGCAGAAAATAAAATACAGAGAAATAATTAGCGTGAAATTAAAGGAATTTAAATACAGAACAATTACATGATAAATATTAAATAAATACATTGAAGCAGTACACGTATAAAAATACATATTCTGGGAACGGGGAGTGACATCGCTACCCTCCTTAGAAAAATTTCGTCCTCGGAATTTCAAATCCAAGCAAGACAGAAACATCAGAGCTAAACTTCATCTAGGTACATGCAATTTGAGCAAGCAATCATTTTAAAATGCCAATAGCAAGTAATACATTTATATTCATCAATCTACGACATCAAGCAATTCTAGTCATAAGGTGATAAGCATGAGGAATCAAGATAATCAAGGTACACGGGAAATAGGTGCGGATACCGTGATCGGTTATCATCCTCACGTTCCCACGTTGACTCTCCTAAGGAGTGATGACCCCAAGCAACGTGGACAAGGCTAATTGTTCGGTTGTTGAGTATCTTCTCCCTTCGGTCCAAAATGGACACCGGCTGTTCCTCGTAAGACAGGTTGGTACCAACAACCAGCTCAGAATGATCGAGGATATGGCTTGGGTCTGATACATACCTACGCAACTAAGATACATGAAACACATCATGCACCTCTCGTAACGAAGGTGGAAGGGACAAACGATAAGCAACGTCGCCCACCCTATCAAGAATAACAAATGGGCCTACGTATCATGGACTCACTTTCCGCGAAAGCCAAATCTAATGACCCCACGAGTAGGTGAGATACGCAAGAACACGTGGTCCCCAACAGAAAATTCTAGCGGCCTACGATGCTGGTCCGTCCAATATCGATGCCGATCTTGTGCAACTCGAAGTCGCTCTCTAATTTCCTTGACCACTTCAACTGTCTGAACAATCATTTTCGGGCCTAATATCTTCCTTTCCTCGATATCATCCCATGCTAGTGGCGACCTACACTTCTTACCATATAGTGCTTCAAATGGCGCCATCTGGACACTGGCTTGATAACTGTTATTGTACGAAAACTTAACTAAGTGCAGGTGACTCTCCCAAGACCCTCCAAAATCTAGGGTGCAAGCTCGCAACATATCTTCTAAAGTCAGAATTGTTCTTTATGATTGTCCGTCTGTCTTTGGGTGGTAAGCCGTACTAAATCGTAACTTGGTACCCAGGCTATGATGTAAACTCTTCCAGAAATGTGATATAAAAAGGGTATCCCTATCTGACACAATACTGACAGGGACTCCATGCTGCCTGACTATCTGCTGCATATACAACTCTGCCAACTTTTCTGTAGATTGCCCTACTCTAAAAGGGAGAAAATGTGCCACTTTCGTAAGCCGATCCACTATCACCCAAATAGCATCTTTACCACTTGGTGATCTCGGTAAACCGGTCACAAAGTCCAAGGTAATATGCTCCCACTACCGTTCCGGGATAGGAAGCGGTTGTAATAATCCAGCTGGCCTTGTAGAATCATGGAAAAGAGCATGATTGCCCATGCGGCTCAGAACAGGAAAACCTATGCGGTTCAAAAACAGACGAGCTTCATGCGGCTCAAGAGCATCATGCGGTTCAAAAGTCACCAACTTGGACATGCGGCTCAAGCAACACCACGTGGCCTTCTGCGGTTCGCTTCTACAATTGGCCATTAAGCAAAGCCCCTATTTAATGCTCTAACGTAAAGGAGAACTGACTATGACATAAAGATGCAATAATGATTTTGTCATAATGGTAGACTCCTAGGGAAACGAAGGAAATCTCTGACACAAACCCCAAAATCCTTCATGCGGCCTTGACATGTGGACAGTCGCATGCGGCTCAGGCAGAGGCCACCCCATGCGGCTCAGGTAGAGGCCATCTCATGCGGCTCAGGCAGAGTCTATCCCATGCGGCTCAGGTAGAGGCCCACCTCATGCGGCTCAGGCAGAGTCTACCTTATGCGGCTCACGAGGACTATCTTCATGCGGCTCACTGAGAAGCCACCCATCATGCGGTCGCCTACGCTCATGCGGCTCAGATCATTTTCATACGTGGCCAGTCTTATGCGGCTCAGTAGGGAACAATCCTCATGCGGTTCGGATTTCCTAAGTGGCTCGCGGTTAAGACACGTGGCAGAAGATTAGTTTTTTTCCGCGTCCCTATAGCTAGCAGCATAATAATAATGGGACACGTGGCATCAAATCGATCAAGATTCATCAACAAATCCTAACAACCAGGTTTAGTGCCATCCTCATAATTACTGGGATCAAATCAGATCATTTGCAATCATGCAAATTGAACACGTGGCGGAAGATCCGAGCTTGGCATAACAAATTATGAAGATTTATGGCAATCATCATTAATTGCCTACAGAGATTTGATGCAATCCCCATTAATTGCCTAGAATTGCTACAATCAGAATGAAGGGCCCAGATTAATTGATCCTTAACCGCCGACTTATCAAGGAGGCAATCATTGTAAACCCTAATGATCGTATCCCACTCCTATAAATAGCAAGGTGCCATTCCCTTGCGAAAGAGGACTTTTTTGGAAGAGCACCAGAGCACCTGGAGAGACTTGAAGAGAGAGAGAGAGCAGAGAGACAAAGGCTCGCACAGAGAGCATCCTGAGAGCATTTCTTCCCCGGAGCCAATGCTGCATCCGATCGTCCAAGGTGTAAGGCAGAGCTGTCGTCGCTTTCCCGAGCCTCTATCGTCACCCCCCAGAATCAAAAATAAACAATTGTACTTAGATTGCTGTACCTAGGTTTTCGTCCCTAGGCTTTCTTTGTACAAGCGAGTTTGTATTGTGAAGTAAAAGTCCAGTCCTCCGATAATTGTTCTGTTCTTTTATATTTCATGGCAAACACGATGGCGACTCTGCTGGGGACAAACTTCTCTACGGCTGAGGAGTTGGTGACGCAATTGGATGCAGCCAAACTTGGCTCCACACAACAGAAGATGGTCATCCACTTCGACCAACAGGCGTTCGAAGAAATGCTCTCTGAAGGAAGCACTGGCCCGGACCAGAAGCGAACCCGAACGAAAAAAAGCTCGCAAGGAGTGGAGGCCAAAGTCATTTGCTCCTCCACAAGCTCTGGACAGAGTACTCTCAGCTGCCCAAGACGGCGAAGGCAACTCTCATGCGGCCCCACATCAAGCCATAGAAGACTCTGCTGTCCCTAAGTCCGGCAGAGGAAAGCACTACGATGCTGGACTTGCAGGGGCAAAGAGTGATTCTATGTGCTCCAGGAAGAAGCCGAACAAAGGTACTAGCAGCAAAACGAAGACTCATGCGGCCAAGATTGCCAGCCGCATGAATGATGTCCATGCGGCCGAAACTGCCAGCCAAAAGTATAACACTCATGCGGCCAGGATTTCGAGCCGCATGGAGAAGACCTATACGGCTGAGACTTCCAGCCGCATGAAGAAAGCCCATGCGGCTACAACTGCCAGCCGCATGAAGACAGTTAATTCTAGCCACATGCCGCCTGCTCCATGCGGCTCGATTTTCGACCGCCTCTCCTATGGCCCTGATCTCTCATGCTCCCAAGAAGACATGTCTGACTCTCTCCAGCACCACTTAGTGCCCTCACGCACTAGAGTGAAGAACTCTAGGGCAGCGCGAGCTTGGCAAGCTCAGTCCGCTGACCCGACCTCTGACCATCCGAGCGTTCCACATACTATTATACGGGCCTCTGATGGGAAGTTGTACAGAACCACTCGAGTCCCGCCCCCGGCGGCAAACGGACATAGTGGTTCCCAAAAGTCTTCCAAAATCCAGGGAGCGAACATGGTCGTTTCAGACCCCTCTGACTTGCGTGAGGCTATCCTCCACAAGCGCAAGGGAAGAGAAAAAGCTTCAGGGTATAAAGAGTCCTCCCACGGACGTCACTGCATCCAAGTCATCGTCAACTGCTGTTGCAATAACACGACGGTACGAGAAGACCGGCAGTCCGTCTTCCAATGACTGCAACAACCATGTTCAGAGGATGAGGCACTTCCCGTCGTCTCCTGCAACTCTGCTCAGAAGATCCCCGCCGATGGGAGAGGGAAGAAGACAAACGTTCCCAGCCCAGGATTTTAACCACTGTGACTAAGAGACTATCGTCTAAGCGGTTGCCCACCACCGAAGTTTTCCAAGGTACCCGTTCAAAGACAAATCTGCTACAGTAGGAGATTCATCATCCACATCTCTGGGGTTGCTAGAACTAGGGGTAGCACTCCTCCGAACCTCCACGACAATCCGATGTTCCAAGAAGACGAGCTGGGGGAAACAACTCTCCCATTATATGCAGCAAATCCCAACGTCCCCGAGGACGTCCACAATTCCCAAGACGAGGTGAACTCGGAAGCTGGGGGTACTGTTCCTTCTGAGTCCGAACTAGAGGAAGACATTCCCACATACCCCGATGACTTTTCGTTACAGGGGTATGATTCGGAGTGTACGTCATCTACCGTCCCTTCCACTTCTACTCATGTCAGGACGGCATTCATGACAAACGATGAAAAGAATGGTCCCAGTGATCGCCAACGTATCGACACTCTGGAGGCCATACTGCGCACTTTGGTCAAATCCGTGGACGAGATCAAAGCAGCCCTCCCTACTCTGCAAGGAGGTACGCCTGGCCAAACAAACTTGGGTCCCGCAGTCAATACAGACTCGAACTCAGCGGCACCAACCCGGTAATATTCCTCCTGAAATGTCGGCTCCTACCGCTGCAGACGAAGCCAGGAAGGCAAGAAGAGAGGTCCAGGAGCTCCGAGCTATGTTCCATGCCCAAAAAAACTGCCAAGACCATAGGATACGACAACCGTATCCCGCTGCGTGGAGAGATGTTCCCTTCCCACCAAAGTATAAACCATTCCACATCAATCCATATGGTGGGAAGACCTCCGCAAGTCGGTACATCACTTACTTCGAGGTCACCACCGACCATCTACCCCATGACGATGCCATCCTTACACGATTATTCATCGGGGCATTGGAAGGGGTCGCCTTCGACTGGTACCGTAACCTGCCAGACAACTGCATCCACTTCTTCGCCAGCTTCAAGCGCATGTTCTTGGAAAGATTCTACGAAGTAGGATAGGACATCACAATGTCCACCCTCATGGACGTCGTTCAAGGGGAGAAAGAGCTGACAAGGAACTATATTGAGCAGTTCCGCCAAACTGCCAAGAAGTTGCCGTCCGGTAATCCGGATTCCTCCTTAATTGAAATTTGTCAAAAGAGACTGCTTCCAATAATCAGCCTCTGGATGGGTAAAAGTCAATTTAAGGACTGGAAGACATTTATCATCAGTGCCACTAGCGCCAAAGATAGGTTGAAGAAGGCTCGCCAACTGGGATTGCACATCTCAGAGGGAGAGGACAAGGACAGGCGTCCTAATGCCAACAACAACAATGGTGGTAGCTCCACCAACAATCGGGACAACAAGGGCAAGCAGGCTATGGTGGCTGACACAGCCCAGAAACCTGAGTCAAAACCGGCAGACAAGCAATGGCCACAAATGATCTACTCCTTCGAAGACGGTCATGTCAAGTCCATCTTGGACATGCTCATACAAGGAGATAGAATTCAGCTCCCTCCACCAAGACGGGAACCTCGGCCGGCAGAAATGGAGAACCCAAAGTACTGCCATTACTACCGCTACGTCCACTTTGATACACACGACTGCTACCAACTGAAGCGATACATCCAACATCTCATCGATTCGAAGGCTCTGGCCATTGACTTCGAGGAGGTAATCGTGGCAGCCAACATGGTGTCTGTACAGTTTGGCAGCTTCCCTCCAACAGAGACTCAAGACGGCGTGGTACCCATCCCTCGGGTGACAATGGAGAATGATAATCTTCTACCTCCTCGAGATCAGGCTACTGGTTTGGTACCTCTCAGCACGTCACGAGGGGAGGTCATGTGGGTCCATCCAGATTTGGTACCAGAGGTAACTCAGTCCGTACCACTCCCCATTGGCCGGAAAAAGGGTGGAAAGGTCAGATCCTGCCGCACAATTTTGGTAGATGTCGAAGAAGCCATAGCTGTCGTCACTCGGTCTGGTGCTCAATCCCAACCTACGCCAGATAACTCGGCTGAAGAGCATCAGCCGGCCACTGCTGCACTCCGGGACCTTCCCAACCTCCAACGACCGACAAGCCTAGGCCGAAGGAGACTCGCTTTGACAAAACCCTCCGAAAAGAGGCACCTCATGGGCTGGAAAGGCCCTACAACTTTGACATCTTGGCGCAATTGGCTAACACACCGGCCAAATTGTTATTATACGAGCTCCTGAGACTCTCTAAGGATGTTCGCGCGGCTTTGAGCGACGTACTCCAGAACACCGACGCATATCTAGCTCAGGTCAACCTCACGGGAGAGAGCCCCGCCTGCAGATCTCCAAGACAGCGCTTGCACGGGAGCGATGCCCAACATTGTCTTCACTCCACAGGATATGCTTATTAAAACCAACCTGCACGATCGTCCGTTATATTACACTGGATACATCGACGACGTGAAGGTGGATCGGATGCACATTGATCTCGGTTCTTCTATAAGCATCATCCCGAAGGGTCTGTTACATCATCTCCGCATTTCTATGCATCGTCTGACGCCAACAAGCACCGCCATCAGCGGTTTCAATTTGAACAGGAGCTACCCGATTGGGATGATCCGCTTGAAGTGCCAAATTGGCGATCTTCAGTCAGAAGTAACCTGTTATGTCATAGATGCGGACATTTCCTACAATATCCTCTTGGGGCGCCATTGGATACACGATTATATGATCGTGCCTTCCACGCTGCACCAGTGCTTCAAGTATGTCGAAAAACACGGCTTCGTGAAGACAGAATTTGCCGACATCGATCCCTTCAAAGGGGTCGAATCCTACTACTCAAATTCCTGCCTATATGAAAAGTCGAAGAGGCACCTTGGTGAAGAAGATGTACAAGCTCGCACTGAGATGGCCACAGGATCAGAAGACCCTCTGACGATCCACATCTAAGCTCGCAAACCTGGCAAGTCCGTACCCCTTACGACCGCTCTGCGTAAGGACGCAATCAGCCTCTCGGCACAAGAAGAGCAAATGATAATCCGGCTACCAAGGTCCGGCCAAGCTCCAAGACCCACAACGGAGCCACTGACAATCAGACTGCCTAGAGTCGGCCAGCAACAGACGGAGAAGCTCAATCCCTCCGGCAAACCAATGACGATACGTCTTTCCAAGAAGAATCGTCACCCTAATGCAAAGTCGGAGACGTCCAGCAAGCCAACAACTCCCCGTCCAGCGTCGAGTACCAAACTGGGGGTCGCTAGTCTACCAACAACTCCACGTTCTGCTCCACCAGCAGAACTTTTGTTGATCAAGTTGTCCAAATCATCCTCTCAGTCTTCATTTATACAGGGGGTGGCCAAAGAAGAACCAGAACTGGCCAAGTATGTGGCCGCTCACACTGATGTTCCATCCACAGATGATGTAATCCCGCTAGAAAAGATACCTTACTTCATCAATAAAGGGCTATCTTTGAACTACATCGAGCTTAACAACCTTTGTACAATGTATGCTATGGAACACGGCATAGGCACTCACCTACATACACAGGTGACAAATGTTTACACCGCAAATCAACTCACTCCCGTGGAAGGCACTTACTGTATAATCGAGGGAGGAGACCATCCAATCATCTTCGGTCAGAAAAATGATCCACAGTCCTTCACCATAGAAGAAGTCGATCTCGAATCGGACGCCGGGAGACTGCCTCTCTATCTATATAGCCCTCAATCCAAATATCTCATGCAAAAACAAGGGTATGATCTGGAAGCTATGCCAGGTTTGAAGTACGGCACTGGTCGACGATTACCTTTAAAGTCGCCAGTCCCAGCTGGCAAACCACAGGACTACTACAACAAGACCCGATGCGGACTGGGATATGTTACGCCTACAACGACCCCTGAGAGCTCAGATGAGGAATGCGACTGGCAGTCACACTCAACCGGATCACCAACTTCTGATTCGGATATCAGCATCGGGGATGTATTCAGGCAGGTCTTGTCTGTCAACATGGCGTTCGCTGATGCTTACGAAGAAGGTGAAGACTTTCCTGAACTCCTCGAATTAGAACCGTGGGCCCAACTACTGGATGCGTAATGGGAGAAGCGGTTTGAACAAAGAGAGCCTCCTACTGAAGACGAGGTCATGCAAGTGGATCTAGGCAGTGACTCTTCTCCAAAACCAATCTTTGTTAGTAAAATCCTGACAGACGAAGAGCGAGAATCGCTACTGGAACTCGTCAAAGAATATATTGATGTGTTCGCCTGGAACTATGAAGACATGCCAGGGTTAAATCCCGATACTGCTCTTCACAAACTCAACATTCAGCCAGATGCAAAGCCGATCAAACAACAACAACGACGCTTCCGCCCAGGCATCATGGATGCAATCAAAGCCGAAGTCAACAAACTGATAGCCAGCGGCTTCATTCGTAGACCCTCTATAACATGTATGAAGAACTGCAGCGCGATAGAAGGTCGAGTCCGACCTTTTTGTCGCTCCAATCAAAAATGTTCTCACGTAGGCAGCTAAATGATGAGAACTCTTCCACATAACTTTTGTTCTCATTGTGCTGCCTGCTGATATGTAAGGGGAGACGTGCTCGCTTTCCTTTTCAGCCCCGCTGACATAGCTATGGGGCCCATCTCTGATAACGAAAAAAAATGCAATTCAAAATGATGACAAATCTGGTTCGATGGCTGTTCTCCACTAACCACAAGGATATCGGTACTCTATATTTCATCTTCGGTGCCATTGCTGGAGTGATGGGCACATGCTTCTCCGTACTGATTCGTATGGAATTAGCCCGACCGGGCGATCAAATTCTTGGTGGGAATCATCAACTTTATAATGTTTTAATAACGGCTCACGCTTCTTTAATGATTTTTTTATGGTTATGCCGGCGATGATAGGTGGATCTGATAATTGGTTTGTTCCGATTCTGATAGGTGCACCTGACATGGCATTTCCACGATTAAATAATATATCATTCTGGTTGTTGCCACCAAGTCTCTTGCTCCTATTAAGCTCAGCCTTAGTAGAAGTGGGTAGCGGCACTGGGTGGACGGTCTATCCGCCCTTAAGTGGTATTACCAGCCATTCTGGAGGAGCAGTTGATTTCGCCATTTTTAGTCTTCATCTATCAGGTGTTTCATCAATTTTAGGTTCTATAAATTTTATAACAACTATCTTCAACATGCGTGGACCTGGAATGACTATGCATAGATTACCCCTTTTTGTGTGGTCCGTTCTAGTGACAACATTCCTACTTTTATTATCACTTCCGGTACTGGCAGGGGCAATTACAATGTTATTAACCGATCGAAACTTTAATACAACCTTTTTTGATCCTGCAGGAGGGGGAGACCCAATATTATACCAGCATCTCTTTTGGTTCTTCGGTCATCCAGAGGTTTATATTCTCATTCTACCTGGATTTGGTATTATTAGTCATATCGTATCGACCTTTTCGGGAAAACCGGTCTTCGGGTATCTAGGAATGGTTTATGCCATGATCAGTATAGGTGTTCCTGGATCTCTTGTTCGGGCTCATCATATGTTTACTGTGGGCTTAGACGTTGATACGCGTGCTTACTTCACCGCAGCTACCATGATCATAGCTGTCCCCACTGGAATCAAAATCTTTAGTTGGATCGCTACCATGTGGGGAGGTTCGATACAATACAAAACACCCATGTTATTTGCTGTAGGGTCCATCTTTTTGTTCACCATAGGAGGGCTAACTGGAATAGTTCTAGCAAATTCTGGGCTAGACATTGCTCTACATGATACTTATTATGTGGTTGCACATTTCCATTATGTACTTTCTATGGGAGCCGTTTTTGCTTTATTTGCAGGATTTCACTATTGGGTGGGTAAAATCTTTGGTCGGACATACCCGGAAACTTTAGGTCAAATCCATTTTTGGATCACTTCTTTCAGGGTTAATCTGACCCTCTTTCCCATGCATTTCTTAGGGCTTTCGGGTATGCCACGTCGCATTCCAGATTATCCAGATGCTTATGCCGGATGGAATGCTCTGAGCAGTTTCGGCTCTTATATATCCGTAGTTGGGATTCGTCGTTTCTTCGTGGTCGTCACAATCACTTCAAGCAGTGGAAACAACAAAAGATGTGCTCCAAGTCCTTGGGCTGTTGAACAGAATCCAACCACACTTGAATGGATGGTACAAAGTCCTCCAGCTTTTCATACTTTTGGAGAACTTCCAGCTATCAAGGAGACGAAAAGCTATGTGAAGTAAAAGAAGAAAAGGTCGTCGACTGCTACTAAGAACCTAACAGCAGAACAAATCCAGTCCGAGTGACTGGGACTCCGGGTAACTGGGTACCCCCGGCGAGGGTGATGACCACATGAAATTGGTTGGGCCCTAAATCAAAGATCCATCATGTTCCAAAAAAAAACGGTATTCGCCCTCCGAATCATAGAATTCCTTTGCTTATGTTATTATGCTGCTTTCCTTCTTCAGGCTGGAAAAGCCTTTCGTTATCTTATTAGATTCCCATTCCTTCCTGCCTTTCCTAACCTTGCCCGATCCTAGCCTACTCACCACCTTGCTCCAAGATTGAAGTTGGAACTAGGAGTCCTTAAATCTGAATTAAAAAGAGCTTGGTGTTCGAAAGTGAGAAAACAACCTCTGTGGCAGGATTTACCAAGTCTAATTTAACGGGACCCTAGCCCGTCCTGTGGTCCTGAACCAACGTTCCATCCTGAAAAGAGAGCTCAGGAGCCTTCATCTCGTACGGAAACACTTGAGGAAGGAGAGAACTCATACAACAACTGAACTAAACGCTCAATGCGCATGAAAAGCGATTATCATGAATGCCCTTTATATAGCATCTTTGAGTTGGGCTTAGCCCTCTTCCTATCCTAAACCCCCTAGAATCACAAGGAACTATTGATGGAACGTCTGGCAATTCAGTTAAGTAACTAGTTAGTCTATCAAGCTGAAACTAGGACTTAGGAAGTCTCAGGGGGGCACCCCTTTGAGGGCAATTTCATGCCATTTGTCGCCCCACGTTAGAACTCTCTTGAACCGCCTTCTTTATAGCTAAACCTTTTTTTGAACACCGATTTCATCGTAAGGCGCTATGAGCCCTCAACTTCTGTACGGGTTCGAGAGTTTGGTTCGACTGAGACTGATTTCTCATCGGGTTCAGATGGGGATGGGAATTCGGATTTGGGTGCCTCGTATGATAAGGAAGAGAGTTCATCCAAAGATGAAGACCTAGAAAGCCCTAGAGCTAGAGCTTGTTGAGAAAGTCGCTTTGAAGATGGTATGGGAAGTATTGAAGTTGAAAGCGATAGCAAAGGCCGTAGGGGATAGGATCTCTTTCCTCCGGTGATAAAGAAAGGCGTTCTTGTTGTCAGTGACGAGTTCGATCTAGTTTCGATGATTGAAGTGAAGGCGACCGTGCCGGGAGGAAGACCTTGCTAGGAGGCGACTGACTGTCTCGTAGCGAGTAGCCTGTGTGTATCCCCAGCTCGTTCTTTGCTTGCTCGCCTGCTTTCTTTCTATTGGAGCATTCCGTGTAACCTTGTTAAGTGAAGGAAGGAGTTCTATCTCCGGGATAGCAGCTCTTAGTTCGGATAAAAGAAAGAAGCCTGTATGTGCGTAAATTCTCTTCCCAGATCCAATTTCAGATAGATAGACCTAAACTCAATTAAGCAATGCCTCACTTGGTTCAACCTTCTTCAGTGCGCTCCTTCGCTGTAGAAAGCCTTCATGGTGCGGTGCCTTTGAAACGGGACCTTGTACTTGGATTGCTGTCAAAGGCAACCCTAGTGGTCCTCGATGGTCAAACCAAGGAGAGTTGTCTCGCTGCGTACCTTCTGTCGAAGAAAGTACTGGCACTTAAGAAGAGCTTGCTCTTTTTTGAGCTCTCTACTTGAAGCAATGTGGATCCTGTCTCCTGAAAGCAGATGGAGGTTACCCCTGTACTGGCCTTCTTCCGGTGCCGGTCTCAATGACAAGAGCTCTTACTTTAACTCACTGGCGTTCATCTCACTGTCGCTCGCCTCACTTTTCTTTCAGAACCTTCATTTCACCGTTATCAAATGGATAAGAAGGATGGATGATGGACATTTTCCACTGGTTCATCCACTGACCGATGAGACTGACTACACGAATGTTACGAATCCAAACGTGGGTTTCCTACAAAGTGGAGTGAGGGCTGCTACACAAGACAGATGGTCAGGGAAGACCACACTCTCGTTTCGGGACAGATGGCTCCTCCAAAACAAAAAAGAAGGCGAGCGAAGTGAGATGACCGTTAGGGAGGTAATAGAATCACAAATCTTATGAGGCGAAAACATCAAATAGGAATCTGGAGATAGGACGGGCAGAAGAAATGTTGGGTCAAGTCTTCAGTACCAAGTATCTTCATAATCAGGATCTGTTTTCAGCCGTTCCTAAAGTTGGAATCAACATGGGCTTCAATCCTTCGCGGGCGAGATATTCTCTTTTTGGGATTACAGTTGAGTGTTGGGAATGGAGAGTCTATACGTTTCTGGCTGGACAAATGGGCTCTTCACGAGCCTTTTGTATCGCGTGAGGATGTAAATGTCCCTGAGGAGGAGAAGCAATGGACTGTTAGAGATTATTTGACACCTATGGGAGGCTGGAACTGGTCTCTTATTCAGGGCAAACTTTCACAGTCTTTATGCAACGTCCTGAGAGGGTGTATCGCATACAATTTCTTTTCCTGACACTCTCACGTGGGCAGGAGCGACTGGAAATTTCTCTGTAAAGTCAACTTCGTTTATTTTATAAAGGCTATGATTTTCAACACAACAGCAATTGGATGTGGCTTTGGCGACCTTCCGTTCTACCAAGATGGAAGTCCTTCTGGTGGTTGTTGGGAACTGGCTGCTTACCAATGAGCAGCGTTTAAGGAGGCATTTGTGTCAGATTGGTACTTGTTCCCGATGGTTTTAAGAGATTGATTGAAACACTGGAGCATGTATTCAAGCAGAGTCCTCGAGCTCATCAGGTCTGGTTGGATTTGTATTCCAAGGAAAGTGAGTTGGGCCATGCTGCTAGCTCGTTCATGGATTGGATTCGTTGATGGTCTTTTCTGACGCTATCTTCAAGCCTAGTGGGAGTAAAAAGCCCTAACTATGATGCTCTGGTGGTCTCCATGCAGATCGGAGACTGGGAGATCTGAAAGATTATGATTGATGGTGGCAGCAGTGCCGACATTCTGTTCTACCCAACATTCTGTGCTATGGGAAAGAGGATCTGAGTCCGACTTCAGCCCCTAATTACAATGGAGGAGTTTCTAAACATGTTCAATCTCATTGTGGGCTTATAAATGCCAGGGCGTAGCTGGTGCAGCATCAGAACCGGTTGTCGAAATTGTCCTGCCTTAACAGGCAGGGGACGTGGTGCTGATAACCCGGTTCATGGTAGTGGACGTTCCCTCCCCTTACAACGCCATACTTTTTAGGTGGTGGATCCACAAAATTCAGGCTATCCCGTCAACTTATCACCAGGTGGTCAGGTTTCCCACTCAGTATGGGATGATGGAACTCAATCAAGAGTACTGCCCGAAAGTGCCACTCGGTCTAATGCGACCGAGCTAGCATGCGAAAGATGTAAGTCGGTGTCGCTGCAGTGACACCGAAGCTAGATCGGTTACCGGAAGAAGGTACAGTCTGGGGGATGAGTCTCCCACGTACCAGAAGAACGGTTAGCAATTACAGCAGCCATCACCGCTAGCAGGGGGTTTCCCGGGTGATGGGACAAAGAGAGTGAATGGAATCGGAGAGCCGATTTATGCAGACGAGAAGAAAAGAAAATGAATAAATATTCGAAAAAACCCTCTATGAGGGCTTAACAGCGCCTGACTTCGCTGTGAGCTAGAAAACTCACGTTGCATGGGCACATCTCTATACATTATTAATGATGTTATTACCACCTCCATGTGATGAGGTTGTCACTTTGTCTCCATTGGGATAACAGATTTGGTGGTCCCTATCTCACTCATCAACAAGGTGAGACGAGAAGACCTGTCAGGGGAGGAAAACAGAGAGGCGACTCGCATCATAGCAGCTGGGAAGGAACCTCTTGCTTCACCTACTACTATGTGGACAGATAGATGAACGAAGCTCTACTGACCACTCCACGCTAACCTGTGTGCTATCGCTTCCATGCTCGCTCACTGAAACTCTTGCGCTAGATTACGCTTCGCTTAACTCTCGGGATGGAATGGAAAGATCTCGTAGTTCCATGTCTGGTATTGAAAGAAGAAAGCACGCACAATAAGACTGCCAGTGACTCCCACTGGCACATATTGACAGATCGGTGAAACCGAAAGAAAAAATGACTGATCAAGCAGACCCCGCTTCGCTGCTCTTGTCTCTGTCACCAGCTTTTCAGATCTCTATTGCCATGAAGGAACATCTCTACCTTGACCTTAGCACGAGAGCGGCATATCGCTGGTCAAAGACCTTTGGTCCCTGTCCGTTGACGAAAAAGAGAAACGAAGATTGGGCTTGTGAAAGGATTGTGCCCTACTCTTTGCTGATGACTGTAGCTCAAAACAAGTTTCTCTTTTGACCTTACTCTTGCGGTTGATGAAGTCCCTGGGTAGAACCATTCTTTTCATTCGGGACAGGCAGGACAACTCGACTCCAATAGGGGACCCACTCGTCAAAGAACCCGTATTGTGTATGCCGCTTCCTCAGATAGATGCAAGGTCAGACTCTTTTGAGGAGTTGATGAACCGGATCAGGGACTGACGTCGAACCATAAGGGGCAATGACAGCAGCAGAATCGAAAAACGCATCGCGCCACACGCGCAGCCTCGGCAGCCACACAACTTACACAGCACAGGCAGCATACAAGCAAGGAGCATCGCCACTGAACAACCAAGTGTAGTACAAGGCGGAAGGAAGACACACACACATGAAAGCAGGAGCCAACCACAGCGCGTCTCAGTGTCTTGTTTGTCGCTCTTCTTCTTTACTTGAAGCGCAGACACTCGTTAATATACGCTTTTTTGTTATGAAGAGGGTCTGTGTGCGGATTTGAGTCCAAAAGGCTTCGTCACGCAGGTAGAGTTTGACAGCGGCCTCCGTCGCGATGTGTTCGGGACTTGCCTTGGTCCAGGCCATAGGCAGATCAGACTACTCGAGCAAAGCTAGGCCTGGTTAAGTTCCTGGTTGGAACATCTGACTTTAAGAAAGTGCCTACAGTGCTGGAGAGAACTTGCAGGTAAGATGGAATGAAAAACATAAAATGTGGGTTGATGAATCTCACCCATACAGCAGCTAAACTTGAATCCTTCTTGGGACTGAAATCTGGTGACCATCTGAACACTTTAAAGAGAGAACTGTCGAGCTTGTGAGGGCCATAGGAGAGAGCAGTAACCATATCCTCCTGGGATATGAGGTGGAGAAGAACATGCCTTGGGTCAAGGATTCCTACTGAGTAGGGTTTGGTGAGTCCCCAGTGGGAGATGAATTCTCTGATTCGAGGAAGTTGTGGGTTCCCAGAGGAAAACTTGATAATTAGAGTGGTGTTGAAGAGATTAGCAGCTTGTTGAACTTCCAAGGATGTGAAAGACAGAGCTGGGCAACCTTCATGTCTCCCAGTTTGCTTTGGATTGAGAGGAATGTCCTTCATGAGAGGAGGTTGCATGGAACTAGAGGATGTAGCCAGAGCTGGGTTGAGTACAGCAGCATAAGAGGTCTTGGGAGCTGGTGGAGCAGTAGATGTAGGGGGAGCAGTGGTCTGTGTGGTGGAAGAGAGTGGTGGGAAGTCGGATGAGGATGTTGTGTGGTCTTTCCTCACAGATGGACACTGGAGCCAGAGCCCTCGATTCGCTCATTTCAACGAAGCGAAGTCAGTTCTTCGCTATTGCAAAGGGGTAACAACCTCTCCTTCTTATGTTGTTTGTTTTGAGAGAACTGGGAAATGCCAGGCAAAGCCTTTGGTTCGGTAGGGCCGGTAATAAACCGACTGATTAAACGCAAGGAAGTTCTTTTCCAGTTATTAGGCCAGCTGAGGCCATTCTCTCGATTGGCTCAACCGGAGCAGCCGGATCAGGGTTTGACTGACCTCTCGACCCTCGGAAGTCGGGCGGGGCCCCTCTTAGGTAGGGATGCCTAGCCTTACCGGTCTTGGTAGTTCTTAACACCTGGTCGTCTATCACGCATACACCTTCTCTTTGTCTTCCCTCTCGACTGGGATCTATCTTTCTCAGCATTCACAGGAGCAGACACCACAGAGCCAGTCAAGGAATCCCGTTCTCACCACCTATTGATTGTAGCAAGCTACCCAAGCTGCTTTTTGTGAAAAGCAGTGGCACTCACTTCTATCACCTCCCGGCACGGTCGCCTTCTCACTGCGTTAGCCTCACTTCGATATATCTCGCCTCACCTCCCTCCGGTCGCCTTGCTTCAGATACAGGAGTTGTTCAAACAATTAAGCCTTGTAGTCATGGTTTCTAGATCGTCTTTTAGCAACATCCAGACTGGGTCGCCAACATAGTACCGGTCCTCAAAAAGAATGAGAAGATTCGAATCTGCATCGACTTCCACAATCTAAACGGTGCCCCAAAGATGAGTTCCCCCTCCCTATCACAGACATCATGATTAACAACACCTGCGGCTTCGAACGTATGTCATTCATGGATGGCTTCTCGGGGTACAACTAAATTAAGATGTCTCCCGACGACGAAAAGCATACATCGTTCCGAACACCAATAGGCACGTTCTGCTACACAGTCATGCCTTTCGGCTTAAAGAACGCTGGCGCCACCTATCAAAGAGCTATGAGCATCATCTTCAGGGATCACTTGCGCAAGACCGTGGAGTGCTATGTTGACGACATCGCCGTTAAAAGCCGCTCTAAGGAAGATCATCTGCATGATCTAAGGACAGTGTTCGACCTAATGCGCGAAAATCCTTCTTGGGCGTATCTAGCGGGGAGTTCTTGGGTTTTATCATCACCTCCCAAGGTATCCACGTAGACCCTGAGAAGACAAAGGCAATCTGGAGATGGGTCCCCCAAGAAATCTTCGAGAACTCTGAGGCCTCCAAGAGAGGTTAGCTTACATCAGGAGGTTCATTTCCAACCTCTTCGGGCGATGTCAGCCATTCACCCATCTCATGAAGAAGGGCGTCTCATTCGTATGGGACGAAGAATGTCAGCGTGCCTTCGACAGCATCAAAGAATATTTGTCGAACCCTCCAGTCCTGGTGGCCCCGGTTGCTGGAAAACCATTCCTGCTCTATGTACGAGCAATGGAGCATTCCCTAGGTGCTCTGCTAGCACAAAACAACGATGAAGGCTATGAGCAAGCTATATATTACCTCAGCCGAATGATGATCGGGCCAGAGCACCGATATACCGCCATGGAGAAGGAATGCCTCACCCTAGTGTTCGCCATTCAAAAAATGCGACAATATGTCACGGGACAAACCATACATGTGATATCACGAGTCAACCCCCTCAGGGTCCTCATGACTAAACCAGGGGCACTCAGCTTTTGCCTCGCTACATGGGAAATATTACTGTCCCCCTACCGTATGATCTTCATCCCACAAAAGGCTGTTAAAGGTCAAGCTCTGGCAGACTTTTTAGCAGCCCACCCAGGCCCGGAGTCAGCTAGAATATACGAAGACATCCCAGATGAGGTCGCCGACTCGCATGCAACCTCTCACGATGATATATGGCGGATGTTCTTCGACGGCACCTCTAGGACCGGACCTAAGGGCAACATCGTCGTCGGAGTCGGGTGGTGCTGGTTTCTCCTTCCGGATTGGTGATCAATCGCGCTTACTTCCTCACAGAACCCTGCTCTAACAATGTGGCCGAGTACAACGCTTTAGTCATTGGTCTCCAACTTGCAAGAGAGCTGGGGGTAGAATATCTTGAAGCATACGGCGATTCACAGTTAATCGTCAATCAGATCCGGGGTTCATACGAGGTTCGCCATGAGGACATGATCCCCTATCACCAAATAGCGATCAGCATCATCTCGTCGTTCGAGGGGTTCTTTATCGAACACGTTCCCAGACTCCAAAATATTGAAGCCGATGCCTTAGCTGACCTTGCCGCTTCCCTAGCGGTTCCAAACTATGCACATGAATCGGTGGATGTGATAGGCCATGAACTGGTCTGTCCCAAGAACAATGTTCAATTTGTGGCGAGTTATTCCGCTCAGACGATCGACAAAGCACAAGACTGGAGACAACCATTCATTGACTTCGTAGTCTACGACATTCTGCCGGAGGACCCAAAGGAAGCCACCTCTATCAGAAGGCGTTCTCTCAGATTCTTCTACAATACAGAGGCGAAAATACTGTATCGTCGGTCCTACGATGGATTATTGCTTCGATGTCTGCCAAACGCAAAAGCCAATGAAGCCGTACGCGAAGCTCATGACGGTGTCTGCGGGGCCCATCAGCCTGGCCCAAAATTGCAAGACCGTCTTCGCCGAATGGGCTACTACTGGCCCACGATGGTAGCAGATGCGATAGACTACGCAAGAAAGTGCAAAGCCTGCCAAGTCCATGCGGACTTCATCCACCAGCCATCTGAATTTCTACATCTGACAGTGGCGTCCTGGCCATTCGAAGCATGGGGAATGGATATCATCGGTTCGATCGCTCCACCTTCTTTCCGAGGACATCGCTTCATAATTGCCATCACAGATTACTTCTCCAAATGGGCGGAAGCTGTTCCGCTTGCAGAAATAAAGACTTCAAACGTGATCAGCTTCCTCAAGCATCACGTCATCTATCGCTTTGGCCCGAAGGATCATCCACGATAATGGTCCGCAGTTCGCAATCCACGCCTTCTATCGGTTCTGCGACAAGCACCGCATCCAGAATATTGCTTCAACACCATACAATCCGGCATGGAATGAGTTGGCAGAAGCAATCAACAAAACAATTATCAAACTTCTCAAGAAGTTCGTATCGTCCAACAAACGCGATTGGAACGTGAAGCTTGGTGAATTCTTATGGGCGTACCGTACCACAGTCCGAACAGCCACAGGGAACACACCATTCTCCTTGGTGTATGGGAGTGAGATAGTTCTCCCATTGGAGACTCAAATACCCTCGCTCCGCGTCGCTCCCACTTTCCAATTGACGACAGACGATAACTATCGTCGCCGGTTACAAGAGTTGGAGGCCTTAGATGAAAAGCGCCTCTTGGCTCGGCAACGAATCAAGATTTACCAAGCACGCATCTCCGGAGCCTTCAACAAGAAGGTTAAAATCAGAACATTCCAAGTGGGCGATCTCGTTCTGGCAGTTCGGAGGCCGATGGTCATGACTCACAAAACTGTCGACAAATTTCAGCCAAAATGGGAAGGTCCATTTATCATTGAGGTTGTATTCTCCAACGGTGCTTACCGCCTTGCAAAACAAAACGGAGACTTGCTTATGTTGCCCGTCAACGGCAAGTTCCTGAAGAAATATTATGTCTAAACGACATTTTCCCAATTCTAAACTATTGAGTTATGTACCCGTTGGTACCGCTGAACTCACATTCACAAAATCCCAGATTATTGAGTCATGTACCCGCCGGTACCGCTGAACTCACGTTCTTCAAAATCTAGATTGTCGAGTTACGTACCCTCCGGTACCGCTGAACTCACATTCACAATCTCCCAGATTATCGAGTTATGTACCCGCAGGTTCCTCTGAACTTACATTCCGGTCACTCTTTCAGATAGTAAGTCATGTATGACCATACCTCTAAACTTATTTCTATGAAAGAGCTCCTCCCTCATGATCCACTACCCGCACTCTCAGTGCACAAAAAGGGTAATAGATCCACAAAATTTTCAAAACGACCACGTCGATGTTACCTCTGAGTCGTTTCACTTCCGCCAAAAACAAATCACCCCTCTACATAGAACTTTCATGTCCTCATTACCTCTGAGTCGTCCTATGTACCCCTTCATGGAGCCCACTCCTGCCATGTCCTCATTACCTCTGAGTGGGAAGGCTCCATCGAAGAAACCCTCATATTTGCCATGTCCTCATTATCTCTGAGTAAATATGTTGGTCCTCCCTCGACTTATTATCTGTACCAAAAAAAAACCCAGGGTACGCCAAGGATAATAGGTCCACAAATGTCCTCTGTTGACCACATATATCCTCCGTTGAGTCCACTCCTGCCATATCCTCATTACCTCTGAGTAGGAAAACTCCGCGGTAAAAGCCCCCATACTTGCCATGTCCTCATTACCTCTGAACAAGTATGTTGGTTTTCTCTCGTCCTATTATCCGTATCCTGAACATGGGTACGCCAAGGATAATAGGCCCACAAATGTCCTCTGCTGACTGCAAATGCTGTACTAAGTTTCTTAGTACATGCACATCATTCCTTACCGTGCCCCGGGAGCCCAGCTGCTCCATGGCATTCTTTCTCCCGATACCCGGAACGTCCATGACCACCTTGCCGTGGAATTGTTCTAGGTATCTCCATCAAACTTGTTATCCGTACCTAAAACCCAGGTATGCCAAGGGTAACAGGTCCACAAACAAGCCCCCCAAGCGGGGCAAACACCACAATAACATCACAAGCACAACACGCACACGTGGCAGGGAGCCCATGCGGCTTGGAAATTTATGCGGCTAGACAGGCCATGCGGCAAGGAGGCCATGCGGCTCAGAAATCCATGTGACTGAGGAGGTCATGCGGCTGAGATATCTATGCGGTCCGAAGAAATTTCACATAGCCATGCTTCTTATTCAAAGTATTTCAATTTTGCAAATTGAAAACTTTGAAGGGGGTCTTATAGAAGCATGGAAAAGAGCATGATTGCCCATACGGCTCAGAACAGGAAAACCCATGCGGTTCAAAAACAGACGAGCTTCATGCGGCTCAAGAGCATCATGCGGTTCAAAAGTCACCAACTTGGACATGCGGCTCAAGCAACACCACGTGGCCTTCTGCGGTTCGCTTCTACAATTGGCCATTAAGCAAAGGCCCTATTTAATGCTCTGACGCAAAGGATAACTGACGGCTCTGACATAAAGCTGCAATAATGACTTTGTCATAATGGTAGACTCCTAGGGAAACGAAGGAAATCTCTGACACAAACCCCAAAATCCTTCATGCGGCCTTGACACGTGGACAGTCGCATGCGGCTCAGGCAGAGGCCACCCCATGCGGCTCAGGTAGAGGCCATCTCATGCGGCTCAGGCAGAGTCTACCCCATGCGGCTCAGGTAGAGGCCACCTCATGCGGCTCAGGCAGAGTCTACCCTATGCGGCTTACGAGGACTATCTTCATGCGGCTCACTGAGAAGCCACCCATCATGTGGTCGCCTACGCTCATGCGGCTCAGATCATTTCCATACGTGGCCAGTCTTATGCGGCTCAGTAGGGAACAATCCTCATGCGGTTCGAATTTCCTAAGTGGCTCGCGGTTAAGACACGTGGCAGAAGCTTAGTTTTTCCCGCATCCCTACAGCTAACAGCATAATAATAATGGGACACGTGGCATCAAATCGATCAAGATTCATCAACAAATCCTAACAACCAGGTTTAGTGCCATCCTCATAATTACTGGGATCAAATCAGATCATTTGCAATCATGCAAATTGAACACGTGGCGGGAGATCCGAGCTTGGCATAACAAATCATGAAGATTTATGGCAATCATCATTAATTGCCCATAGAGGTTTGATGCAATCCCCATTAATTGCCTAGATTTGCTACAATCAGATTGAAGGGCCCAGATTAATTGATCCTTAACCACCGACTTATCAAGGAGGCAATCATTGCAAACCCTAATGATCACATCCCACTCCTATAAATAGCAAGGTGCCATTCCCTTGTGAAAGAGGACTTTTTTGGAAGAGCACCAGAGCACCTGGAGAGACTTGAAGAGAGAGAGAGAGAGCAGAGAGACAAAGGCACGCACAGAGAGCATCCTGAGAGTATTTCTTCCCCGGAGCCAAGGCTGCATCCGATCATCGAAGGAGTAAGGCAGAGCTGCCGTCGCTTTCCCGAGCCTCTACCGTTACCCCCCAGAATCTAAAATAAACAATTGTACGTAGATTGTTGTACCTAGGTTTTCGTCCCTAGGCTTTCTTTGTACAAGCGAGTTTGTATTGTCAAGTAAAAGTCCAGTCCTCCAATAATTGTTCTGTTCTTTTATATTTCATGGCAAACACGATGGCGACTCTGCTGGGGACAAACTTCTCCACGGCTGAGGAGTTGGTGACGCAATCGGATGTAGCCAAACTTGGCTCTACACAACAGAAGATGGTCGTCCGCTTCGACCAACAGGCGTTCGAAGAAATGCTCTCTGAAGGAAGCGCTGGCCCGGACCAGAAGCGAACCCGCACGAAAAAAAGCTCGCAAGGAGTGGAGGCCAAAGTCATTTGCTCCTCCCCAAGCTCTGGACGGAGTACTCTCTGCTACCCAAGACGGCGAAGGCAACTCTCATGCGGCCCCACTTCAAGCCATAGAAGACTCTGCTGTCCCCAAGTCTGGCAGAGAAAAGCACTACGATGCTGGACTTGCAGGGGCAAAGAGTGATTCTATGTTCTCCAGGAAGAAGCCGAACAAAGGTACTAGCCGCAAAACGAAGACTCATGCGGCCAAGATTGCCAGCCGCATGAATGATGTCCATGCGGCCGAAACTGCCAGCCAAAAGTATAACACTCATGCGGCCAGGATTTCCAGCCGCATGGAGAAGACCTATGCGGCTGAGACTTCCGGCCGCATGAAGAAATCCCATGCGGCTACAACTGCCAGCCGCATGAAGACTGTTGATTCCAGCCGCATGCTGCCTGCTCCACGCAGCTCAGTTTTCGACCGCCTCTCCTATGGCCCTGATCTCTCATGCTCCCAAGAAGACATGTCTGACTCTCTCCAGCACCAATTAGTGCCCTCACGCACCAGAGTAAAGAAGTCTAGGGCAGCGCGAGCTTGACAAGCTCAGTCCGCTGACTCGACCTCTGACTATCCGAACGTTACACATACTGTTATGCGGACCTCTGATGGGAAGTTGTACAGAACCACTCGAGTCCAGCCCCCGACGGCAAACGGACAGAGTGGTTCCTAAAAGTCTTCCAAAATCCAGGGAGCGAACATGGTCGTCTCGGACCCCTCTGACTTGCGTGAGGCTATCCTCCACAAGCGCAAGGAAAGAGAAGAGGCTTCAAGGTGTAAAGAGTCCTCCCACGGACGTCACTGCACCCAAGTCATCGTCAACTGCTGTTGCAATAACGCGACGGTACGAGAAGACCGGCAGTCCATCTTCCAAAGACTGCAACAACCATGTTCAGAGGATGAGGCACTTCCCATCGTCTCCTGCAACTCTGCTCAGAAGATCCCCGTCGATGGGAGAGGGAAGAAGACAAACGTTTCCAGCCCGAGGATTTTAACCACCGTGACTAAGAGACTGTCGTCTAAGCGGTTGCCCACCACCGGAGTTTTCCAAGGTACCTGTTCAAAGACGAAATCTGCTACAGTGGGAGATTCATCATCCACAACACTGGGGGTTGCTGGAACTGGGGGTAGCACTCCTCCGAACCTCCACGACAATCCGATGTTCCAAGAAGACGAGCTGGGGGAAACAACTCTCCCATTAGATGCAGCAAATTCCAACGTCCCCGACGACGCCCACAATTTCCAAGACGAGGTGAACTCGAAAGCTGGGGATACTGTTCCTTCTGAGTCCGAACCAGAGGAAGACATTCGGAGTGTACGTCATCCACCGTCCCTTCCACTTCTACTCATGTCAGGACGGCATTCATGACAAACGACGAACAGGATGGTCCCAGTGATCGCCAACGCATCGACACTCTAGAGGCCATACTATGCACTTTTGTCAAATTCGTAGACGAGATCAAAACAGCCCTCCCTACTCTGCAAGGAGGGATGCCTGGCCAAACAAACTTGGGTCCCGCGGTCAATACAGACTCGAACTCAGCGGCACCGAATCCGGGCAATATTCCTCCTGAAATGTCGGCTCCTACCGCTGCAGACGAAGCCAGGGAGGCAAGAAGAGAGGTTCAGGAGCTCCGAGCCATGTTCCATGCCCGAGAAAACTGCCAAGACCTCAGGATACGACAACCGTATCCCGCTGCGTGGAGAGATGTTTCCTTCCCACCAAAGTATAAACCATTCCACATCAATCCATATGGTGGGAAGACCTCCGCAAGTCGGTACATCACTTACTTCGAGGTAACCACCGACCATCTACCCCATGACGATGCCATCCTTATACGATTATTCATCGGGGCATTGGAAGGGGTCGCCTTCGACTGGTACCGTAACCTGCCAGACAACTGCATCCACTCCTTCGCCAGCTTCAAGCGCATGTTCTTGGAAAGATTCTACGAATTAGGATAGGACATCACAATGTGCACCCTCATGGACGTCGTTCAAGGGGAGAAAGAGCTGACAAGGAACTATATTGAGCGATTCTGCCAAACCGCCATGAAGTTGCCGTCCGATAATCCGGATTCCTCCTTAATTGAAATTTGCCAAAAGAGACTACTTCCAACAATCAGCCTCTGGATGGGTGAAAGTCAATTTAAGGACTGGAAGACGTTTATCATCAGTGCCACTAGCGTCGAAGACAGGTTGAAGAAGGCTCGCCAACTGGGATTGCACATCTCAGAGGGGGAGGACAAGGGCAGGCGTCCTAATGCCAACAACAACAATGGGGGCAGCTCCACCAACAATCGGGACAATAAGGGCAAGCAGGCTATGGTGGCCGATACAGCCCAGAAACCTGAGTCAAAACCGGCAGACAAGCAATGGCCACAAATGACCTACTCCTTCGAAGACGGTCATGTCAAGCCCATCTTGGACATGCTCATACAAGGAGATAGAATTCAGCTCCCTCCACCAAGACGGGAACCTCGGCCGGCAGAAATGGAGAACCCAAAGTATTGCCATTACCACCGCTACGTCCACCATGCTACACACAACTGCTACCAACTGAAGCGATACATCCAGCATCTCATCGACTCGAAGACTCTGGCCATTGACTTAGAGGAGGGAACCGTGGCAGCCAACATGGTGTCTGTACAGTTTGGCAGCTTCCCTCCAACAGAGACTCAAGATGGCGTGGTACCCATCCCTCGGGCGATAATGGAGATTGCTAATCTTCCACCTCCTCGAGATCAGGCTACTGGTTTGGTACCTCTCACCACGCACGAGGGGAGGTCATGTGGGTCCATCCAGATTTGGTACCAGAGGTAACTCAGTCCGTACCACTCTCCATTGGCAGGAAGAAGGGTGGAAAGGTCAGATCCTGCCGCACAATTTTGGTAGATGTCGAAGAAGCCACAGCTGTCGTCACTCGGTCTGGTGCTCAATCCCAACCTACGCCAGATAACTCGGCTGAAGAGCATCAGCCGGCCACTGCTGACACTCCGGGACCTTCCTAACCTCCAACGACTGATAAGCCTAGGCCGAAGGAGACTCGCTTTGACAAAACCCTCCGAAAAGAGGCACCTCATGGGCTGGAAAGGCCCTACAACTTTGACATCTTGGCGCAATTGGCTAACACACCGGCCAAATTGTTATTATACGAGCTCCTGAGACTCTCTAAGGATGTTCGCGCGGCTTTGAGTGACGTACTCCAGAACACCGACGCATATCTAGCTCAGGTCAACCTCACGGGAGAGAGCCCGCCTGCAGATCTCCAAGACAACGCTTGTACGGGAGCGATGCCCAATATTGTCTTCACTCCACAGGATATGCTCATTAAAATCAACCTGCACGATCGTCCGTTATATTACACTGGATACATCGGCGACGCGAAGGTGGATCAGATGCACATTGATCCCGGTTCTTCCATAATCATCATCCCGAAGGGTCTGTTACATCATCTCCGCATTCCTATGCATCGCCTGACGCCAACAAGCACCACCATCAGCGGTTTCAATTCGGACAGGAGCTACCCGATTGGGAAAATCTGTTTGAAGTGCCAAATTGGTGATCTTCGGTCAGAAGTAACCTGTTACGTCATAGATGCGGACATTTCCTACAATATCCTCTTGGGGTGCCCTTGGATACCCGATTACATGATCGTGCCTTCCATGCTGCACCAGTGCTTCAAGTATGTCGACAAATACGGCTTTGTGAAGACAGAATTTGCCGACATCGATCCCTTCAAAGGGGTCGAATCCTACTACTCAGATTCCTGCCTATACGAAAAGTCGAAGAGGCACCATAGTGAAGAAGATATACAAGCTCGCACTGAGACGGCCACAGGATCAGAAGAACCTCTGACGATCCACCTCCAAGCTCGCAAACCTGGCAAGTCCGCACCCCTTACGGCCGCTCTGCGTAAGGACGCAATCAGCCTCTCGGCACAAGAAGAGCAAATGATAATCCAGCTACCAAGGTCCGGCCAAGCGCCAAGACCCACAACGGAGGCACTGACAATCAGACTGCCTAGAGTCGGCCAGCAACAGACGGAGAAGCTCAATCCCTCCGGCAAACCAATGACGATACGTCTTCCCAAGAAGAATCGTCACCCCGTTGCAATGTCGGGGACGTCCAGCGAGCCAACCACTCCCCGCCCAGCGTCGAGTACCAAACTAGGGGTCGCTAGTCTGCCAATAACTCCACGTTCTGCTCCACCAGCAGAACTTTTGTTGATCAAGTTGTCCAAGTCATCCTCTCAGTCTTAATTTATACAGGGGGTGGCCGATGAAGAACCAGAACTGGCCATGTATGTGGCCGCTCATACTGATGTTCCATCCGCAGATGATGTAATCTAGCTAGAAAAGATACCTTACTTCATCAATAAAGGGCTATCTTTGAACTACATCGAGCTTAACAAGCTTTGTACAATGTATGCTATGGAACCGGCATAGGCACTAACCTACATACACAGGTGACAAATGTTTACACCGCAAATCAACTCACTCCCGTAGAAGGCACTTACTGTATAATCGAGGGAGGAGACCATCCAATCATCTTCGGTCGGAAGAATGATCCACAGTCCTTCACCATAGAAGAAGTCGATCTCGAATCGGACGCCGGGAGACTGCCTCTCTATCTATATAGCCCTCAATCCAAATATCTCATGCAAAAACAAGAGTATGATCTGGAAGCTATGCCAGGTTTGAAGTACGGCACTGGTCGACGATTACCTTTAAAGTCGCCAGTCCCAGCTGGCAAACCACAGGACTACTACAACAAGACCCGATGCGGACTGGGATATGTTACGCCTACAACGACCCCTGAGAGCTCAGATGAGGAATGCGACTAGCAGTCACACTCAACCGAATCACCAACTTCCGATTCGGATATCAGCATCGGGGATGTATTCAGGCAGGTCTTGTCTGTCAACATGGCGTTCGCTGATGCTTACGAAGAAGGTGAAGACTTTCCTGAACTCCTCAAATTAGAACCGTAGGCCCAACTACTGGATGCACAATGGGAGAAGCGGTTTGAACAAAGAGAGCCTCCTACTGAAGACGAGGTCATGCAAGTGGATCTAGGCAGTGACTCTTCTCCAAAACCAATCTTCGTTAGTAAAATCCTGACAGACGAAGAGCGAGAATCGCTACTGGAACTCGTCAAAGAATATATTGATGTGTTCGCCTGGAACTATGAAGACATGCCAGGATTAAATCCCGTTATTGCTATTCACAAACTCTACATTCGGCCAGATGCAAAGTCGATCAAACAACAACAACGACGCTTCCGCCCAGGCATCATGGATGCAATCGAAGCCGAAGTCAACAAACTGATAGCCAGCGGCTTCATTCGTGAGGAGCAACATCCAGACTGGGTCGCCAACATAGTACCGGTCCTCAAAAAAAATAGGAAGATTCGAATCTGCATCGACTTCCGCAATCTAAACGAGGCGTGTCCCAAAGATGAGTTCCCCCTCCCTATCACAGACATCATGATTGACAACACCTGCGGCTTTGAACGTATGTCATTCATGGATGGCTTCTCGGGGTACAACCAAATTAAGATGTCTCCCGACGACGAAAAGCATACATCGTTCCGAACACCAATAGGCACGTTCTGCTACACAGTCATGCCTTTCGGCTTACAGAACGCTGGCGCCACCTATCAATGATCTATGAGCATCATCTTCAGGGATCACTTGCACATGATCGTGGAGTACTATGTTGACGACATCATCGTCAAAAGCCGCTCTAAGGAAGATCATCTGCATGATCTAAGGACAGTGTTCGACCTAATACGAGCGCACAATTTGAAAATGAACCCTACAAAAATCCTTCTTGGGCGTATCCAGCGGGAAGTTCTTAGGTTTCATCATCACCTCCCAAGGTATCCACGTAGACCCTGAGAAGATAAAGGCAATCTGGAGATGGGTCCCCCAAGAAATCTCCGAGAACTCCGAGGCCTCCAAGGGAGGCTAGCTTACATCAGGAGGTTCATTTCCAACCACTCTGGGCGATGTCAGCCATTCACCCATCTCATGAAGAAGAGCGTCTCATTCGTATGGGACGAAGAATGTCAGCGTGCCTTCGACAGCATCAAATAATATTTGTCGAACCCTCCAGTCCTGGTGGCCCCGGTTGCTGGAAAACCATTCCTGCTCTATGTACGAGCAATGGAGGATTCCCTCGGTGCTCTGCTAGCATAAAACAATGATGAAGGCTATGAGCAAGCTATATATTACCTCAGCCGAATGATGATCGAGCCAGAGCACCGATATACCGCCGTGGAGAAGGAATGCCTCGCCCTGGTGTTTGCCATTCAAAAAATGCGACACTATGTCACGGGACAAACCATACATGTGATATCACGAGTCAACCCCCTCAGGGTCCTCATGACTAAACCAGGGGCACTCAGCTCTCGCCTCGCTACATGGGAAATATTATTGTCCCCCTACCGTATGATCTTCATCGCACAAAAGGCTGTTAAAGGTCAAGCTCTGGCAGACTTTTTAGCAGCCCACCTAGGCCCGGAGTCGGCCAGAATATATGAAGACATCCCAGATGAGGTCGCCGACTCGCATGCAACCTCTCACGATGATATATGGTGTATGTTCTTCGACTGCGCCTCAAGGACCGGACCTAAGGGCAACATCGTCGTCGGAGTCGGGGTGGTACTGTTTTTTCCTTTCGGATTGGTGATCAATCGCGCTTACTTCCTCACAGAACCCTGCTCTAACAATGTGGCCGAGTACAACGCTTTAGTCATTGGTCTCCAACTTTCAAGAGAGCTGGGGGTAGAATATCTTGAAGCATACGGCGATTCACAGTTAATCGTCAATCAGATCCGGGGTTCATACGCGGTTCGCCATGAGGACATGATCCCCTATCACCAAATAGCGATCAGCATCATCTCGTCGTTCGAGGGGTTCTTCATCGAACACGTTCCCAGACTCCAAAAGTTCGAAGCCGATGCCTTAGCTGGCCTTGCCGCTTCCCTAGCAGTTCTAAACTATGCACATCAATCGGTGGATGTGATAGGCCGTCAACTGGTCTGTCCCAAGAATAATGTTCAATTTGTGGCGAGTTATTCCGCTCAGACGATCGATAAAGCACAAGACTGGAGACAACCATTCATTGACTTCGTAGTCTACGACATTCTGCCGGAGGACCCAAAGGAAGCCACCTCTATCAGAAGGCGTTCTCTCAGATTCTTCTACGATACAGAGACGAAAATGCTGTATCGCCGGTCCTACAATGGATTATTGCTTCGACGTCTGTCAAACGCAGAAGCCAAAGAAGCCGTACGCGAAGCTCATGACGGTGTCTGCGTGGCCCATCAGCCTGGTCCAAAATTGTAAGACCGTCTTCGCCGAATGGGCTACTACTGGCCCACGATGGAAGCAGATGCGATAGACTACCCAAGAAAGTGCAAAGCCTGCCAAGTCCACGCGGACTTCATCCACCAGCCATCTGAATTTCTACATCCGACAGTGGCGTCCTGACCATTCGAAGCATGGGAAATGGATATCATCGGTCCGATCGCTCCACCTTCTTCCCGAGGACATCGCTTCATACTTGCCATCACAGATTACTTCTCCAAATGGGTGAAAGTTGTTCCGCTTGCAGAAGTAAAGACTTCAAATGTGATCAGCTTCCTCAAGCATCACGTCATCTATCGCTTTGGACTGCCTCGAAGGATCATCCACGATAATGGTCCGCAGTTCGCAAGCTACACCTTCTATCGGTTCTGCGACAAGCACCACATCCAGAATATTGCTTCAACACCATACAATCCGGCAGCGAATGGGTTGGCAGAAGCATTCAACAAAATAATCATCAAATTTCTCAAGAAGTTCGTATCGTCCAACAAATACGATTGGAGCGAGAAGCTTGGTAAATGCTTATGGATGTACCATACCACAGTCCGAACAGCCACAGGGAACACACCATTCTTCCAGGTGTACGGTTACAAGAGTTGGAGGCCTTAGATGAAAAGCGCCTCTTGGCTCAGCAATGAATCGAGCTTTACCAAGCACGTATCTCCGGAGCCTTCAACAAGAAGGTTAAAATCAGAACATTCCAAGTGGGCGATCTCGTTCTGGCAGTTCGGAGGCCGATGGTCATGACTCACAAAACCGCTAGCAAATTTCAGCCAAAATGGGATAGTCCGTTTATCATTGAGGCTGTATTCTCCAACGGTGCTTACCGCCTTGCAAAACAAAACGGAGACTTGCTCATGTTGCCCATCAACGGCAAGTTCCTGAAGAAATATTATGTCTAAACGATATTTTTCCAATTCCAAACTATTGAGTTATGTACCCGCTGGTACCGCTGAACTCACATTCACAAAATCTCAGATTATTGAGTCATGTATCCGCCGGTACCGCTGAACTCACGTTCTCTAAATTCTAGATTGTCGAGTTACGTACCCTCCGGTCCCGCTGAACTCACATTCACAATCTCCCAGATTATCGAGTTATGTACCCGCAGGTGCCTCTGAACTTACATTCCGGTTATTCTTTCAGATAGTAAGTCATGTATGACCATACCTATGAACTTATTTCTCTAAAAGAGCTCCTCCCTCATGATCCACTACCCGCACTCTCAGTGCACAAAAAGGATAATAGATCCACAAAATTTTCAAAACGACCACGTCGATGTTACCTCTGAGTCATTTCACTTCCGCCAAAAACAAATCACCCCTCTACATAGAACTTCCATGTCCTTATTACCTCTGAGTCGTCCTATGTACCCCTTCATGGAGCCCACTCCTGCCATGTCCTCATTACCTCTGAGTGGGAAGGCTCCATCGAAGAAACCCTCATATTTGCCATGTCCTCATTACCTCTGAGTAAATTTGTTGGTCCTCCCTCGACTTATTATCTGTACCAAAAAAAAACCCCAGGATACGCCAAGGATAATGGTCCACAAATGTCCTCTGTTGACCACAAATATCCTTCGTTGAGTCCACTCCTGCCATGTCCTCATTACCTCTGAGTAGGAAGACTCCGCGGTAAAAGCCCCCATACTTGCCATGTCATCATTACCTCTGAACAAGTATGTTGGTTTTCTCTTGTCCTATTATCCGTATCCTGAACCAGGGTACGCCAAGGATAATAGGCCCACAAATGTCCTCTGCTGACTGCAAATGCTGTACTAAGCTTTCTAGCGCACATCATTCCTCATCATGTCCCGGGAGCCCAGCTGCTCCATGGCATTCTTTTTCCCGATACCCGGAACGTCCATGACCACCTTGCCGTGGAATTGTTCTAGGTATCCCCATCAAACTTGTTATCCGTACCTAAAACCCAGGTATGCCAAGGGTAACAGGTCCACAAACAAGCCCCCCCAAGCGGGGCAAACACCACCATAACATCACAAGCACAACACGCACACGTGGCAGGAAGCCCATGCGGCTAGGCAATTTATGCGGCTAGACAGGCCATACGGTAAGGAGGCCATGCGGCTCAGAAATCCATATGGCTGAGGAGGTCATGCGGCTGAGATATCCATGCGTTCGAAGAATTTTCACGTAGCCATGCTTCTTATTCAAAGTATTTCAATTTTACAAATTAAAAACTTTGAAGGGGGTCTTGTAGAAGCATGGAAAAGAGCATGATTGCCCATGCAACTCAGAACAGGAAAACCCATGCAGTTCAAAAACAGACGAGCTTCATGCGGCTCAAGAGCATCATGCGGTTCAAAAGTCACCAACTTGGACATGCGGTCAAGCAACACCACGTGGCCTTCTGCGGTTCGCTTCTACAATTGGCCATTAAGCAAAGGCCCTATTTAATGCTCTGACGTAAAGGAGAACTGACGGCTCTGACATAAAGCTGCAATAATGACTTTGTCATAATGGTAGACTCCTAGGAAAATGAAGGAAATCTCTGACACAAACCCCAAAATCCTTCATGCGGCCTTGACACGTAGACAGTCGCATACGGCTCAGGCAGAGGCCACCCCATGCGGCTCAGCTAGAGGCCATCTCATGCGGCTCAGGCAGAGTCTACCCCATGCGGCTCAGGTAGAGGCCACCTCATGCGGCTCAGGCAGAGTCTACCCTATGCGGCTCACGAGGACTATCTTCATGCGGCTCACTGAGAAGCCACCCATCATGCGGTCGCCTACGCTCACATCATTTCCATACGTGGCCAGTCTTATGCGGCTTATTAGGGAACAATCCTCATGCGGTTCGGATTTTCTAAGTGGCTCGCGGTTAAGACACGTGGCAGAAGATTAGTTTTTCCCGCGTCCCTACAGCTAGCAGCATAATAATAATGGGACACGTGGCATCAAATCGATCAAGATTCATCAACAAATCCTAACAACCAGGTTTAGTGCCATCCTTATAATTACTGGGATCAAATCAGATTATTTGCAATCATGCAAATTAAACACGTGGCGGGAGATCCGAGCCTGGCATAACAAATCATGAAGATTTATGGCAATCATCATTAATTGCCCACAGAGATTTGATGCAATCCCCATTAATTGCCTAGATTTGCTACAATCAGAATGAAGGGCCCAGATTAATTGATCCTTAACCGTCAACTTATCAAGGAGGCAATCATTGCAAACCCTAATGATCGTATCCCACTCCTATAAATAGCAAGGTGCCATTCCCTTTCGAAAGATGACTTTTTTGGAAGAGCACCAGAGCACCTGGAGAGACTTGAAGAGAGAGAGAGAGAGAGCAGAGAGACAAAGGCACGCACAGAGAGCATCCTGAGAGCATTTCTTCCCCGGAGCCAAGGCTGCATCCGATCGTCCAAGGAATAAGGCAGAGCTGCCGTCATTTTCCCGAGCCTCTACCGTTACCCCCCAGAATCCAAAATAAACAATTGTACTTAGATTGCTGTATCTAGGTTTTCGTCCCTAGGCTTTCTTTGTACAAGCGAGTTTGTATTGTGAAGTAAAAATCCAGTCCTCCGATAATTGTTCTATTCTTTTATATTTCATGGCAAACAGGCCTCTGTTGTTCTGCCTTCACTTGCTGACATATCAAGCAACGAGAAACGAATCTAGCTATCTCCCTCTTCATTCCGTTCCACCAGATGTGTTGCTTGATGTCTTGGTACATTTTGGTCCCTACAGGGTGTATAGAATACTGCGAACTGTGGGCTTCTGTCATAACCTCCTGTCTAATATCTCCACTGGGCACACATAGACGTGATCCAAATCTAAGTGTACCATCTTTATGAATCTTCATCTCCTTCCTGAGCCCTGACTCACTTTCTGCCCTAAGCTTCTGAATCCTCGGGTCCTGTGCCTGAGCTGCCTTGATCCTGTCTACTAAGTCGGATTGAACTTGTAGACTTGCCAAAATTCCTACATCGCTAGGAAGTATAACCTCGATGTCCATCTCCTGAAGGTCTTCTAAAATGTGCTTTTGTGTTGTCAACATAAATGCGCCGCCTCTCCTGCTAAGAGCATCTGCTACCACATTAGCCTTGCCTGGATGATACTGAAGCTCCACGTCGTAATCCTTGATCAAATCTAGCCATCTTCTCTGTCTCATGTTCAGTTCCTTCTGAGTAAAGATGTACTTCAGACTTTTGTGGTCTGTGTACATGTCCATTCGATCACCATACAAGTAATGCCTCCATAGCTTCAAAGCAAATACTACTGTCGCCAACTCCAAGTCATGAGTTGGATAATTCTTCTCGTGGTCCTGAAGTTCTCTAGATGCATACGCTATCATCTTCCCATGTTGTATGAGGACGCACCCAAGTCCTTTTTCTGACACATCACAACATACAGTGAAACCTCCGGGTCCAACCGGTAATGTAGGAATAGGTGTCGTGATCAACTTCTGCTTCAAATTTTCAAATGATGCCTGGCATTCTGCCGACCAGACGAATGGCACATCCTTCCGTGTCAAGCGGGTCATGGGTGCTGAAAGTCTTGTAAAGTCTGATACGAACCTTCTGTAATATCCTGCCAATTCCAAGAAACTTTACACATCCGCTACGGTCTTAGGTACTGGCCAACTCTCTACTGCTTCTACCCTCTTGGGATCCACTTCTACTCCAGCTCCTGATATGATGTGCCTCAAGAATGAAATATGATCCGTCCAGAACTCACACTTGTTGAGCTTGGCATACAACTGGTTCTCTCCCAAAACCTGTAACACTTTCCTGAGGTGGTCTTCCTGCTCCTCTTCACTGGCAGAGTATACGAGAATGTCGTCGAGAAACACAACGACAAATTGATCCAAGTACGGCATAAAGATACGGTTCATCAAATCCATAAATATTGCTGGAACATTAGTCAAACCAAACGGCATTACTAAGAATTCATAATGCCCATACTTCGACCTGAATGCTGTCTTGGGAATATCCTCCTTCCGAACCCTCACTTGATGATACCCTGACTGAAGATCTATCTTGGAGAAAACTCTTGCCCTGTTCAATTGATCAAACAAGTCGTTGATCCTTGGTAGTGGGTACTTGATCTTTACTGTTGCCGCGTTAAGCTTCCTGTAGTCAATACACAATCTGGATGACCCATCCTTCTTATCTACAAGTACCACTGGCGCTGTCCATGGTGATACGCTAACTTGGATGAACTTCTTCCTTCAGTTCCTTTATGTGCTGATACACTTTGGCATGGTCCGAATCTGCCATTCTGTAAACTCGATCTGATATCGGTTTAGTTCTAGGTGCTAATTCTATACTGAACTCAATATCTCTAACCTGTGGTAGACCTGGAAGTTCTTCGGGAAATACATCTAGAAACTCTTCAACTACCTTCGGAACTTGAACTTCTTCCATTGCCGTCACTACTCCTTGCTCTAGTTGTTGGGTTGCCATTGATCTGACTATGGTGAACCGTATTATGCCTGGAATATCAAAAGATACACTCCCTCTACGACAATCTATTGTCGCATGACTGTCTTTCAGCCAGTCCATGCCTAAGATAACGTCAAAATTTCTAACAGGAAATTCTATCAACCAGGCGGGTAAGGAATGCCCGCAAACTACAATGCTACACGCTAGAATAACTCTACTAACTCCAACGAGCCCATTACCAGTGAATATATTTAACCTTCCTGGCAATGCCTCGAATTCCATTCCTAGTCGTGTCGCAAATTGTACAGACATAAATGAGTGTGATGCTCCCGAATCAAACAATGCTACTGCGGGATATGAGGCAACGAGAATGTTACCTGCCACAACATCTTCCGATGCCAATGCCTCTTCTAAGGACAGAATGAATGCCTGCCCTCGGTCTCCATGTTGGTTCCCATGCTGCGGCCTAGCCTGGTGTTGCTGCTGGCCACGACCTTGGTGCTGGGGTGGTCTGTGTTGTTGCTGCTGCATCGGCGGTCCCTGCTGTCGAAACATCTGAGCCTGCGACATGAACGGGCGTTGTGCCAATGGTCTCACAGCCACCGCTGGTCCTCGATACTGGGAGAGCAGGAAATTGTTGTACTGGTCCTCCTGACCTCGAATTCATAGAACAGGTGGTAACCCGATGATCTGGACTTCCACAGATCAAATACTGCCCGTTTAATGTTCGACACACATCTCTAGTGTGCCCTACCTTTCCACAATAAGTGCAGCCCGCTGGGGGTTGCTGGTTCTTCCTCTGCTGCTGCTGCTGCTGCTGTCTTGTTGGTGGTGCTGGCCCTCGCATCGCCACATCGTGAATGCGAACGCCAGGGGATGGTGCTGTTGTTCGGGGCGCTACTCCCCCTCCTCCTTCAAGCTGACTGTGGGATCTCTTCTTCCCTCCAGTCCTTGCTGTAATCCTTTGAATGGTGATCTCATGCCTTCGGGTTGCCGTCAATACCTCATCGAAAGTCTGGTAGTTGTGCCCTTCTATCAATTGTAAGAGCTCAAGATGAAACCCTTGCTGGAACCTCATAGCCCTTTGGCTCTCTGTTGCTACCATCTCTGGGGCGAACCTAATCAGTCTGCAGAACTCCGCTGCATAAGCATCTACCGTCTTGCCAGCCTGCCTGAGGTTGATAAACTTCTGTTGTAGCTCGAACTGCGCCACAACTCCATAGTACATCGTCTTGAATCTCACAGTAAAATCGTCCCAAGCAACAGGACGTCTGATGCCTACTTCCTCTGATTCCCACCAATCACGTGCGAGATCCTGAAGTAACAACTTCACTTGATCCACACGTTCTTCCGTCGGTACCTTAGCCACCGTCAGAATAGCCTCAATATCCTTAAGCCATGCATCTGCTGAAATGGCATCTTCCGTGCCCTCATTCTGCTCTTGTAGCTGAGTGAGCATGCGTTGCTGGGCCAACATCTGATGTTGCTGAGTAGCCATCATCCCTCTCATGATCTCCAGAAGGGCTGGTATGTCCACTTCCACAGGGGTAGGTAGAACTATTGGTGGTGTTGGAACCTCCGGATACTGCGGTCCAGCGGCTGGTTCCACTATCACTTCTTCTTGGATAGCCTCTTGAGATAATACTGGCCCTTATTGCTGATCAACATGGTCAGGTTGTCCGTGTTGCCCCTGTTGTTGCTGTCCAGCTCTGACAGATGCGGACGAAGTGCCCCTAAGAAAAGGGACAAGAGAGCAATCAAACAACCGGACATGAAGGATCAATGAAGTCAAAGGATACTGGAATGTCAAGCTAGGGTTGAGAACAACGAATCATGAGATCAAGGAGGAACATGTGTGATTGAGACATCCTATAATTTAAAACACCCTACAAGTCTGAAATCAGACCTGCATGGGCCACCACTAAAACCTTGTCACGTCCCAGAACCAGAATACCGGAGAGCGGGGGAGTGACTCAGCCAGCTACGTATTACGGGTAGATGAATACCGTATAATACGATCTGTGTTGTCCAAAAGACGAGTGGGTGCATACTACATGAAAGTCTTACTAGGGTTACTCAACATCTATTGTCTCAATCATTCAAACAAGAAACAGTAATTAGAGAACATGTGAGATAAAGTAGTAAGGCGTCCCAAATGCTCAGTCAAAATGCTCTTGAAATCTGAATTTACAAAACATAGCCAGATGATGTAGCAAAGTATACACAATTGTTATCAGCTGCAGTCTGACTTAATTACAATTATGTAAAAGTAAGTACAAGACAATCCGACTAGCATGTCGGTGCAAAACGACCACGTATAAAGTAAGTAATAAAACGAGCGAGAAAGCAAGGGACCCACTCGTGTCCTCCGACGATCATTCATCTAGTAGTGACCATCTTGGGGGTGGAAGTAATCTGAGTCCTCGGGAACCGGCTCTAAATTTGGCCATTCAAAACCAGAGAGTTTAGACCTCTAATAGCAAGTACCGCAAGGAAGCACGATTATGAGAAATTAGAAGCAGTAATAAGAAAATATGATAAATAGATCTCTGCTTGCTACTGGGATTCACATAACATCACGACACTTCGAACCAACTTTCCAACCAAACAAGGATAGGAGTTGGCCCGTCATGTCCTGACATTCTGATCATCTCAGTTAGTTAACAGAGTAGGTACAGTACACAACAAATCAATTTAAACGGCCATTCAACTACTACGTCTTGCTACTGTAAGTCCCAAGTTACCTTGGAATTATGCAATAAGGATTCCTCAGTTCTTACTATGTACAAGCAAGGCTAGTCTACCCAATCAATCAATTGTGCCAATCATGAATTAGACGAGTCCCAGCGGGACGCCCGTCATCAATATACAATAAATAATATAAGCAGATGCCGCTCCCTGCCCGTGTGGCAGATTTGCAGTATCTGTGGGAACCAGCCGACATGTCGGAACATAAATTATCCCAAGGATGGCTGCCATGTAAGAGCTCGGGAATCCATTCTCTCCATACAATCATTATTTTATTTAACTTAGTATCCTCTATGTTAAATGAAATCCCATGCTGTGGATCATGATCCTTCAGAATGAGTACTTTCGTACAAAGTACGATACGCACAACTCTACAATGATGTCCGTACGGTTAGGTTGTAGGTCTTACATAGCATAATGCAACAATCAACCTAGCCACAGAATAATTATGCCTTGACCATAAAGTACACATGCTGCTTTTGTACAAAAATAATTTGAAGCCTGCACGTGCCTATATGCCAATATTCGGGATTGGCCAATCGATTGCAATAGTTCATAGTTAATATGAACGTGTCTCATTCAATTTCAATAAGACGACTAGCCAGTCTCTTTAGTTCCAACTAGGAACGCATGAGCAATCATTCAGTCCAGGTAACAATCAATGTCAATTCGTGACAAGACATGAAAATCAACTAGTATTTAGTACAGTCGAGTCTATAACTCTCAGGGTTAAGTTCCAGTCATTCTGGTTATCCACAAACCAAATCAAGACACATGGTACATTCCACATGACAATCATGTATTAACAATATTAACGTATCAATGACTAGTCGACGCCCAAGCTTTACGCTAAGGCCACCGGTTCACGTCAAAGCTTTACGCTCAGGCAAAAATATGTGCGTAAAGCAAGTACGCGTAAGGAGTAACGTTGCGCGTAAAAACTCGCCTTCATAAAAATAAAGTTGCGCGTAACAGTAGCATCGCGCGTAAAACAGGGTAAGCATAAAAGTCAACGCATGAATTTGTATGCGTAAAAAGTAACGTGCAAAAGAATAATATTACGCGTAGAGGAAATTACGCCAAGCCCAGGAATACGCATAAAAACATAGCTATGCATAAAGAACAAGGTTACGCGTAAAATATTTTACGCGTAAAAATAACATCACGCGTGAACTGATACGCATAAAGAGTTAAGTTTACACACGAATGAGTATGCGTAAAAGTAATACGCCAAGCCAAGTCGACTTGCGTAAAACAACTTCACACTGACTCGAATGATCGTGGGCGTAGAGCTCGATATTATGCTAACACGTAAAAACGTGGGCGTAGAGTTCGGTATTACGCTGACACGTATAACGTAAGCGTAAAACTCCTTCCGAACTCCAAATTCCATGAAACCTTCAGTCCAAGCCAAAAATTGGATTTCCATAGGTCAGAATGGCGTATAACACAGTCTCAACAATCTGAAACGAACAAAACTTGGAAATAAGGAAGTTTGATAGATCAGAACCAATAAAATCCAAAAAATAGTGATTTCTAGATCTACTAAAAATGAGACTTCAAAATGTAAAATGCCAAGTTCTAAACTCTTTTAGAATCACGAGAGGAGGATAATTGAACCATAAAAATGGGTTCTCATGTGGAAGCAAGATGTACTTGCCTATGGGTTTGGTAGGTGGAGAGAGTTATGAGGAAGAAGAAGAGTAAAGGAGAAAGAAGTACTGAAAAGAGAGAAGGGTTTGGGGCTTTAAATGGGGGGTGGTGGTTCATGTAAAATCGAAAATAAACCAACCTGGCCAAACCCAAAAGCGAAAGCAGAAAATAAAATACAGAGAAATAATTAGCGTGAAATTAAAGAAATTTAAATACAGAACAATTGCATGATAAATATTAAATAAATACATTGAAGCAGCACACGTATAAAAATACGTATTCTGGGAACGGAGAGTGACAGTATTACCACGAGTTCACATGGTTTGCAAAAACTGACCTACATGGGCCACCAAAAAACTTATCATGACCCGCACCCACTTTTTCGGATGCGAGTTCGTAGCCAAGTCCAGCCTACGCCGCAGTATCGGCGGTAGTACAATTTCTAGCCACAATGCTGAAAATTACATAAAATATAACTTTATTGCTCATTCATAAAACTCAATCAATTACAAAATTTACAAGTTTACTTTTGAATGAAATACAAGGTCTCACACAATAGAAAACAACTAACTCAACTTTCTATTGGTCTTCTAGGGTTTTGGCCTTCAATTACACTCGTATCTCTCCAATGCTAAGAGTAGCCGCGACTAACCTATAAAATTTGGTTTCCAGTCAGGAATGGAACAAGCACACATATGACAAGCTATTCAAGACATGATAGAATTTACAAGACATAAAAATAGCATATAAGAATTTAAACTAGAAAGTAACATGCGTCATGGTATAGTAGAAAAATGAAAATGCAACTCTATAAGAAATATATAGCAACTAGAAGGAAACATGGTGACATAGCATGTGATGAAAGAAAACAGGATGAACAAGTGAAAACAATATCTATTTATGTGTGTTGAAATATCGTGTTTGACATGTGAACGGCTAAAGGGTAAATCCAGCACCCCGCACGTGTCGTGTGTGGCTGCTATTCTCCACGAAAGACAATGGGGATGGAAAGGGTAGTTCACACGTCTACTAAGATATTTTCTCACCCGACTAGTACTCATGGATTCGAATAAGCCACGGATACGACAATCATGTGGATGGTAAACAAGAAATATAATATGTAGGGATCTATGATACTAACCCGTGTAACCAGCGTGTCATCAAAGCAGGAAGAGCATATGTATAATATGTACTGGAAAAACTATCAGAAATTGAAAGCAATCAATATATGTACATGCCTGTGGTCCTTTGCTGGTGAAACCGATAATACCATGTGTTCGGAATAGTCCAGTTGGCGTAGGGGTAGCACGCAAAATCTACAATATCCAACCACTTAGTAAGCCACAAAAGTCAAACTTGCGCAACAGTCTCCGGATGCTGAAATAGACATCACCAACGTGTTTGGTATGAAAGACATGTCTAAAAATGCCTACCCAAAAGTCCAATTCTAGACACAGGGGCAAAATTATAATTTCTGGCCAAAACAGTATCCGTCGTTGGACCCATTTTGTACCGAAAAATGTGCCAGAACCTATGGTCTCTAAAGTCAACAAAGTATAATCCTACAAGTCCAGTTTTTCAATACGAACTCAACGGTATGACCAGATTCGGATTCCGATGAGTCGTGCACAAAATCACCCGTTGAGTCGGATCGCGGGCCAGCCAAAATAGCATTTCGGTCAACCTTCTTAGAATCGAACAAAACTTGGCTCACAGGACCAGAAAAATGACACAGTCCTGTAGGCACAAGTTTCTTCTTGAGATGACGAACGTGCACAAAGTTATGGGCTAGTTTGCAAAGGGGCCGATACAGGGATTTTCGACGGATACGGGTTGATTCTGGCGTGCACACACGTCCAAATTAACTTCTGCGAAAGCCCACACTTCTGTGTATACCATACTCTTTCGATGCAATTGGTACACGACGAAGTGGTCCGGTTTGACGGGACGCACTCCATATCGTAAAATTTGAGTTTTCTGAAATGTAAATTTTAGTGTACTTTAAACAGGTTTTATTCGATGACTGCATCGAGTTATTTAAATCTAAAAGAAAGGTTTTTCTATCCTATATGTTGCCTGTACCTGTCTTCAAGTGGAATTTTTGAAATCGTGCATAGTTTGAAAGAAAATTGAATGCAAAATGGTGTCATTGAACTATTTTTCAGTATTCTATTTTGGATTGTTTTTCCTCAACTTCGAGTCGATCTATTGGGTGCGTCTAAATACGAAGTGTTTGAAGGAAATTAAAGGTATATAGGTTGTCTTCGTACATGCAAAATTGGTTCGACAAATGACGAACCGAGGTATCTGGAAACTGGTCGCGAACTGGGCTCCGTAAGTTACTGCTGCTGTGACTGCCACTGCTGCCGTAGATTTAGCCAATGCTGCTACCCTAACTACCCGCGACAATGGGTCGTGTCATCAGCGGACGGAAGCCGGGTATGTGCGGCGACGATGGCGGTCTGCTACTACCTCCGTTGCTACGGTGCTGCAGTCGTGCTCTAACACCCGTGCTGCTCTGCACACCTGGTGTTGGTGAATCCAAGGCAGGGTCGCACGATCTTCCCGAGACACATACGGATGGGGAGTTACATTAGATCAGGTAGGGGCTTGTCGGGTGCTTTATGCTAACTCACCTACGCGAGCGTTGACACGAAGACGTGTCTGTGGCCGACATGGCACATGGGAGAAGGAGAGAGTTCCTTTGAGTACATTATTTTCTTGTATAAAAAGGTAGGGTTTCTTGTGGAGTTCGAATCGGGTTTGAATTTCAACCTAAAACCTATCCGCATTCCAATCTGATGGTCCATAGACCTTCCTATGGCTTTCTATGGTTAGGAATCAATGGGTTAGTTTGGTTCAAATTGCAGATGGATATATTGTTATGGTTGGATATACATATAGCCCCCGGGTTTGGTTAGCTGAGTTGACAGGCTATAAGAGATTTTGGACTACATTTTGGCTTAAATCAATGGGATTCCAATTGATTTACCTATCAGGGGTAATAAATATAGATAGCCAAATATTCACCAAAGCCACAATGATATTTTCTATAACAATTACAGTATCAATAATAATAATAATAATAATAATAATAATAATAATAATAATAATAATAATATTATTATTATTATTATTATTATTATTATTATTATTATTATTAACACAAATACAATAAACCAAATATAGGTATAGTATTGGGTGACACATTAAACTTCCAATTCAGTTGGTCTACCAAAAATTGTGCAAATATCAATGTAAATATTAATAATAACTATATTATACGTATAACCATATTTAGAAAATATTGGTTAAACTCTAAAAATATAATAATAGATATATGCATATGCATAAAATATATACATGGGCGTCTTTCCACGCATAACATCTCTACATGGGCTTAGGTTCTGTTCGGGTCCAGTTTCACTAGTTTAGCACAACCGGATCTCTTAAAAAGTCAATAATCTAATTAATAATTAATTAAATCATCTATGGGGGTTAAGTCATAACTTTGACTGATTTTTCTAGTTGGGAGACACTTATGGCTCGGCCTTCCCTAGCATGGCAGGAACACTAGTCAAAGCACATGACTACACCCTCCGTGCCATAATTTCTAGTAACCTTGCACTCCAAAACTTAACCATGACTAAAGCTTTCTACTATAATAACTATTTAATTAAAATATTTATAAAATTCTGAAAATAACTATTTAAGTCAAATAAATAATTAAAATATATATTTCAAAATTTCGAGAAGAGGGGTTACATAGCTGGCCTGGTCCGTCCCAACTTACCAGTATTTTGGTTCTGGGGTATAACAGACTTACAGGAGGAATTCTTCTATGCTTCAATCTTTGATCTTGAAAATTAAAAAAAAATCTATGGATGGCATAATAGGCTTCTTTGTATGGAGGGAAACCGATTCTGAGTAGGCATGCATGTTCTCTGTTCGGTTTCAATATACACCCTGGTGAATGCATACGTGTCAAAGTAATCAATCTCATGCTTCTGGGAAAACCCATTGGCTGCTAGCCTAGCCTTGAACTTATCAACAGTTTCGTCGACTTTTATCTTCTTTTTGAAGATCCATTTGCATCCGATGGGTTTATCTCATTCACACAGATTTACCAATAACCAAGTGTTATTGGATGTTATAGAGTCAACTGTCACGACCCGTACCCTTTTTTTTTTTAAGATGGATACGAGACGTGTCCAAGCCAGCCTACGCCGCAGTGTCGGCAGTAGAACGCTGTCACGGCCATGAAGATCAAATCACAAATAATGCTCATTCACCAAAATTAATTTAACTTACAATGATCACAAGGTTTACATTTGCAGAAAAATATAAACTTGTACAAAAAAATAGAATGACTACAACTCTGCTATCTAGCTAGTTTCTAGGCTTTTGTCTGCAAGTATTTTCGTCACTCCCCAAGCTAAGTGAATCCACGGCTAACCTGAAAATGTTGGTTTCCAGTCAGGAATGGAACGAGCACAATCCACTGAATGCAATTTCAAATAAAGAAAATGACTATAAAACAAAGGTTAGACATCAATTATGAGTTTTGAAATTAAACAGAAAATACAGAGAAACCAATAGTAAGTAAATAGACACAAAATACTTTCCCCAACTGTTAGAAGTACCTTTGACATGTGATCGGTCTGGGGTACTACACCGCACGGTGTACGAGGTCTACTTGCATGAAAAATAAACACGGGCTACAATGTCTACTTGCAGAAAATAAACACGAGCTACACTACTTGCAGAAAATAAACACGGGCTACACTACTTGCAGAAATAAACACGGGCTACACTACTTACAGAAAATAAACACGGGCTACACTACTTGCAGAAAATAAACACGGGCTACACTACTTGCAGAAAATAAATACGGGCTACACTACTTGCAGAAAATAAACACGGGCTACAATGTCTAACACGGGCTATGGTCAGATCACATATCTTTGGTACTTCTCATTCCCGACTCAACAATTTATAATAGAAAATAATCATAACCAATGGCCAACCAATAAAATATAGTTAAAATCAATATCAGACAATAAACTGTACTCGCCTGTGGTCCTCTGCTGGTAAAACCGACAATCTGAACTACTCAATGTGCCACAATAGTAAAAACCCGTACAACAGTCCCCGGAAGCTGAAATAAACATTACCAATGTTCTCAGAATAGTCAAAATAGCTAGGATTGCCTGTCCTTAAGTCCAATTCTGGACACAGGGGCAAAACGGTAATTTCGGGCCAAAACGATGTCCGCCGTTGGACCCGCTTTCCACCAAAAAATGTGCCAGAGTCAACGGTCTCTAAAGTCGTCAAACTACATGTCTACGGATTCAGTTTTTCGATACGAACCCAACCGTATGTTCAAAGTTGGATTCCGGCAGGCCGTGCACAAAATCGCCCGTTGAGTGGGACCGTGGGGCCCGCAAAACGGTAATTTTATCAACAGTCTCAGAATCGGACCAAACTTGGCATGCAGGACCAAAAAAACGATACGGTCCTGTTGGCACAAGTTTCGTCTCGATCTGACGAACGTGCACAAAGTAATTGAGAAATTTGCAACGTGCACGATACGGTGAATTTCGACGGATACGCATCAAATTCGTCGCGCACACGCGACCAATTTGAATTCCGCCAAAGCCCACACGACCACGAAGCTGTTACGCAGCTTTCGATGCTTTCGGTTCACGACCACGTCGCCCAAAATGGCGGGACGGACGTGGTATCGGAGTGATTTTCAAGTTTATTAAACATGATTTTGTGGAACTTTAGAATCGAATATCTTCTCATCTACTTACTGAAATCCGAATCTACGAGAAGGGTTATGATGTCCTACAACTTATTCTTATTCTATCACAGTTCATATTATTGAAATAGGAAGAGAGACATATTTTAAATCATCAGAAGTAGCAAAATTATGTGAAGTACATATGGCTAGTGGTTGTTTGGCACACGAACGTAACTCTAACATAGAAAATATATAATATGATATTATAGTTAATACCCGAACTTGCATGGACATAAGAACCAGCATCAAGGGGCAGAAAAGAAAATGCAATCTACTTCAATGCTTTAGGCAATACCTTTACAGAGACCCTCGCCTTCAACAGACTCTGCTAGAAGAGCAAGTATATTGACCATATGTTTTTGTAAGTACAACAACTGGTGAGCTTCCTCACCAGCTTGTGAAGGCATAAAACGGCGAGTGTTGCTGCGAACAAGCTGGATTGGGGAGAGAGCGGAGAGGCATCCGTCAAAAGCAGAGGTCGACGGCTACACGTCGGCCATGGCGGCGGAGTCCCTGTGCCCCCTCGGCACGAGCCGCTTGTAGGACTGGAGGTAGAGGAAGAGGACGAGGCGCACGTGGTCGACGGGGATGCCGAGGGCTTCCGAATCGACGGGGCCAGAGCTAGGGTTAGGGTTTATAATTCTCTCGATCAATTCCTCTATTCTATATATATACATGCTCGCGTGCTTCGCAGGGGTTGGGCCTGAGTTTGGCCGAGCGGCTTGTGGCGGGTTTCGGCCTGCTCTGTGGGGTCTTAGCACTCGGCTTAGTTGATTGCTCGGGTTGAGCTGCTATTTGCTGTGGGGAATTCGCTTCGATTGGCTTGCTTTAAGGAGTATGGGCTCTGCTGCTACTATTGTTTCTTATGCTTATTCCTATTCTTTTTTTTTCTTTTCATTTACTCTATTGCAGCTGGGTTCGCTCGGTTTGAGCATTGTGGGAATGGCCGGGCCTGGGGCTTGGCCGGCTGCTACCTCCTTATTCCATTCCATTCTCTTTTTCTATTTTCTTTTATTTCTATTTCTATTCATATATATTTAATATACATATACTTCTATATAAGTATACAATTATACATATACATGTGTAACATATCTAAATATATACAATGCAATAAATATATACAATGATTTATACAATATCTTATTATGATATCATATTTATTTATATATGCACTAACACACATATATCTATATGTATACAATTCATATATATAAACTCCTATATATATACATATATATATATATATATATATATATATATATATATATATATATATATATATATATATTCATCAAATGATTCTATACACACACATATATATCTATAAATATATGTTACTTATACACATATATATATATATAAATATCTACACAAAATATATGTCCCTATATAAAATATATATATAGACAGATATCGATAAAATATTATATTCCTCTTCATACTATACATATATATTTACACAAAATATATATGTGCCCGTATATTCCTATATATAATCCAATATATATATACGAATATATATAAACCTATATATATATATATATATATATATATATATATATATATATATATATATATATATATATATATATATATATATGTCTGTAACTTCCTAACAAAATCTTAATTTCTAAAGTAGGTCCTGCACATAAAATTGTGTATACGAAATATTATTTATTTACAAAATCTAAAAACCACCATTCGAACAAAATATTTAAAAATAAAATATTACCAAATTTCCGGGAAGGGGAGCTACAAATCTACCCACCTTAAAATAATTTCGTCCTCGAAATTCTAACTCATAAACATGCCTAAATTTCGAACAAAATAAAAGAGTAAGTCCACTATTACCACAATCTCTTTACATTTTAATTTCTCAAAATATTTATATCCTTCTCCTAGTCATTTCGTAACTCCGAATACTTGAGGACTTCTACCCACCTTTGGTCACACTACTCCATCGAATCTCTTGTCGCTAAAACTTTATAATCTTTCAACTAATTGCTAAAATTACTACCAATAGATATCTAGGGCATATATCATCTATAATCTTCTCCTATTTATCAAGCAACTCAAAATTTAACAAGCAATAATTTACACAAATAACTAAGAATATTGATAGATTCTAATAAGCTTGGCCATTCGTCGCTTCGAAATAGGAAGATATGAGAGCAAATATAACGTTTCAAGAGCGGTAGAGAGTATCCAATATTACAGATAGAAAAGGGGGTTTATGAACCACTGCCTTATTTGCAAATTGGGATACTCTAGTCCAGTCACTTGCTAACTCGAAGAGCCCTTCGCTACTTAGAGGGACTTACAATCTGTGTAATACAGAAGTCCTGTTTTCGAAATTCTAAACAAGGTTCCATAATAGAACGAAATTTGGAAAAATCAAGATTGTGATCTATCCGCGATTATTAAAACACACGAGCAAAGAATATGAAAGCAATACAAGACCGTATCGTGACTTTTAGGTAGATGGGATAAAGGTTACGAATGGATTCACATTCTAAGGGGTGGGGGTTACATAATAGATACAGGGACCTGGTTCAAATAGTTTGGTTTTCTAGTCCGAACATGGTGGTATGTATGGATGAGTTTTACTAAGCTTGTCATGAACTGCCTCCTCTCGGGAGACTACGCCTCTAGTCTTTTTTGCATCATCATATGTAAGCGACTCAGCTTCCACATGATAGGTGATAAAGTCATCTCCGAAGTCCTTCGGCCTCCTCACTCACTTTGCTAACGACTCAACGAGTACTGATTCATGAGTTGTCTCTTCAATGGCACCTCTACTTGGAACTACATCTTCTTTGGAAGTGTGTACTTCTTCGGTGCTAAAAATATTCACCAGAACATTCACAAAAATAATATTCTTATCCCTTGGAAACTTAACTTCAATGAACGCTGCATCACGAGACTCAATGATATGATTTGATTCAATATTAAAGAACCTCCAAGCATCGTTGTTATCGGCAAATCCCAGAAATATGGTCTTCCTAGTCCTTTTTCCCAACTTCTGAATCTTGATATCTGGAAGCTTCACATATGCCGGGCTGAACCATTAGTGTCTATTTGTATACCCATTGGCTAGGAGATACAAAGATATGATTGCACATGATCATGAAGAGAGAGAGAGAGAGAGAGATATTTCTCTATATTAGTTGAGCACAATCAACTACTTAGCTACAAACTAACTGCAACAAAATAATTTATATTAATAAATAATTTTTGATTTAGTTATATAATTGATTAGTATTTGTTATTATTATAATATATTTCTAACTTGCTCACCCATTCATATTTAGATATCTAAACACGTAAGTATGAATTTGACCACTTCGCAAACAAAATAGCATCTATATAAACATTGAAAGTCAAATTTTCCCACAAGAACGAGAATAAAAGTCAAATGCATATGCTATAATTTCTTACTTTCCTCCCACTTTGACCATACAAATAGCCCAAGGTTTAGCATTAACGAATTTTCGTTATCTTTTTTCCAGAGAAGAAATAACATGGGAGAAACAAGCTTTGATTCAATTATGTTCATGGTGTTTATCAGGCCGGTTCGGACCGACTCAGGGCCCGATTTGACCGAGTTTGACAGATTCAAGGCCGGGTCGAGTCAGCCCGAAAGAAAGACGGGCCGGGCCGAGCTTTCAAAATGAAAGTATAAAACCAGCCCAGACCAAAACCCTGGTAGGTTTTGGCCGAACCGGGTTCGGGCTTGGCCCGGGTCAACCCTTGGGCTGTCCAACTTTAAAAAAAACATATATGTCGCAGTTTTATAGTTATGCTATTTATTTATGTCTACTTCTAAGACAAATCAGTTTGGGACTAGTGGTTATTAGGATAGTTAATAAAAATGTACCAGTATCTTGGGTTCATAACCCCTCTCATATACTGATTTAATTTTTGATAATATATATATATATATATATATATATATATATAGAATAAAATATTAAAATTAACTATCTTTCTTATCTTCTGTGTGATAAACGAACCCTCTCCACTCACATAAGAAATTAAAAACCACCCAATAATAGAATATATTTAAAATTAAAATTATGTTTAAACTAACTACATAAAATTATCTAATTAAACACATATCCGTAATTTAAATAATAATCATAACAAATCATATTAAATTATAATGAAATTATATTTAAAATATTCTAATGTAATTTAAATTTTTATATACTTTATAAATACTATCATTGATTTTTTTTAATACGTGCAACGCACGTGAAGGTGACTAGTATATATATATATATATATATATATATATATATATATATATATATATATATATATATATATATATATATATATATATATATATATATATAAGCAATGGGTAATTGTGGTGAACTCACGTACACTGGGCTCGAACTCCGACCACTTGGGCCATATGCATCTCTCTTAACCACTAGGCTAGAGGTCATTTGCATTATATATATATATATATATATATATATATATATATATATATATATATATATATATATATATATATATATATATATATATGCAAATGACCTCTAGCCTAGTGGTTAAGAGAGATGCATGTGGCCCAAGTGGTCGGAGTTCGAGCCCCAGTGGAGGCGAGTTCGCCACAATTACCCATTGCTTCAATATATATATATATATATATATATATATATATATATATATATATATATATATATATATATATATATATATTAACCAAACAACATTTTATTGAATAGAAAATGAGGCTCATAACGAGCAGTACAGGTGTCAGGGTCAAAACACACAAAAAAGCCCTGATAAGCAAAATAGAAAATACATAAGGAAAATTAACAAATTTCGAAAGATTTCGAGATTAGAAATCAAAAAGGGTTGGCGGGTGTGGGCGCTCGGCCCTAAGGGGTGTTGGGGGGGTGCTCACTGCTAGGATTTCTTTTTTTTTTTTTTTTTTAGTCAGAATTCAAATTTTGAAAGGAAAATTCAAAATTTGAAATTGGAAACCGTAGGGGTTACGTGGCTGTGCACTGCCCAAAGCGTGTAGAGCACGCAGCCCAAAGCGATGGACGCGCGTCCCGAAGCGGGCGCTGTCCACGAGGGGGGGGCCTCGGGCCCCGTCCCAGCGCGCCTACCGAGACGCTCCGGCGAGCGGAGAGCCGGGGGGATACGTCGGCGATGGGGGGCAGCTCCGTCCAAGGGAGGAGGGGAGGAGCCAGCGCGGCGAGCGAAGGCAGGAGCTCCGGCGGGCTAACTCCAGCAAGGAGGGCGGAAGCACAGAGGAGGATCAGACGGGAGGGGGGGCAGTCGACCCTCGGGGGTGGAGAGGCTGACGGCCGGCGGAGGGAGAGCGCAGGCGCGCATCTCGAGAGGGAGCGGGGGCGGGCGTGGGGCCCAAGGCGCACGCGCTGACCGAGGTGGCGGCCTGCCCGAGGGGGGGGGGGGCGCACGGCTCGAGGAGCCACGGGCCCCCCCCCAGCGCAGAGCCGTGAGGCGGGTGGACCGGCGGGCCGAGAGAGGGGCGGGCACACCGGCGAGACGAGAGAGGAGCTGGGGCTCCGGGCCGGGCGAGGCCGAGCGGCTCGGAGCGGAGACTGGGGGAGAGAAACCGGGGAGGGCGGACTGGGGGGGCCCGGGCGGGACTTCGAGCGGCGCGGGTGGGGATCCCGGCGAGCTCAGACGATGGGGAGGCTGAGAAACGAACGATGGGGAGGCTGAGAGACGGGGAGGGGGGTGTGTCGCCTGGAGGAGGAGAGGGCTCACAGGCGGCGGACGGCGATGCCTACCGCCGGTGGAGGGGGGGCTCCTCCAGCATGAGACGGAGTGAGCGCCTGAGCCCACCGGAGCTGTAGCCGGACAGGGACGGTGCCACCGCCGTAGATGGACCGGCGACCAGCGCAGGGGAAGTGCGGGCAGTGGCCGGAGAGGGTCGCTGGGCCGCCACCAGCGCCCACGAGGGGGGGGGGCCGCCGACGAAGGGGTGGGAGAGGGCGCCGACGAGGGAGAAGCGGCGGGGGCCGATCCGGTGCCGCCGGCATACGTCGGCCACTGGATCGAGAGGAAAGCGGCGGCCGCAGCTAAAGGGGACGCCGCTGCAGCAGGAAGGGGCGCCGGCCACGAAAGGGGGGCGGGGAGAGGCGGGGGCGCCAGGACACGGGGAGGCCGGGGCGCCTGGGCGGGGGGGGGGGCGCCGGGTGGGCCGCTACTGCCGGGGAGGGAGGAAGAGCATCCGGCGCAGCGGCGAGCTGGACGACAGGGGGAGGCGTAACTGCGCCGCGCGGGGCAGCGGCCGGCGGGGGGCCGGGCTTAAGTCGGTGACGCCTACGTCGCCGAGGATGGTGTCGGCGCCGGTGATGAAGGGGAGGGTAGGGAGGGGGGAAAGGAGAGGCGGGGAGGGGACCGCCCGCGCGAGTAGCCGGCGAGGTGGGCGGGGAAGCCCCACGGTGGGACGGGCCAGTTGAACCCCGGCCGGCCAGGAAGGGAGGGGCCGCCCAGAGGGACGAAGCATCCGATGGGGGCCGCCGGGCCGGGGAGGCCGACCGGCTACCCCAGCCACCAGATCCCGGCGGGGGGCGGGGTGGCGAGGAGAGGGGCCCCCGCGAGCTGCTGCTGCCGCTTCCGCTCCATGACATATATCTATTATATATATATATATATATATATATATATATATATATATATATATATATATATATATATATATAGGAAAATTCTTCAATACATCCCATGGAAAAATTTGTATCGATACATCCCAAATCGAACCATTGGATGTTGATCCAATGGTTCAGATTGAATAACTTTTCTTGGACTATTAGTAGAGTAGGGAACATCATTTGATGCTGATTTTGACTTTTGATCTCTTGTTAACTTGCTAGTGTAGGTAATTCTTTACTTCAATTTTTTCAATGAACACCCTAAATTAACTCATATTTACTTTCTCTTTCGTCCATCCAATTTAATATTTTGTGCATCTACGTATATATAACAATAATTGTGCATCTACGTCTATTTCCATAAAAAAAATTTCATCTAAAAATTTAATATTTTGGTTTTAAAGCTACAGGCCGTGGTGGTGTGGTGGAGGAAGAAACGGAGATGAAGAAGGAAAGAAGAAGAAGGTCTGGTTCGCGGCGGACATCGTTGAGCCCTTATCGAACAACGAGGAGTACCAATGGTGTCGCTCCTGCAGGCTCCCGACTTTAATAAAATTTAATGTACATGCCATTGTCAGGAAAGTAAATTAATCAAGATGAAATTAACTGACTGTTTAATTAATTTCTCGTGGAATTAAACCTCTTCTAGAGTTCCTCCATTTGTTAATCATGATAACCATTCATGATAACCATTGTTGTCATTTCATTGTTAGTCCCAAAATTTATTTATCTTTCCATCTTTCTCACTTTTTGTATTTTTCTCTTGTTATATATACAATAGTTTTCTTGTTTCAACTATTATTTATTCTGAAATATGTAGAATACTTTTCTTATTTCATTTTGTAGTACTGGAGAAAGATGTTGACTCATATGGAAGATGTAGAAGAGGTTGAAGATTGGATGCAAGCTTCAAATGAAACCTTCATTCCGCGTATGATGCGTAGGTTTGAAGAACATCTGTCGAAGATTTCAGCTCAACTTGTTTCGATCAATTTTAAGCTTTGTTCAATCGAACTTGAACAAATCAATATATCTCGGCATATGGAAAAAATAGAAGAATCTTCCGCTTTTAAAAAGGCATCTCATCTGGAGTAATTAATATTGAAGAGGAGGTTGACAATGAATCTTCTGATGCGGACGAGAAGCTGAAGAAATTTGGAAAAACAATCGAGCAAATTTTTGATAAACTCCCTCTAGAGGAACCTAACCTTAGCAGTTCTTCGAAAAGTATGCAAAGGAATTTAGTACCGGTCACACCTTTGAAAAGTCTAACAAGACGTTCAACCTCAAAGCCCAGCGAGTGGACTAGTAGTTGTTCGATTTTTTTACAATTATATTTTTGCGGATGGTGAACCTGACGAGTAAGTAATATGAGTTTTCATTTCATTTCAAAAGTTTATTTATTTCGTTTTTCCTAATCTATTTGTTTCTTTTCTTAGCAAAATAATATCATCTTGCAACAAGCTTTATGTAATGGGCTGAGATGAAGTCCTTTTCTCCAGGAAGGAGAATTAAAGATAGGGTATGTAGATAGTATTTTTTTCTTAGAGATATGTTTACTTCGATTCCATCGTTGATTTTTTAATGAGATACTCAGATTGTTTGCACGGTATTGATGCCATCGATGTTTACTATGATGCAATCGTTATTTTTTAATGAAAAATACTCAGATTGTAAGCCTAGTCTCTGCTCTTCTAACCGTGGAGGAACGGAGAAGAACTGTCAATAAACCTAATATATGGTATTTACCAGTAAATTTAACGGTGAGTGAGCATTTTATTCTTTAATGATTATGCATTAACAATTTTGTCTCGTTTGTTTGTCGTTCGTATTGTATTAATTGATGTGTATATAGAGATCAACGTTACCTCCATCTAACAAACCTCTTCATGAAATATGGAAGAAGTGCAAATATTTCGAGGATTATATGGAATCTTTAAGAATTTGTAATGAGGTATTAATTTATTTCTGTTTAAAATTAAAAATTCTAATTTACTGAAAATTGATTAATTTGTTTTACCAAATTAATCCTGATTCAGATATACATACTTATGCTTATGTCTGACAACTATACTCTTGCAAGAGTACTAGATTCACGGTATACTAATACATATTGTATTCTGGTAATTGTATCTTTTAAACTTAGATCTCTTTCTCAAGGAAGAGATTTGCAAGTTGAGAGATGCTAGGTTCAACTTTTCTACTTTGTCCATAATTCGTCGTCCTTATGTTCCCCACCAGGACAATACATTTGATTGTGGTATTTTTGTAATTTTATTCATGAAAGACGGATGTAGTTTGGACTCCAGTTCTTTCGATGTAAGTCTGAAAATATGTCTTCAATTACTTACACTTCTTAGAGCAATATTTTTGATGTTATGTTTGTTATATGAAGTTTGATTCGAAATTAGAAAGGCGCAAAGTTGATATATGGATTGCATCTTCAAAGCACAATGTAGAAGAATCCAAATTGCGCAACAATATAATTAAGCAGCAAAGGTCGAAAGGAGTCCACTCTGATGGGTGAAGATGGAAGATGATGAAATTTTTTTGTCTTTTATCTAATGAAATATGTTCATTTGTTTTGTAACAAATGGTTAGGAATAAAGTTTTGTGGAGTTATAATGTTTTTAAAATATGAGATGAAAATTATATCAAAATGAACCCTTGCCTCGTAATTTCCACAACCGTAGAACTCTTTATCTTGGCAGTTAAGTAAATTAAGATCTGGTGAGCTCCTGTAGGATTTCTAGTATTAATATTTCATCATCTTGCTAGATTGCTTCATAATCTTGCTGCCATATAATATATTTTTTTTGTCAAGAAGATGTTTTCTGCTGCATTTGGAAGAATTTTATGGAAAACCAATAATAAAAGTTGGGCAAATGAAAAAAAGAAAAAAAAATAGTACATAACGATAATTAAATCAACGACGTATCACTTAGTTCATTTGATTCCAGTGGCTCTTTCTCACTAGCTCACTTCCGTACTTTACAATTACAAATATCGTGACCCAATTTTCTACAAACTCTACAAATTCTAGGCTTTGGGATAGTCTGACTTTCTTTATTCTGGCTTGCTTTTCCTTGAGTTGTTGCTACCGAGTTTGGCTCTTTAAAAACTTTACGCACTCCACGAACTGCATCAGCTACCACTTTTTCTTCTTCGCTAATATTGGTCACCACGTTTTGCAAATCAATCAGCACAACTGACATCAACTTTGTTCCCTTCTCTTGAATTTTGTTCAATTTTTTACAATAATACGTAAACAGATTAACTTGTTCATTAATACCACCATATCTTCTGTCACCTCCATTTTTCGTTATCCGTATTTCCAGTATACGTGTACGGAATATTGACAAGTATTTTTACTTATTTTGCCTTGCTAGCTAATTTGGTTTAATCTTGTTTAGGTTCATCATGGCATATCATGGTTTGACTTGGTTCATTTTGGTTTGACTTGGTTTATTTCCATGGTTCATCATGTTAAACACCCCTTCTTTATAAACCCAACTACTTTTCTCTCTCCTCCATTACTTCTTCTTCCTCCTCTTTCACTAATTCCTCCACCCACCAAGCTTAGGTAAGTGCAACTTGCTTCATGAAGGAACCCTCCATTTTATTGTTCTAATCTCTTATATGCAACATTCTAAGCTACTTTAGTTCTTGTCATTTTGCATTTTCATGAATATATTATTATAGATCTAACTATACACCTTTTTGGAGTTTTCTTGGGTTTTGATCTATCAAACCATCTTGTTTTCGAAAACTAAGAGTTCCATGTGGTAGAGAATTTGATTTTACACAACTTAGACTTTTGAAAAGTTAGATTTCATTGTGTTTTGACCAAGTTATGGGAGTTTGAAGTTTATGTGTTCCATGGCCTTCTTTTCGGAATTTTGGAGAAGAAGAACAGTGTGGGCGCATGGCATTTTATGCGCCCACATGGACTTTAGACTTGCGCGCATAGCCCTATATATGCACCCAAGCTTACTGCCTTCCACAGTGCTGGCGCATAACTATGTGCCCACGATTTGTGTGGGCGCATGGGCGCTAGGCGCATAACCCCCTTGGGCGCATGCATCCTCTTGGGCGCATGTGTCCCAGACCCCATTCTCTTGGGCGCATGCCACCATGGGTGCATGCTGCCCTGACCACCCCCATGCTTAAGTGCATGTTTCCTTGACCATCCCCTGGCTTGGGTGCATGACCTTGCATGCGCCCAAGTGCCCCATGCCTCCTTCCAAGTCATCCTGACTCCACCCTTTGGGCGCATATATGCAGGCGTATAGCTTAGGCGCATAGCTCTAGGCGCATGCACCCCTTTGGGCGCATGGTGTTCCCAGGATCCCCCTTCTTGATTCTTTGCATTCTCCCATTTTATATTCTTACCCATTTTCGATATGAACTCGACATGAACACGATGTGAGCATGATATGTTAAAGGAATGATAATTCTTGATGGTGGCCCGTTGTGGCGCACCCTAGACAAGCAATATTGATATAATAATCTGAACACGACTAAGTGATAAAAACTACATGTTCAGTGACCCGTTGTGGTGCACTTACATAAACACGACATGACATTATGACTTTACATGATAACTCTTGATAGTGACCCGCCGTGGTGCACTCTTGACAAGTAACTTACCACGATAATTCTTGATGGTGGTCCGTTGTGACGCACTCTTGCCTTGATAAGTAATTTTGATAAGTAACCTAACATGATAAATCTTGATATGTTGTTGTGACGGCTATCTTGATTTGCTAAGTAACCCTTGTCTTGACACCGTGGATGGTTGTGTTTGTATAAGCTACTTGTCTCGTCTCGCATCATGTCTAGGACATGAATTCCTGATTTTCAGGGTCAGGGATTCATACTGAATCTGACTAGGATAAAGACTAGATTGATCAAGTAATCCATGAAGAAATTTCTCACCTACAGGCAGTCCCATTATCTGGGCGCTCTCATTTTATCCCTTTCAGAATCGGCCAGTCGACGGATCAGCTTGCAGAGATGTACCTCAGACAAATAGTCAGATTGCACAGAGTACCAATCAGTATTGTGTCTGACAGAGATTCGAGATTCACATCGTACTTTTGGCGGAGTCTTCAGAAAAGTTTGGGGACTCGTCTCAAGTTCAGTTCAGCTTATCATCCGCAGACAGATGGTCAGTCAGAACGCACAATCCAGACTCTTGAAGATATGTTGTGGTCTTCTACACTTGACTTTGGTGGTTCATGGGAAGATCACCTGCATCTCATGGAGTTAACCTATAACAACAGTTTCCAGGCCAGTATTCAGATGGCACCCTTTGAGGCCTTGTACAGCAGAAAGTGCAGATCTCCGTTAGCATGGGATGATATAGGCGAGAGGCAAATGCTTGATCTAGAGATGGTTACGCGGACTATTGAGGTGGTCAGGCAAGTCAGAGATCATCTTCGAGTTGCACAAGATCGCCAGCTTCATTGGGCCGATTCTCATCGGCGTCCCCTTGAATTTTCTATCGGCGACCATGTACTCCTTAGGATCTCGCCTACCCATGGTGTCATTCATTTCATCGTACGGGAAAAGTTTAGTCCTAGGTATATAGGGTCGTTCGACATTCTAGAGCGAGTAGGTAATGTGTCATATCGTCTCGCTCTCCCGCCGTCGCTACGTGAGGTGCATGATGTCTTCCATGTATCCCAATTGTGACCGTATATCCCAGATCCGAGTCATGTCCTTGATCAATCGGAATTGGTTGTTGGTACCAACTTTTCGTATGAGGAAAGGCCCGTATCCATATTGGACCAGAGTGTCACGACCCGCACCCTAGCGTTAGGGCACGAGACGTGGGTACGTCCAGCCTACGCCGCAGTGTCGGTGGTAGAACGCTGTTCTAGGTCATAGTCACATCTAAAACAATATGCTATACTCTCCAGACGGAGGAGAAACACATAAGGATACTATCTCAATCACAACTCTAAAGATAGATAATAGCACGATAAATAGATAAGATAATCCACAAGAGAGAGAACCAGGAGTAATAGTAAAACAGTTCTATTAAACAAACACAAGATTTCAAATACAACTCTAAGACAAACAATAAAGAAAATGAACAAACTCTAGGTAAATACTCCAAGCTCTACCAGTGTCCTCTAGGCTAACTGTGAACTCCAAGTACCTGTAAAATTTTATCAACGGGTCCAATCAGGACAGGAATGAGCACATATCTCTCACACAAGTCATAACATGAAGGAAATATGTAACGAGCTATAGAATAATATACATGAACTGCTGTAAAGAATGTACATGAAGAAAAGAGAGAACTGTAATGAAATATCTACTATAAATAGAGAACTATCAGTGACTAGTGTTTTAGAGCACAAGATGGTTATGTAAACATCTTGGGTTTGCACATGAATAAACTATGGAGTTGCACATGGATACCTTTTGGTGATTGATCACATAACCACTTCTACTCCCCCGTACCCCAATCAATACACAAGGATCTGGACAAGTTATGTTATTGTACATGATTCCACATGAAGCTCACTAGCTGAGTGCACATGGATAATAAACATGAGGGTTTCAGTGAACACGAGAGTACATGATCACATGAGTGCACATGATAAATGAAAGCATTGAGTACATGATGTAAGTGAAACGCACATGACATAGGTACCCGATGCTTCCGAGGGGGATAACATCGCATGTAGAGATCCATATAGCATTAATCCGTAATAACATCGTGTCAGCAACAAGTAAACTAGTCTATAACAAGTAAATACGTCCAAACAAGTATGAAATGATCCGAGAATGTACTCGCCTGGTAATCCAAGCCACTGATAAATGTAGATGTCCAACTGGAGTCACAGTGTCCTATTTAGAGCAATCACAAGTCACAAAAGAGTCTAACATAAAATAAGAGTAATCTACAGTGCATTCTAGATAGTTCTAGGTCCTTCTAGGTCAAGGTCTAATCAACAAGTCCACTAGGTCAACTAAAGTCAAATTAGAGTCAAACTAAAGTCAAATTAGTCAACCTAATTCAATCCGGGTCAAACTAAGCCAATGGTTGACCTATAGTTGAATTTTGGTTAATATAGTCAACCTGGTCAAAGGGGATCAACTCTAGCCTTTTAGTATTAAACTATGAGGTTGTACTAATTCCGAATTACGGAAAAAAATAGGAATTGACTAACTAATAGTGACACCTAGAGAAAATATCTACAAACATTGTCGGATGATAAAACAAATATTCCCAACGTGTTCAGAAGTATCAAATCAGCTAGAATTGCCTGTCCTTAAGTCCAATTCTGGACACATGGGCAAAACGGTAATTTCGGGCGAAAACGATGTCCGCCGTTGGACCCGCTTTGCACCGAAAAGCGTGCCAGAGTCAACGGTCTCTAAAGTTGTCAAACTACATGTCTACGGATCCGGTTTTCCGATACGAACCCAACCGTATGTCCAAAGTTGGATTCCGGCGGGCCGTGCACAAAATTGCCCGTTGAGTGGGACCGTGGGGCCCACAAAACGACGTACGATTCGACTGTCTCAGATTTGGACCAAACTTGGTATGCAGGACCAGGAAAATGATACGGTCCTGTTGGCGTAAGTTTCGTCTCGATCTGACGAGCGTGCACAAAGTAATTGGAGAATTTGCAAAGTGCACGATACGGTGAATTTCGACGGATACGGATCAAATTCGTCGCGCACACGCAACCAATTTGAATTCCGTCAAAACCCACACGACCACGAAGCCGTTACGCAGCTTTCGATGCTTTCGGTTCGCGACCACGTCGTCCGGATTGGCGTGACGCACGTCGTGTGGATGAATTTCAATGTTTTTAAAACAGGTTTTGGGAAACTTTGGGATTCGATTTCTCGACGCATAGTCGATGATTTCCGAATCCACAAAAAGGGTGATGAAAACCTATATGTTGTCTAAAAGTCTCTTCAAATAGATTTTCTAATATGGCATTAGATCGATCAGAATCGATCTACAAACATGGAGGGTTGGACTGCACTAGTGCTCTATTTTTGGACAGATTTTTCGGGTTTTTCGAGTTGAATTGTCGACTCGATGGGTCGTTGCCTCGAGGAACTATTGGGTGGGTCGCATGACTACATGGGCTCGGCTCAGTTCGGGTCCGGTCCAGACTGGTTTGGTACAACCGGTCTCCCGAAAACTCAATATTGTAATTAAATAATAAATAATCTTCGATAAGGGTTACGTCGCAACTTGGCCTGGTTTTCCTAGTTAGGATATCACTATGGCTCGGCCTTCTCTACCAGGGCTAATATACTAGTCAAAGCATGCCACTGCACTACCCGTGCCATAATTCCTAGTCACCTTGTACTCCAAATCTCAACCATGGCTAAAATCATCTACCGTAATAATTAACAAAATAATTATTTATAAAATCATAATTCACCATTTAAATAAAATAAATAAAAAAGATATTTTTTAAAAAAAATTCCGGGAAGGGAGGCTACAAATCTACCCACCTTAAAAATAATTTCGTTCTCGAAATTCAGATCGGTCGTACTCCTTCTAGGTCAACACCCAACAATCAAAGTCGCTAAAAAAAATTTTAATCATACAATTAGGAAGAATAACATATGCAGGATCATGGTCAAATCATAGGAGTTGAATGTCTCACCTAGGTGTATAAGTCATACTAGATCAAGCCAGTCATCGGGTATAAAACATACAAACAGTCTAGGGAGTCCAATTGGAAGGATAAGGGAACGCCAATCATCAAGGCCGTAGGGCAGTCTACCAACCTTTATGAAATTGGCAACTATCAAAGAACATAACTAGTAACTAACTCTGAAGGGTTACTAACTCCAAATATAATCAAGAAAATCAAAGTTTAAATCACGACTTGTCAATAGCACAAAAAAAAATCCAAGCATATTATATATATATATATATATATATATATATATATATATATATATATATATATATATATATATATATAAGAAAATTTTAGTCCCAATACGATCTAAGTTGATCAATCAGGATGAATCGATGTTTGGGCAAGATAGAGAACGAGGTCATTGAAGTCTGAGCACGAGTATCCAAGATTTGAAATCCATGTCACAATTGGTTTAATTCAATTGAATAATATCCCAATATATTGGATGATAAGAAGGATGACCAAGTCAACTGGTCGGTCAAAGGAATTAGAATTTAAAGGATGATGCAAGGATATAGAGTTGAATAAATTTCCTCCTTTGGATAGGAAAACTATATGTGATACCTCGGGTCTGTCTAATAAGTATAGTGTCTTGTCTTTCTGAAATATGTGAAAGGCAGACAATAAAGAGTTCAAAGGCGATGTTATTGAGTACAATACGTGGCTCATAGACGACAAAATAGTTCAAAGGAGAATTGTCAAGGCTGTCGCAGATGAGATTCTAGGGCAAGTTTAACTATGTCTCCATCCACGTAGAATAATATATGAAAAGCGAACCAAAGTGCAATAGGTTGATCAGACCATCTTGCACCAGTTCTGATTAGACAATATGTTAGTGGGTGTCGACCCCCAATAATATATGTCATGATCAAGCTTGAAAAGAAGATAAGCTTGCAAAACTGGTTCTAAATTAGCAACATAAGGTAGTCAAAATATAAGTAAGGATAATGATGAAAGAAGTTAAATAGTCTAAGGGTGCGTTTGATTGCAAGGTGGAAAAGAAATGGAAAAGAAATTAATTCCGTGGAATTATTTTCCTAGGAAAAAAATTCCATGGAATTTTAAAAAAAATCCATGGAAAACTTAATTTGGGTGTTTGATTGTCATTATTTTCCATGGTAAATAGTTATTTTCCATGGAAAATAATATTTTCCTATGGGTTGGACAAGTTTCATTTTCCACCATTTTAGAAGAAAATATGGAAAATGATAGTTTTTTGGAAAATAATTCCATGGAAAATATAAGCTAACAAACACTACAATTAGTGGAAAATTTGTGATGGAAATATTTTCCATGGAAAAAAAGACCAATCAAACACAGCCTAAGTGAACTTATCAATGTGGTTCACAATGACTATGATTTGCTGGGTAGTGAGACATTCTACCCACCTTAAAATAGTTAAACTAATAGGGTGATGGAACAACGGGTCAAGCCATCAAGATAAAGTACAAGGTTGAGCATTTAAAGAATCAAGCAGAACACCAACACATATCGGGTCAAAAGAAGTGAGTCAAGTTGGATTTCTAATTGAAATCGAAAATAGTTGGTATTATGGTATAGATCATAGTTAGTCATTTCGACTCGAAAGTCATATCAAAAGGATAGTATACAAGGAGATGAGTTTAATGGGACACGATATGCCCACATGAAGATGGACTCGTCTGGGCCTTGTACACAATTTGTTGGAGGGTAACAGCTAGTATTATACTCCGAATATCAAAGTCATGGTGAGAAATGTCAAGGATCCAAAATAGAAAATGGAAGTTCAAGAGGTGACAATTAATGCACAAAGTAAAGGAGATCAAGTTGAAGAACGAAATAAAATCAGTTACAGAATAAAATAATTTAGGGATATAGTTCTAGAGAGAGAATACTGTTAAGAAATGATCAAATTATTATTCAAATATTACGAACGGTTAGAGAGTCACAAGAAAAGATCTAGATTTGAGGAAAGTCAAGTATCATCTGCCTCTGAAACCCTGAAGTTCACCTGATCATAATTGCCAATCGTATCTTTACCTTACTAGTCTCCCTATGATAATTCAATTCTCATATGTTTACCATCCAGATTTTACAACCTTCCGTTATCTAAATCCTTACCATGATCATTATAGGCAGGATTCTAAATTTTCAAAACATTTCTCATGAAGCATGCCCCTTCTTATTAAGAATCAATACTATTCATTTTAAATCAATTTCCATATTTCTTCACATTGTCCCAATTTAGATCCGAAACCTCTAATTCAAGTTTATGAGATCTTTAAACTGTTTAAATTGTTTTCTCGTATCATTCAATTCCCAAAACCTCTAGGCCTTACAAACTTATTTTCCATCGTAAAATCAACCTTCATATTTTCTTCGACATACACCCATGAATATTATTCTCCTAATTTTTTTTTAAAATTTCACAACAATGTCCAAATTTCCATAGCCTTGTGTCCTCTCTATTCCTAGTCATTTCCTTGCAATATCTTGTTCAATTTCATATCTTTATTGAGTACAATTTAATTCTATTTTCAATTACTAACCTTCTTTAAAGCCTTAGGGTAAAACTGCCCGAGAATCAATAACCAAAATTTTGAAGTTCTCAAACTAAGTTGACCTCGAATATCCTCATCAGTTTTGAAATACACTTACGAATTATTCATACCAAGTTTTCTCTAAGTGTGGTTTGTTTCCAGACTGGTAGTATACATCTCTTTGATTTCATCCTAGACCTTTACCACATATCATTCTCAAGTTTCCATGTTAACATCCAACCTTTTGGATTCCTACAAAATCATCACACGATAACCAGTTCAATCATTTCCAAGCTACATGATTTACGACACTTCCTCAACCTTTTCCATAAAAAAATACGAAGACTCAAGGGTTACCAAGTATGCAGGTACGACAGAGTTTAAGAAAATAGGAATACAAGAAATAATGGTAAGGAAGGAATAATGAAGATCCGCTCAAAAGAGATGAACCAATCAAGATCAAATTCAAGAGGAAAAGAAATTCAAATCAAAATTCGTAATGAGATTATCAAGGGTCGTTCCTGGAATCTCTCAAAGGATCCAAAGTGTGATTGAGTATCTCTAATTCTAACACCTTATTTCTTATACTCTATAGCAAGCTCGTAGCAGTACAACTAAGTCGTCGCGCTACTACGAAATCGCACAAATGCGAATCTGGACCTGCATGGACCGAAGAGATGAAATCGTGTCTCCTTACTATCTTGAAGACAGATCGAACAAGGGATCAATTACTGAAAAAGAAGCGAATCGTCAAGGGAGGACAGTTGTTTTCAAAAGGAGACAATTAACAGCAAGAATTGATAAGAATTTTTTTCCTAATGTGATTGAGTACCTTAACTTATATCCTATGTCCTATTGCAGCAGGCTGTAATGATACTCTAGTTCGAGTACCACTACAAATCACACTAGTTGTGATTGTGACCTGCATGGTCCACCACTAAAAATGTGTCACGACCCGCACCCTAGCGTTAGGGCACGAGACGTTGGTACGTCCAGCCTACGCCGTAGTGACGGTGGTAGAACGCTGTTCTAGGTTATAGTCACATCTAAAACAATATGCTATACTCTCCAGACGAAGGAGAAACACATAAGGATACTATCTCAATCACAACTCTAAAGATAGATAACAGCACGATAAATAGATAAGATAATCCACAAGAGAGAGAACCAGGAGTGATAGTAAAACAGTTCTATTAAACAAACACAAGATTTCAAATACAACTCTAAGACAAACAATAAAGAAAATGAACAAACTCTAGGTAAATACTCCAAGCTCTACCAGTGTCCTCTAGGCTAACTGTGAACTCCAAGTACCTGTAAAATTTTATCAACGGGTCCAATCAGGACAGGAACGAGCACATATCTCTCACACAAGTCATAACATGAAGGAAATATGAAACGAGCTATAGAATAATATACATGAACTGCTGTAAAGAATGTACATAAAGAAAAGAGAGAACTGTAATGAAATATCTACTATAAATAGAGAACTATCAATGACTAGTGTTTTAGAGCACAAGATGGTTATGTAAACAGCTTGGGTTTGCACATGAATAAACTATGGAGTTGCACATGGATACTTTTTGGTGATTGATCACATAACCACTTCTACTCCCCCGTACCCCAATCAATACACAAGGATCTGGACAAGTTATGTTATTGTACATGATTCCACATGAAGCTCACTAGCTGAGTGCACATGGATAATAAACATGAGGGTCTCAATGAACACGAGAGTATATGATCACATGAGTGCACATGATAAATGAAAGCATTGAGTACATGATGTAAGTGAAACGCACATGACATAGGTACCCGATGCTCCCGAGGGGGATAACATCGCATGTAGAGATCCATACAGTATTAATCCGTGATAACATCGTGTCAGCAACAAGTAAACTAGTCTATAACAAGTAAATACGTCCAAACAAGTATGAAATGATCCGAGAATGTACTCGCCTGGTAATCCAAGCCGCTGTTAAATATAGATGTCCAACTGGAGTCACAGTGTCCTATTTAGAGCAATCACAAGTCACAAAAGAGTCTAACATGAAAGAAGAGTAATCTACAGTGCATTCTAGATAGTTCTAGGTCCTTCTAGGTCAAGGTCTAATCAACAAGTCCACTAGGTCAACTAAAGTCAAATTAGAGTCAAACTAAAGTCAAATTAGTCAACCTAATTCAATCCGGGTCAAACTAAGCCAATGGTTGACCTATAGTTGACATTTGGTTAATATAGTCAACCTGGTCAAAGGGGATCAACTCTAGTCTTTTAGTATTAAACTATGAGGTTGTACTAATTCCGAATTACGGAAAAAAATAGGAATTGACTAACTAATGGTGACACCTAGAGAAAATATCTACAAACATTGTCGGATGATAAAACAAATATCACCAACGTGTCCAGAAGTATCAAATCAGCTAGAATTGCATGTCCTTAAGTCCAATTCTGGACACAGGGGCAAAATGGTAATTTTGGACGAAAACGATGTCCGCAGTAGGACCCGCTTTGCACCGAAAAGTGTGCCAGAGTCAACGGTCTCTAAAGTTGTCAAACTACATGTCTACGGATCCGGTTTTCTGATACGAACCTAACCGTATGTCCAAAGTTGATTCCGGCAGGCCATGCACAAAATCGCCCGTTGAGTGGGACCGTTGGGCCCGCAAAACGACGTACGATTCGACCGTCTCAGATTTGGACCAAACTTGGCATACAGGACCAGGAAAATGATACGGTCCTGTTGGCGCAAGTTTTGTCTCGATCTGACGAGCGTGCACAAAGTAATTAGAGAATTTGTAAAGTGCACGATACGGTGAATTTTGACGGATACGGATCAAATTCGTCGCGCACACGCAACCAATTTGAATTCCGTCAAAGCCCACACGACCACGAAGCCGTTACGCAGCTTTCGATGCTTTCGGTTTGCGACCACGTCGTCCGGATTGGCGTGACGCACGTCGTGTGGATGAATTTCAATGTTTTTAAAACAGGTTTTTTGGAAACTTTGGGATTCGATTTTTCGACGCATAGTCGATGATTTCCGAATCCACAAAAAGGGTGATGAAGACCTATATGTTGTCTAAAAGTCTCTTCAAATAGATTTTCTAATATGGCATTAGATCGATCAGAATCGATCTACAAACAGGGAGGGTTGGACTGCACTAGTGCTCTATTTTTGGACAGATTTTTCGGGTTTTTCGAGTTGAATTGTCGACTCGATGGGTCGTTGCCTCGAGGAACTATTGGGTGGGTCGCATGACTTCATGGGCTCGGCTCAGTTCGGGTCCGGTCCAGACTGGTTTGGTACAACCGGTCTCTCGAAAACTCAATATTATAATTAAATAATAAATAATCTTCGATAAGGGTTACGTCGCAACTTGGCCTGGTTTTCCTAGTTAGGATATCACTATGGCTCAGCCTTCTCTACCAGGGCTAATACACTAGTCAAAGCATGCCACTGCACTACCCGTGCCATAATTCCTAGTCACCTTGTACTCCAAATCTCAACCATGGCTAAAATCATGTACCATAATAATTAACAAAATAATTATTTATAAAATCATAATTCACCATTTAAATAAAATAAATAAAAAAATATTTTTAAAAAAAAATCCGGGAAGGGAGGCTACACGGAGAGAGAAGATACTTAAGAACAAGACTATTAGTGTAGTCCATGTTGCTTGGGGTCATCACTCTTTGGGTGAGTCAACGTGGGAGCTTGAGGATGATATCCGATCACGATATCCACACCTGTTTGACTCATAAGGTATAAAATCTTCCTTATGCCTTATGCTTTTAAATCCTTGCTTGCATGAATGATTGCTTGATTAACTGCTAGTCGTAGATTGCTCGTGATTAGTATAGCTTGCCCCGACATCTCTAGCCTCTTGATTAAATTTCGAGGACAGAATTCTTTTAAGGTGGGTAGAGTTGTCACCTCCGTTTTTCGTTATCCATATTTCCAGTATACGTGTACGAAATCCTGACAAGTACTTTTACTTATCTTGCCTTGCTAGCTAATTTTGGTTTAATCTTGTTTAGGTTCATCATGGCATATCATGGTTTGACTTGGTTCATTTTGGTTTGACTTGGTTTATTTCCATGGTTCATCATGTTAACCCCCCCTTTTTTTTTATAAACCCAACTACTTTTCTCTCTCCTCTATTACTTCTTCTTCCTCCTCTTTCATTAATTCCTCCACCCACCAAGCTTAGGTAAGTGCAACTTGCTTCATGAAGGAACCCTCCATTTTATTGTTCTAATCTCTTCTATGCAACATTCTAAGCTACTTTAGTTCTTGTCATTTTGCATTTTCATGTATATATTATTATGGATCTAACTATACACCTTTTTAGAGTTTTCTTAGGTTTTGATCTATCAAACCATCTTGTTTTCAAAAACTAAGAGTTCCATGTGGTAGAGAATTTGATTTTACACAACTTAGACTTTTGAAAAGTTAGATTTCATTGTGTTTTAACCAAGTTATAGGAGTTTTAAGTTCATGGGTTCCATGGCCTTCTTTTCAGAATTTTGGAGAAGAAGAACAGTGTGGGCGCATGGCATTTTATGCGCCCACAGGGACTTTAGCCTTGGGCGCATAGCCCTATATATGCGCCCAAGCTTCCTGCCTTCCACAGTGCTGGCGCATAACTGTGCGCCCACTATTTGTGTGGGCGCATGGGCGCTAGGCGCATAACCCACTGGGCGCATGCATCCTCTTGGGCACATGTGTCCCAGACCCCCCATTCTCTTGGGCACATGCCACCATGGGCGCATGCTGCCCTGACCAGCCCCATGCTTAAGTGCATGTTGCCTTGACCATCCCCTGGCTTGGGTGCATGACCTTGCATGCGCCCAAGTACCCCATGCCTTCTTCCTTGGGCGCATAGACCCTGTCAGCACATTTGTCAGAAGAGTGAGTCTCTTAAATTTCTCCAAGTCATCCTGACTCCACCCTTTGGGCGCATATATGCATGCGTATAGCTTAGGCGCATAGCCCTGGGCGCATGCACCCCTTTGGGCGCATGGTGTTCCCAGGATCCCCCTTCTTGATTCTTTGTATTCTTCCATTTTATATCCTTACGCCTTTTCGATATGAACTCGACATGAACACGATGTGAGCATGAAATGTTAATGGAATGATAATTCTTCATGGTGGCCCGTTGTGGCGCACCCTAGACAAGCAATATTAATATAATAATATGAACACAACTAAGTGATGAAAACTACATGTTCAGTGACCCGTTGTGGTGCACTTACATAAACACGACATGACATTATGACTTTACATGATAACTCTTGATAGTGATCTGCCGTGGTGCACTCTTCACAAGTAACTTGACATGATAATTCTTGATGGTGGTCCGTTGTGACGCACTTTTGCCTTGATAAGTAACCTAACATGATAAATCTTGATATGTTGTTGCGACGGCTATCTTGACTTGCTAAGTAACCCTTGTCTTGACACCGTGGATGGTTGCGCTTGTATACGCTACTTGTCTCGTCTCGCATCATGTCTAGGACATGAATTCCTGATTTCCATGGTCAGTAATTCATACTGTATCTGACTAGGATAAAGACTAGATTGATCAAGTAATCCATGAAGAGATTTCTCACCTACAGGCAGTTCCGTTATCTGGGCGCTCTAATTGGACTTGTAGCCTACCGTCGAGTAGGACACATTTCCAGCACACTGTCATATATTGCACCCCCAAGTCACCTAATCCAACTCTCTCAACTTGTGACCGAATAACCTGGATTAAGTCTGCATGGCTTGTGGTTGTTAGAACATCTCAATGCATCTTGTTAATAACTAGGCTTGTGATAACCCTAGTTAGTTAAAGTGTCAAGCCGTACTCATTGCTTGGCCGTGATTGATGGATGGAGTCCTGTCTAGTCTTGTCTAGGCAAGTCCAGTACTTGGTTATTTCAGCACGTTCATGTTATATTTTACTTTATCGATAATTGGTTAGAGACAAAGTTCTGTTCAAGTGAAGGGTTACAACCCCGGTCCTTGTCTGGTTTACGGGTTGTAACTTGGTTACTGGAATAGTCCTTTGGTTATCTTATCGTTTATCACCCTGTTTTCTTTAATTCATGTCTTTCTTTATCATTATGTCTTTATGTGCTAAAATGCTGGTTTTAGTTCTTAAGTGAAGCCACCCTTGTGGCACTTGCTCTTTCTGGGGTCTAACCCAGCTGGTTTTGTATGGCCAGATTTTGGAGTAGCACCCGAGGATCTTCCAGCCTTCCAGCCAGATGGTGAACACCAAGCGTAATCCTGGCAACGAGTGGGTTTTTATTTTGCTCTCCCACTCAATTGTAAATTATTCTTTTTAGGCGTTTAGCCGCCGAGCAAGTGTTTGCTCGTGTTGAAAGCTTATATTTTATGTCTACCTAAGGGGCTGTAACATGATTGACACATCTTAGGGTTGATCATGTATGACTTAAACTCTTGCTAGTCTTCGTATTTTGTATGATGAGCTTCATGATCATCTGAATATGTAATGTATGGGACGCCTTACTTTGTATGTCTGATGATCTACCATCTTGTTGTATTTACTCGCTTGCTTGAGATTGAGACACTAGGCTTGTTCTTGACCTTAACAGACTAATGGCTTGTAGTTAAACCCTCATGCATCTAGACAGTCGTTGTCATGCCCCAATTCGGTCAAATCGATAATCGTCCCCCGGGGCGTGATGTCGTGCAAGCCTAAGTTGCGCTTGCACAAGACGGTTCATAAGGTTAGCCGAAACAACAACATTTGCAAGAGTACGCAGTGAAATTGAACACATTTATATAAAGAAGGAAACTTGTATTTTTATTGATAATAAGTTCGATTACAGACTCGATTACAAAAGAGGCCTCTCGGGCTTACAACTGACATCGATGTGATAGTCATTCCATACTTTTACATCCCTTTTTACAAAACTTCAAAATGACTCTCTAAGACCTGGGATCGGTGAGAGTTTGCGATGCATGATGCCGTTGAATTGAGTCTTCAAAATGTTGCAGAGTTAGCCTTCGCGCTAGCAAGGCTTCAAAAGAAAGGAGCGTCGCCTTCAGTTCCTTGGCACGCTATCCTAGTTCCGGTTACCTGTTGAGTGCGAGGGTCCGCACATTACACTTTGTGCTGGCGCGTGGCAATTTAAATCCCGTGCTCTCATTTGTTGAAGAAGTTAAGTGAATGTGCATGCAATGTTTAGTGAAGTTTCTAGCCATCCTACTCAATTCAAACTTATATTTGCAGGCACAACCGTATAACGACAATAGATCTTACCCCCGGCAGAGCGCGTCGTTGTAGCGTAAACTTACCATGTTCTTCCCTGTCATGTTGATAATAAGAAAACATAATAGAGTGCATTCGTGAAGGTCACTGGCACGACAAGCCATCCTGGACATATAGCTTGGTAGACAGAGGTCCTTCAGCGCAGGTAGCGAGACCCGTTGAAAGCCACTGCCTACCATGGCATGCATTCGGCATAGCTATTTGTGTTTCTTCCTAGGCCGGAACGGTCCCGTGGCCTCGGGATACCGTTCGAAGAAACAATCGCCCTTGTCGACAAGTTGTCCATGACCGTGCTAAGTTAATTGTTATTTCAAGGCACATCTTTATGTATTGTTGCGACATTCTTTTAATCGATTCGTCTTTCCTTAGCACGGTTCTATATGATACGGTAATTGCAAGCACGATAAGGTTATATGACAAGCATTTGTATAGTTCATGTTCGTGGGACATCGTGTGACCGTTCAATGAAATATCATTCATGTCGTTACATTACATCTAGCATAGCCATGTCTAGTATCGATAATGTATTAGAGAAGAGGGTCGAGGAAGAAGGGTCAGCCACTCACCTTAATATTTACTTGAGGCGAGAAACTGGTTGGCCGCGCTAGACGTTGCCTACGCGATCACCTATAATCGCACAAGCAACCGATTAGAACACTGTGTTATTCAAGGAAATTCGATACGAATGCGAAGTTTGAAACGCAAGCCATGAAAACCATCAAAAACATTCACGAAAACGCATTCAGAAAACAAAGCCAAAACCAACGCAAGCGGCGTGAAAAGCAGAGCAACGGAAGGTCTCTCCCGACTCAGCCGTAGAGTCTATCCTCGAGGCGCAACCCGCTGAATATGGGACTTGGTTCCGAAGAAGCCATTCCATAACGGGGAATGGATCTTAATTCAACCGTTTCCGTTCGATCGATTCGATCGATCCCGACCTACCGGTCCCGACCGAGTCGATAGCGACAGTGTTCCTTTCTCGCTCACCCCGTGGACGGAAAACGGGGCACGATGTAGGGACGGGACACTACACCATAACCAACTAAGAAAAAGTTTCATCTACGAAACTTAAGAACAGAACCTACCTCTATGAAAATAATGAAGAAAACTTTTCCTTCATCTCTGACTCGAGTTCCCATGTCGACTCTTCTGCCGCATGGTTCCTGTAGAGTACGCGAACGAGAGGGATTGCCCGATTTAGAAGCAGCTTATCCTTGCATTCCAAGATTTGAACTGGCTCTTCAACGTAGGATAGGTCGGACTTCAGCTCCAGCTGGCCAAAATCCACCACGTGGCTAGGGTCGTGTACGTACTTTCGCAACTGAGATACGTGCAAGACATTGTGCACAACTTCAATTGCCGACGATAGAGCAATTTTATAGGCCACGGGGGCGACCCGTTCGAGTATTTCGAACGGCCCAACGAATCTCGGACTCAACTTTCCCTTTGTGCCGAACCGAGTAACTCCTCGCATGGACGACCCCTTCAGGAACACGTGATTGCCCTCCAAGAACTCAAGTGGTCTTCGATGGGTGTCGGCGTAGCTCTTTTGCCGACTTTGTGCAATCTTCAGTCTTTTCCGAATTAGCTTGACCTTTTTCATAGTCTGTTCCACCAACTCCGGGCCGAGTATCTGCCGTTCCCCGACTTCATCCCAGCAAATGGGCGATCTGGACTTCCGACCGTACAAAGCTTCATACGACGCCATTTGGATGCTGGACTGGTAGCTATTGTTATATGCAAATTCTGCCAGCGGTAGATGGATGTCCCAGCTTGATTTGAAATCAGTTGCGCAGAGTCGTAGCATGTCTTCGAGAATCTGATTAATGCGCACCGTTTGGCCGTCGTCTGAGGATGGTAAGCTGAGCTGAACTGCAACTTGGTATCCAGTGCCGACTGATGGCTACTCCAGAATCGTGACATAAACCGTGAATCCCGATCAGAAATCATGGATACTGGAACTCCGTGCAGCCGTACTATCTCATCAAGATAAATCTGCGCCAGGCGATCAACGCTCTAAGTAACTTTGATGGCAAAGAAGTGCGCTGACTTGGTTAGTCGATCGACGATGACCCAGACGGCGTCGTTCCCCCGTGGTGTCTTCTGCAGGCCAACAATAAAGTCTATAGTGACATGATCTCATTTCCACTCTGGAATAGCAAGGTTCTGCATCTCCCCGCCCGGTCTCTGATGCTCAGCTTTTACCTGCTGACAGGCCATGCATTGTGACACGATGAGCGCCGCATCTCTCTTCATCCCGTGCCATCAGAAGGTCGTGCGGAGGTCCTTATACATCTTGGTACTGCCTGGATGCAAGTTATATTTCGCATAATGCACCTCCGACAATATCTCCTTTCGTAGTTCTGAATCATCCGGAACACATAGTCGGTCATTCAATCTCAGCACGCCGGTCTTATCTTCCGCAAAGTCGGTCGCACTACCTATTGAAATTCGCTCGCACATTTTCTTCAGGTACGGATCATCCTTCTGAGCGGTCTTGATCTTTTCTTGCAAACTCGGCTCTAACTGCAGTTGCGCCAACCGTACATCCCTGAATCGAACCCGAAGATCGATACCCATTTCTTCTAGATCCTGTAGTAGTCTGCAGTTGATGGATTGCGAGGCAAGATATTTTCGATTCAGAGCGTCCGCCACAACATTTCCCTTGCCCGGAGTGTATTCGATCGTCAAGTCATAGTCTTTGATCAGTTCGAGCCAACGCTTCTGTCGTAAGTTCAATTCCTTCTGGGTGAAGAGATACTTGAGGCTCTTGTGGTCGGTATAGATCGCGTACGCCACGCTATATAGATAGTGACGCCACAATTTCAATGCGAACACAATCGCCGCTAACTCCAAGTCATACTAGGATAGTTCTTCTCGTGCGGCTTCAACTGTCTGGAGGCGAAGGATATCACCTTGTTTCACTGCATAAGCACATATCCCAAGCCCTAGCCTGAAGCATCGCTGAATATCTGAAAACCCTCTAGCCCATCCGGAAGTGCGAGTATAGGGGCCAAAATTAGTCGTTATTTTAGCTCCCGGAAGGAAGCTTCACAGTCATCCGACCACTCATACACGACTCCCTTTTGAGTGAGACGAGTCAATGGCGATGCAATCTTCGCGAAGTCTTTCACGAAGCGTCGATAGTATCCCGCCAAACCAAGAAAGCTTCGAATCTCACTAGCAGACGCAGGCTGCTTCCAATCAGCAACAGCTTCCACTTTCTTTGGATTGACTGCAATGCCTTCGGACGAAATGATGTGATCAAGAAAGGATACGCTGCTTAGCCAAAATTTGCACTTACTCTGCTTCTCTCGAAGTGTCTGGAGCACGGTCCGCAGATGTTCTGCATGCTGCACCTTGCCCTTCGAGTAGACGAGAATATCGTCAATAAAGACTACCATGAATTTATCAAGAAAGGGTTGAAATACCCGATTCATCAGATCCATGAAGGCGGCAGGGGCGTTCGTCAGGCCAAATGGCATCACCAGGAACTCGTAGTGGCCGTACCGAGTACAAAAGGCTGACTTTTGCACGTCGTCTGACTTGATCTTGAGTTGATGATAGCCTGAGCGAAGATCAATCTTCGAAAATACCGAGGAGCCTTGCAACTGATCGAATAAGTCGTCTATGCGGGGCAATGGATACTTGTTCCGGATGGTGGCCTTGTTCAGCTCTCGGTAATCGACGCACAGACGCATGGACCCATTCTTTTTCTTCACGAACAACACGGACGCACCCTACAGTGAAATACTAGGCCGAATAAACCCTTTGTCAAGCAACTATTGTAACTGGACCTTGAGTTCCTTCAGCTCGGCGGGGCCATTCTGACGGAGCCTTGGAAATCGGTCGAGTATCGGGGAATGTATCGATGCTGTATTCGATTTCTCGGTCGGGGGGCATGCCGGGTAGCTCGTCCGAGAATACATCGGGGAATTCCGCCACAACGTCGGTATGACCCGCGTTTGCACCATCATGTTGCATGTCTCGAACGGACGCCAAATAGCCTTCGCACCCATAATGCAGCATCCTCAGAGCAGAAATTACTGAGATCAGCATGCAGGTCGACGACGCCTCACCACACGAAAATCAGAAATCAGGCACTCCTGGTATACGGAAGGTGACCATCTTTCTGGCGCAGTCGATGGTTGCGCTGTACGGCCCGAGCCAATCCATTCCCAGAATGATATCAAAGTCCTTCATGTCTAAAACTATCACGTCAAGACCGATCTTTTGACCGCCGATACAAATAATTCCGTCGGTGCAAGCTAAATTTGTGAGTAGTGGTGCGTCCGAAGGTGTACTTACGCTAAGGTCGAGATCTAATGATATTATAGAAAATTTGTGCTCGACGGCAAAGTCCGCCGATATAAAACTATGTGAAGCGCCTGAATCAAATAGTACACGAGCAGGCACATTATTGAAATTTAGTATACCTGTCACGACCGTATCTGATGCAAGCACTTCATCTCGAGTCATGGCGTAGACGCGGCCCTGGGCATGGGGGCGACAGTCTTGGCTATTTTGCGGTGCGGGTTGAGGTGCTCGAAGCGCCGAAACTTGATTCCTCGGACGATGTGTTGATGATGGGGCGTGTTCAAGTTTCTTCTACGGTTCGGGCAATCTCCATGATAGTGACCCCTTTTTCCGCAGATGAAACACCCGCCATTTTGAACTTCACAGTCGACGGCAAGATGTCCATTCCGGTTGCATTTGGTGTAGTGAGGTCCCTGGTTCCGTGCCTGATGTCCGCCCTGGTGCCCGTTGTTCGGACGCTTGGTCATGTTGTTTCCTCCCGCGTGGCTAGGGCGTTTGTGATTGTATGTATGCACAGCGCCAACAGCACCTGGAGGGTATTGGCTTTCAAGCGGAGGGCGTGGTTGAGAGACTACACCATCGTTTTATATTGCGGAACAAACACGTGGGCGTAGATAGATGGTCGTAGACCCACTTCGAACCGTCGAGCATGACTCGCCAGGGAGGGCAGGAATTCTCCAGCAAATTTGGCTAACTTATTGAACTCTGCTGCATACTGCCACACCGTCATATTCCCTTGCCTTAGCTGCATAAATTTATTTTCCTTCTCTTGTCGAACGGCCTCGGGGAGCTACTCGATCTCGAACGCCTCTCGGAAGGTGGCCCAAGGAATTGCCGCTGTCTCGTCATCGCGTCTGATTGCTCGCTTTTGCACGGCCCACCAGTCGTGCGCGTTCAATCAGAATGGAAGTTGAGCACATGCGACTTTCTTGGACTCTTCGACACCCAGAAGCTCGAACTTATCTTCCAGCTCCTCTAACCAGTCGATCGCCACGGAGGGATCTTCTGTGCCCTTGAAGGAAGTACGACAGCTTTTTGTGAATTTTGACACGTCGAAGTTGGAACTTCTCGGTGCTGCAGGTATAGGCTCGGGTACGTCCGGTTCGACTTCACTTTGTCTGGCCGCAGGCTCGGTTACGGCATGGGTTGTCGCGGAGTTGTTGTTGTTGGCCACAACTGTCTAAACGATCTGATGGAGAGTATCAAGCTGCTTCTGCTGCAACTTAAATTGTGCATCGAATCGAGCCTCGAACTGAGTCTGACGTGCTTTCGTCTGTCGTCGATGTTGCTCATTCTGGCGTTGACTCTCCTCAACTTGTCGTTGTTGCGCTTCCAGCATACGCAACATCTGCTCCATGGCATCGTTAGAGGGTCCGGGTCTCGAGCTACTCGAGCCGCTCGATTTCTTCGTTCGCCGCCACGTTCACCGCCGTGCCTTCTGGGATTTTTGAAGGCAAAATACATTAGTCACAAAACTTATTACGGGCTCACTCGTATGGAACGACATATCTCATCGACACGAGACCAACAGTTTTGAGACTAAAACCTCGAAACTGGAGGCCAAGGACGTAAAGCCGTGCTATTATACCATTATGTCACGTCCCGATTCGATCAAATCGATAATCGTCCCCCGGGGCGTGATGTCGTGCAAGCCTAAGTTGCCCTTGCACAAGGCGGTTCATAAGGTTATCCGAAACAATAGCATTTGCAAGAGTACGCAGAGAAATTGAACACATTTATATAAAGAAGGAATCTTGTATTTTCGTTGATAATAAGTTCGATTACAGACTCGATTACAAAAGAGGCCTCTCGGGCTTACAACTGACATCGATGAGATAGTCATTCCAAACATTTACATCCCTTTTTACAAAACTTCAAAATGACTCTCTAAGACCTGGGATCGGTGAGGGTTTGCGATGCATGATGCCGTTGAATTGAGTCTTCAAAATATTGCAGAGTTAGCCTTCCCGCTAGCAAGGCTTCAAAAGAAAGGAGCGTCGCCTTCAGTTCCTTGGCACGCTATTCTCGTTCCGGGTACCTGTTGAGAGCGAGGGTCAGCACATTACACTTTGTGCTGGTGCATGGCAATTTAAATCCCGTACTCTCATTTGTTGAAGAAGTTAAGTGAGCGTGCATGCAATGTTTAGTGAAGTTTCTAGCCATCCTACTCAATTCAAACTTATATTTGCATGCACAACGGTATAACGACGATAGATCTTACCCTCGGCAGAGCACGTCGTTGTAGCGTAAACTTACCATGTTCATCCCTGTCATGTTGATAATAAGAAAACGTAATAGAGTGCATTCGTGAAGGTCACTGGCACGACAAGCCATCCTGGACATATTGCTTGGTAGACAGAGGTCCTTCAGCGCAGGTAGCGAGCCCCGTTGAAAGCCATTGCCTACCGTGGCATACATCCGGCATAGTTATCCGTGTTTCTTCCTAGGCCGGAACTGTCCCGTGGCCTCGGGATACTGTCCGAAGAAACAATCGCCCTTGTCGACAAGTTGTCCATGACCGTGCTAAGTTAATTGTTATTTCAAGGCACATCTTTATGTATTGTTGCGACATTCATTTAATCGATTCGTCTTTCCTTAGCACGGTTCTATATGATACGGTAATTGCAAGCACGATAAGGTTATATGACAAGCATTTGTATAGTTCATGTTCGTGGGACATCATGACCGTTCAACGGAATATTATTCATGTCGTTACATTACATCTAGCATAGCCATGTCTAGTATCGATAATGTATTAGAGAATAGGGTCGAGGGAAGAAGGGTCAGCCACTCACCTTGGTATTTACTTGAGGCAAGAAACTGGTTGGCCGCGCTAGACGTTGCCTACGCGATCACCTGTAATCGCACAAGCAACCGATTAGAACACTGTGTTATTCAAGGAAATTCGATATGAATGCGAAGTTCGAAACGCAAGCCATGAAAACCATCGAAACAAAAATGCATTCAGAAAACAAAGCCAAAACCAACGCAAGCGGCGTGAAAAGCAGAGCAACGGGAGGTCTCTCCCGACTCAGCCGCAGAGTCTAACCTCGAGGCGCAACCCGTTGAATATGGGACTTGGTTCCGAAGAAGTCATTCCATAACGGGGAATTGATCTTAATTCAACCGTTCCCATTCGATCGATTTGATCGATCCCGACCTATCGTTCCTGACCGAGTTGATAGCGACAGTGTTCCTTTCTCGCGCACCCCGTGGACGGGAAACGGGGCATGATGTAGGGACGGGCGCTACAGCCGTGACCATATATCGAGGTGGGATTCACTTTAATATACGTAGTTGGCTGTGTCTGTCCCCCGCTCTCCAGTATTCTGGTTCTGGGGTGTTACATCTTCTGCTCTCAATCATGTCTGGGTGGATGAATCTCCTTTTTGCGCCAGGTGCGAAGAGATAACTCTCTTTGCAATCCTTCAGCCAACGAGTTTTTACCAAGTTCTTTGGAATATCTGACAATTACAATCTCTTCATTGCTGAAAAAATATGCCTACGAGGAATCCCCTTGGTCTCCATCCACAAGCAATCACAGTTTATGTTTTTGTCGGTACGATAAAATGTAACTTTCCGTTTTAGATTGTTTGTCTTCAAATACATTTCGATAGTGCAAACTTTTGTCTCTCTTATGATGTGACGGTGGACTACACTATATTTATCAGAACGTGTGATTTCATTCCTTACCTCTATAAACACTTTTTTAGTATAAATTGCGGCAAATTGATCTTCTATTACGGCTGTGCTAGTTTGTTTCACAATTGGTGTTGAGATTTTATCAGTGGCATGCTTACTCATCTGGCCATAATGTAAGGCCGCCAAACCATGGCCACAATGTTGAAGGGCTTTCCATAGTGGCAACTTCTTATTCAAAAAAAATTTCAGAAATGCATTCATTGATTCACATCTATTTGTTGAAGTAGAACCACCAAAATAATGTCCACGTAGGAATGTGTCCGCCCATCGATCTCTCATTTTGTACAATGTACTGGTGCACTCATTGTTCTCTACATTATAATCTCTTAGCATCTGCTGCCAACGGTTTTCAAATTCTTCGACTGAATAGTACCTGTTTAAAAAATATGGACAGTAACAAAAGTTTTAAAATTGTAACAACAACATACTTCAAAGTAAAGTACCAAGTGTGAGATGTACCTTTTAATCAGATTACTCAATTCTTTTACAAAACCATCTCGGTGTACATGCTTGGTTGAATTGTTTAGGATATGCCATGAGCATGTTCGATGAACTACGATGGGCATTAAATCCCTAATTGCTTTATTAATGGATCTGCAACCATCCGTGAGAATTGTCTCTGGTAATTTGCCATTCATACACTCTGGGAATTTTTGGAAAACCCAAGAATATGTCTCAGTAGACTTATTATGAACCAATGCAAACCCAAACACACAAGTCATTGCATGATTGTTTGTACCCACTAGAACCACCAACGGCATTTGACATCTATTTGTTTTATATGTAGAATCAAATGCTAGTGAATCTCCAAATAATTCGTAATCGAATCGACTTGCATCGTTAGCCCAAAAGAGATGGGTCAATCTGGAATCTTCATCTACCTTGTACACGTAGAAGAAATCTGGGTCAATGCCCTCCTTAGCTTGAAGAAATGTAAGTGTTGTCGTAGCATCAACATTGTTTAGTGCTCTACTACGTTTAGCTAAAGCATTGTATAAATCTTTTTTTCGTCCATCCAACCTTATCCTAGCCACCATTCTGGTAGACAAATAAATTCCATACCTCTGTAGTCGTCATCCCAGGTTGTTTCATCAGCTTAGCTTGTTCTAATTATGCGGCTGATATCTTACGATGGGATCTCAAAAAAAGAGTTTCAAAATCATTTGCCAGATTATGGTTGTGATGTATTCGAATTTTTTTTGGCAACCCACAACTTTGTAGAAATGTTGTACCCAATACGAAAAATTGCTTTACAACCACTTCTGCTTTCACTTCTTGGCTCATGAACCCTGTTAAGAGCTTCAATGTATTTCTTCTATCTGAATCCAGCATTCGAACAACACCAACTACAGACTACTAGCATCCCAGATTTGTTTTTTCTTTACTTCGTTCTTTCTAACACTGAAGCCAACTGTTTTTGAATATATCCGGTAGAATGTCTGCTTCTTCAACTATTTTTCTTTACTTCGTTCTTTCTCACCTTGCAGATGAATGTTCATTTTTGAGCTCACCTTGCAACGAAAACTGCAAGGGGATTAGGTACCTTTTGAAGTCAAATACGAAGGCAAATCCTGGTAGGAAATTTCTAAAGTACCCCCTCTGCTTGGATTTCCAGTGGCTGGATGCTGCTATATTGGAAGCCAAATATGGAAATTCACATTCAACAATTTGAAGGGAAGGTTGTTTCACATGTGGTGACTTAGGTCATTGGAAGAAACAATGCCCTTGGAAAGAAACCACTTGCCCTAATCCAAACTGTGGAGGAAAGAGGGCTATCTTTGTGTCAAAGAGGAGCCACAGCAAGGAAAAAAGATTTTTATGATGCCGAAAATGCAACAGTTCATTCCAATGGTTGAATGAAGCTACTATTAGTGATACTAACAAGACTGAGTCCGGAATTCCTGTGCAAATTGTAGTGAACACAACTTTAGAACAGTTGTGTAATACATTTGGGGAAGAACTGGCTATGTAAATATGAAATCATGTACTTCATCAACTATATGAATGCAAGAAACCTTTTTTAGACAAGATTCTTCAACTTGGTTTATGCTGCCAGCGACAAGTTATTGATGGGATCTAAGTTGAAATTTTAATTTAATAATAATTATACTTTTTCTGTCAATGTTATTTTTAATACTACCTTAATTTTAATATTTTTTTACTATAAGAAATTATTTTTGACACTCTTTTGAGAGCATTCTTCAAGGTGGTCTATGCTGCCAGATAAATTTTGTTGATGGTAGCTAAATTTAAGAACAATTAATAAGTAATTTTTACTTTGGAAAATGATATCTACACCCATTAAACAATTAATAGAATAACTTTTTGTTTAGAAAATTGCTTTTCGCTGGCGTCCTGAATTTTTTTGAAGCACTTTCCTACCGTAATACTTGAAATACAGAAACGTCTATATGTTGACTACTAGTGAAAAATTAATTTTATCCCATGTTGCGGCCGTCGATCTTGTTTGTCCTTGCAAAATATTAGGGAAGGAGGCACAGTCGTCGTTCTCGTGGTCCTGTACAATGAGAACAAAATAAAATCAGTAAAAACCCTAAATAAAAAAGGTGAAGACTAAATGGAAGGAAGAAGAAGAAGAAGAAGAAGAAGAAGAAGAAGGAGAAAACGAGACGTGTAACAAATCCTTAACTAAATGGAAGGAAGAAGGAAAAAGAAGAAAAAAAGGAGGTCAGCGAGAGAGAGTACCTGTGAGAGAGAGAGAGAGAGAGAGAGAGAGAGATGGGATAAAGAGAACTAGGGAAATAGTCCCGCGGAAGAACCAAAATGAAAAAATTGGGCGCTTCTTTTCCCGGGTTTAAGCTGCTTCTTTTTTTCCATACAATTATGTTATCAAAAATGATATTTGGGTCCCAAAAATCTTGGGAGATGTGATCTCCCATGAGATGGCATGGTGATATGGCATGGGGACATGGCATAATTTATTGTAAACCATTATAATTCTGGTGATGTCTATTTTAGGTAGATTTTGATTATTCCATTAGCCTTAATTAGCATTGATATATTAGTGTGCTATTAATGTAAGAAACTCAGAAGTTATCAATGTTTGACATCATTATTATCGCTTTTATAATTTGTTTGGTTATGTACATCATGAATGTACATAAATATTTTTTGTTCTTTTCTCTTGATTAGATTGATTAATGGTGGAAGTATAAAGAACATGAGACTGTTAATCTCAGAGCCTACTATCTTCCATTGATATAGGAAATAATGGTTCATGTAGGATACTACGTTTATATCCCTTTTTTTTTAAGAAGAGAGTTTTTTAACCCATTATATGTTCATTGCCATCCTTTTTTGGCCTAGTTATAGCAGCCAATAGATTCAAGATATTCATTTTTTTTATTAAGCCAATAGCAATGAACATTTCTTAATAGCATAATAATTATAGCAATTCTAATTAAGGCTAGTGGAATAATCAAAATCTACCTAAAATAAATATCACCACAATTACGATGGTTTACAATAAATTATGCCATGTTACCATGCCATATCACCATACCATCTCCCATTATGTGGCATCTGACATGGCAGTTGACATGTCATGTTTAACCGTAAAAATAAATTACCCAAAAAAATTTATGTTAATGCTAATGCTAATTTTAATCTAATGTTAATATTAATTTTATTGTTAATATTGAATTAATGTTAATGTTAATTAATGTAATGTTAATATTAATATTCATAATCATGTTAATTTGTTGAATTAACATTACTGTTATCGGACCATATGTTCGGCTGAAAGCGATTGGTTCGGCTCGGTATGGTTCGATCGAAAGAGATTGGTTCGAATTGGTAGCAACCATTGGCAATCGACTGTTAGGGGCTGACAATGATCCGGGGACGACTCCTTTTAGCGTACGCGTTGGGATGAATACTAACACATCCCTAGCCACACTGTCATTTCATTTGAGACTTGGGTTTGGTTTGATTTGGTTTTTATTTAAATTTACAACTAAAAAAGTAGTTAAAATTTAAATTAAAAAATCCCTTGTAAAAATAAAAAAAGTTCACATTAATATTATCATAATTTCTTTTACATTAATATTAAAACTAATATTAATATAAAGATTAATGTTACGAGACCATATGTTCGACTGATAGCCCATCGGTTCGGATTGATATAGTTCGATGCAGCCGGTTTGACCCATATCTGCAAAATCCCTAATTCAATTGATCAAATCAACAGGTTTTTATTTCAATGGTTTCTTTTATTAATAACTATCATTAACACGTATCATTGTTACATGCTAGTACGTAATCAAGAATGGTAACAATGGTCCAGATTATACATATCGGTTCAGATTGATGTATAATTTGTGGTCCAAGTTTGGTTTGGTTCGATACGATTGGTTTGACCCATACGTGCACACCCCTAAATCCAATTGATCATGTGACAAATTTTAGAATTAAAATTAGATTTAAATTTAAATTTAAAATTAAATTTTGATTTAAATTTACAACTAAAAAAGTAATTAAATTTTAAATAAAAAATCTCTTGTAAAAATAAAAAAAGTTTACATTAATATAATTATGATTTCTTTTACATTAATACTAAAACTAATATTAATATTAACATTAATGTTACGAGACCATTTGTTTAACTGATAGCCCACCTGTTCAGATTGATATAGTTCGATGCAGCCGGTTTGACCCATATCTGCAAAAGCCCCTAATTCAATTGATCAAATCAACAGGTTTTTATTTCAATGGTTTCTTTTATTAATAACTACCATTAACACGTATCATTGTTACATGCTAGTACATAATCAAGAATGGTAACAATGGTCCGGATTATACATATCGGTTCGGATTGATGTATAATTTGTGGTCCAAGTTTAGTTCGGTTCGATGCGGTTGGTTTGACCTATACGTGCACACCCCTAAATCCAATTAATCACGTGGCAAATTTTAGAATTTAAATTAGATTTAAAATTAAAATTAAAATTAAAATTAAATTTTGATTTAAAATTAAATTTAAATTTACAACTAAAAAAGTAGTTAAATTTTAAATATAAAAAAATCCCTTGTAAAAATAAAAAGAGTTCACATTAATATTATCATGATTTCTTTTACATTAATATTAAAACTAACATTAATATTAACATTAATGTTACGAGACCGTATGTTCGACTGATAGCCCATCAGTTCGGATTGATATAGTTCGATGTGGCCAGTTTGACCCATATCTGCAAAACTCCTTAATTCAATTGATCAAATCAACAGGTTTTATTTAAATAATTTCTTTTATTATTATCTACCATTAACACATATCATTGTTACATGCTAGTACATAATTAAGAATGGTAACAATGATCCGGATTATACATATTGGTTCGGATTGATGTATAATTTCTGGTCCAAGTTTGGTTCGGTTCGATGTTGTTGGTTTGACCCATATGTGCACACCCCTAAATCCAATTGATCACTTGGAAAATTTTAGAATTTAAATTAGATTTAAATTTAAATTTGAAATTTAAATTAAATTTGAATTTGAATTTAAATTTACAACTAAAAAAGTAGTTAAATTTTAAATATAAAAAATCCCTGGTAAAAATAAAAAAAGTTCACATTAATATTATCATGATTTCTTTTAAATTAATATTGAAACTAATATTAATATTAACATTAATGTTACGAGACCATGTTTCATCGAATTTTGGCGGTGCAATACAAAGTAAAGAATTTTTGCGGTGCAAATAGCCCTGATACTGATTGTATCAGTGCTTAACATTAATACAACATAATTGTAATCATATCCAAGAGATTTGGACGTTTTTTCACACAATGATGACATTTTACCTTCTTCAAGTTGAATTTTGGCGGTACAAATTCCACTGCCATTCACCATAATTAAGGAGTGGCCTGGGGGAGATACGAGGAAACGTATTCATCTTCACCACCCTTCATCTTCACCATCATTCAAAACCAATTTATATAGATTGAAAACCAAACTAAACAGCCAAACTATACATATTCACAACCCTTCATAACAGTCTCAATGGAGGAGAGCAAAACCAACATCTGCGAATGGGCCGTCATCCCCAATGAGATCCTAGCCATGGTTTTGTTACTAGCGGAAATGTCGTCTGAGGAGGTCGTCCGCTTGTCTTTCGTTTGTCGGTCGTGGTGGAAGGCGCACTACTGTCCCTGCTTCTAGTCGGACGTCAAGTTAACTCAGTGGTGCCGCAGGGTTAACCTATGGTAGTTGTCTGCTATATAATATGGTATCAAATATAAATCATATATTTATATTATATCAAATATAAAATAATAAATCATTCTGGCCATTTAATTTAAATTATGGTAGTTGTCTACTACATAATATGGTATCAAATAAGTTTGGTTCTATCGTAAATAATAATTTTTTAAAATAAGTTTGGTTGTAGTGTTATGTGGGTTTATTATAACATTTTATGTAGATAACTTAAAAATGGATTTATTTTTAAAATATGGCATTACATTAAACGTGTTGCTTACCCCTAGATTACACGGGAAATTGGTCGGAGATAGAGAATAAGAAGAGTCACTGGAGGTCATTGAATACCCCCATGTTTCCCAAATAGGAATAAGCAAAGTCGGTTAGGAAAACGTGTATATATATATACATATGGGGTCCCCATTCATATGGGTAGGTTGCACATTAAACATGGCTCCAAAAAAATCTTTAGGTTGGGAACCATGGGCAGAGGCTTCATCCAGTCGTCGTCTAGCTTCTTCGCCTAGAGCACCCTCTCCGCCGCCTCCGGCCCATGATGGACGGAAGCGGGTGCGGGAAACTGACTGGCTAGCCGAGGCTGCAGATTTCCTGACCTCCTTCGGGATGTTACTGGAGGTCAGTGCTCGACCTCTCCATCTGGCGCCCAACTTTGACCTGCTGCCGATCACTCATGAGGAACGGGATTCTCTGGAGAAGAGGGAAGGGTTATGCCGCCTGTGCCATCATACGGGTTTGCGCATCGTGGAGGACTTTACGGAGGTTCTTCGCGAGGATAGTGAGCGGTTTACGTAGACCTCTTCTGTAGGACCGTTGAGCACCTCTAGAGGGGGGGTGAATAGAGTGAGTGTGAGTGCAGCAAAATAAATACCACTTAAAAATTAAAGGAAGATAACTATGGCAGTGAATAAAGAGACAATAAATAAATGTAGCAAGAGATCAGAGAATCAAACTCAGTGAACGCCGTGATATATATTGGGTTCCCTCTTGGAGGACTAATCCAGTCGCAGGTACTCTTGCCTATTATTAATCCATTATTCACAAGCTAATTGAGAGCTTGCAGTCTCTTTACAATACCGTGCTTGGTGACAAGTGCACAACCAACTTCACAATACCGTGCTTGGTGATGAGCGCACGACCGGCTCCTAAAACAGAGATGATTTCTGAACTTGAACGACCTCTTTACAACTCTGAGAACCAAAGAACTCTCAATCGAATCGATATTACTGGCTTTGGCTAAGAGATGTATAGGTGGAGTATGAAAGCTTTTTAGAATACTGAAAAACACTTTAGGAATAGATAAAGAGAAAAAATGATGAGTGATTTGAAAAGGAAAATTTCTCTTATATTTATAGGTGTTTTTAAGAACCGAACTCGGCCAGAGTTCGGGTGGAGTTCGGATGCCAAGATTTTGCAAACGAATGTTGCATACAGATTTGGAGGTAACAAACATTTGAATTTGAAACGACCGAACTTGTCCCGAACTCGGACCGAACTCGGCCTGAGTTCTATCTAAGTTCATCTAGTATTGTTTTGTCAAATTCTGTTGCATAGGATAAATGGAACTTTTGGTAAGTGGACTTTGAATGAATGTGTAGACTTTATAGAAGAGTGAACTGTGAATAACCTAAGCCAGTAATACTCAGTCGATTTTACAATTTGTATCCTAGACTAAATAAAGGATAAAATACATAATAAATTGTAAAATGACTCAGACTGATTCCAGTGCATAAGTACTTTGAGATGATAATTATCATGCTTGCTGATGTTGTATACACTCTCTGATATTGAATTTACTAGACCTGAAATGTTAGCAGTAGTTTGTATATTTTGTGTATTGACTTAAGTCATTTGTTGATTTATCAAAATCGGGTGTGACCATTTGGTAATGGGCAACATCTTCTTTTTCTATTTTTTTAGTTTTGTTTAGTTGTTTTTTCTCCTCTTGTATCCCTCGCCGGAGAATGTTCCGGCGAAGAAGCTGAGATTTCTATGCAATCTAATATTTTGTTAAGTCAATTTGGTTTGTGCAGCAAGTGACTAATTAGTTTATCTATTTTTGAATTAACAAATCTTGTTACGATCAAATCCATCTATCTGTGACGATATCCCCATCAAGACTTGTTACGTCATAAAATTGATTATGCTGCCAGCGACAAGTTCTTGCCGTCAAATCCATCTATCTGTGACTAATTATTTTATTTATTTTTGAATTAACAATTTTAATTACAACAACCGGTATAAAAATAATACCGAAAATGACAAAAAAATTGTAAATGAAAAAGTTAGGTACTTGCTAAGATCAAACTTTTTATTTATCTATTCTACTATATGATGCCAAAATTAGGCTTCACCGTGGAACTTTTATTTTCCAAAAATACCCCTGCATGTCTATTCTAATACAAAAAGTAATATATTCTATTAGGGGTAGTTAGGTACTTACGATATCTAGCTTTTAGTATTTCAATATATTAGTTTTGTCTTTTACTCTTTTCAAGTACATACCCTTGTTAGCAATTGGGCAAACGGGAAAAATTTGGGATGGCAAAAATACGAGCATAAATTGGCTCAATGCAAATAAAATACGTTCAAAAATTCGGTCAAATATTCGAAAAATGGAAATATTGAGATTAGAAACTTCACATTCTTAAATATGTTGTCAAATTTGGTTAATTAAACATGTTTCCACCATATTTTTTGTGCCAATTTTTTCAATAATTTATACGGAACACGTTTAAAACTTCGCATGCTTAAAGTTTACGTACTTATTTGAATCTGTCAAAAGTACTCAAGTATTATACGTTTCTGAAAGAAACGAAAAAATTCGCGTATAATACGAGTTTTATTCGAGTGATTGCTAATAATGGTACATACAAATTAAGTTAAATAAAAGATAATTAAAATACGTGCAATGCATGTGGATATATATTAGTAATAACAGTAATAAATTTAATTTTCGAATGTAGTTTTTAAAATTTGGGTCTGAGAATCCCAAGGGTTGGTGCTCTTATAAAATTTGAGATTCAAAACTACTCATAGGTTCCCACTTCCCAAGGTCATATAGTACTTGAAACTACTTCCACTGTGGATGTTCTTATAGACTCAAAATTTGAACCATCGTTTCCCTTTTCTTTTTCCAAATCCTCCCCCAAACGACTGCATAAAATATCAAAATGTCGCCGATGAAACGACGATCGTCTCCAAAGGGGAAGAATCCACAAAGGGATGCAATACAGGCCGCAAGGGCGGCAAAAACCTAGATTACGGCCGCTAGGACAGAGGCAGAAAGGACAGCAACAACCAAGATACAAGCCGCTAGGGCAGAGGAGGCCACCCGGACAGAGGCCACAATGGGACCGGCGGCAGCGGCGGAAGCAGCGGCGGCGGCTGCGCCCCCGACAGAGGCATCAACGGCAAAGGCATCAGATGATTGTGAGCCAGAGGCAGCCAAGCCACCTGCAAAAAAGGCTAAAAAATAACAGGGAACGACAAAGGCCAAAAAATTTATCTTCGATACAGAGTTCGAAGACTCAACTTATAAAGATCGAAGGTATACTAAAGCGAAGGCAAAGGTGGCAACGGATATAGAGTCGTCAGCATACTTTGTGGATTCTGAATCCTCATCAGAAGAGGAAGATGAAGAGGAAGAGCTATCATCAAATAAGTCCCAGGATGGAGAGGAGGTAAAAAAAATTTACAGACTCTAAATCTAAGAAGACTTATAATAAACATTTCAAAAAAAAGAATATTATGCCTGAAAGATCAATTAAGATGGCTGATGTCGAAGAGGAATGTTTTCTGGATATATTGAAATTCTATCAATTGGAAAAACTGAACAAATCCTGTCTTGGGAAAATCTCCCAAATAATAGTCAGATAATTTTACTCAAATCTTGGGGCTGAAATTGAAGAAAAAGAAGAGGATCAACAACTGGTGTTTCTGAGAGGGAAACTGATAAGGGTAAATGCTATTGTCATCAATAAATTTTATGGATTTGATCCAGTTCCTGATTTTGATATGAAAGATATTGATAATATTTCCCTGAGGGATGCAATTCATGAGATTACAGGTGTATCAGTGGGTGCCAAGACCCCACAAAATGTATAAAAGATCAATTAAAAACTTTGTATAAATTGTTGCATGCGTACGTATCTCAAACACTCAACCCTACTGGACATGAGTTTTCCATCCATCCTGAGAGAGTAAAATTTCTTTATTATATGGGAAAGAAAAAAAAGGATGGATATAGGTTCTTACATGTTCAGTAGAATGATGCATCTCGTAGGAAAACCAATTGCAATGACAGCTCTCCTTTTCGAGGGATTTGTGTTTGCCATTAAAATCTTTTGATTGTAAATTTCAATTACAAACAGAACAGTGTTACAATGTAGGACTTAGATGTAGTCCTAGGAGTACAATTTTGTTTATCTGGGTCCCTTGTGCCGATGGAGCGAGTGGTAATGCGTTGACTCCGTTGACGATCTGACGACGGTTATCGGTTCTCTGAAGGTCTGGGTTGCTCTGGGTGCTGGAGCTTGGGGAGAGGAAGAAGACGTTGAGTGTCTGTATCTGCCTCTCTCTATGTATATGTAGGTTCGTAGCTGTCTGTGTGTGTGTAAGAAAGAAATAATCCCTCTATTTATAGCTTTGTAGGCTGGCTGCTCATGCGCGCATATGTAGGATGTGCCTGTACGAGGCGATGCCACATGGTGATTGCTGATGGAGGCGCATGGGCGATGCACTCTGATTGAGGAGTTGAACCCTTCATGTTGCCATTGTAGGCTACGGCCGAGCTGACACGTAGCAGTGGAGAGAATCTTTCAGTTGCTGAGATCTTGGGTGATTAGCACCCCTTCATAGGCTGAATCGAGTCAAAGGACACGTGTCGCAGGTCCGTGGCTCAAAGATCTCTGATTTGGTGGGGAGTGATCTGATAGGATGCGCCTGGGATTGGGCGCATGAGGAGACTTTGGCTTGTAACCTTTAGGAGTCACGAACCAGTCTGGGCGCACGGCTTTTGAGGCGCATGCGAGGCTTCAGTCATGACTTGACTTCTGTCTTTAGGGATCAGAGAAAAGTCCGAGGCGCACGGCTTTCGAGGCACATACAGAGATTTGGGCGCATGGCTGCGGAGGCGCATACGAAATGGTTGGGCGGCCACGTGGCTCGTAACCGTCGGAGGAGAGTAATAATGGTGTTGATGTCGGCGACGCTTCATCTTCTGAAAAAGCTGTCAACTGTTCAGTCCTCCGGGGACGTGCTGCCAACTTTGTCAGACTTCAGCATTTAATGTTCTTGACAAGTGATGGCCCTTTGAGTGGGCTCATCGATCTGCATTCCACTAGGCGCATGGGGATACATGGGGGCGCATCCTCATAAGGCGCTTGGTGCTGATGGGCGCATCTGTATGATGCGCGGTCTGACCGGCGCATCTGCTTTGCATGACACGTCTTTATTGGTCCGACTGTTACGTTCTTCGAGTACTTTAAATAGCCATTTTTTGACTTGGCTAAATTCGAAGCGTCAGGTTCATCACCAATTTAATGCAAATTTATTGCACGGGATTCGGAGAGCCAGCCACTTGGCGCATGGGTTTGATTTGCCCGGCCTATAAATAGTGGCAGGGAGAGAGTTTGCTTCTCGTTCTCTCACGTCCTCCCGAAATGAACTTATTTTCTCGAGGACATTTTGTTGATGAGATGCTCCCGAGGGTGAAGATGCGACGTATTGTCTTCATTGATGCACTTGAAGGTGACTGTTACATCCAAAAGTCGGAGTCGAGGGCTTCCGAGGCAGGCAGTCGGGATGCTCGAGCCCCATCTCCGTTACGCTGGAAGAGCCGCAGATCGGAATTGCGGTGCACCGATCATCTTCCTTGGGCTTTGGGAGAGCTCCTCCTCCCGCTAGAATAGGTGTTGCCCATTCTGATTGGGTTAAAAACTGTTCCTTTAGCCGCGGGTCGATTGCGGTGCTCTCCTCTTCCTTGGTTTGGAGAGCTCTTCCTCCAGCTAGAGGGTTGATTGTCCACCCACGTTCTGCTCAATAAATGCTTCATTAGTCGAAGCATTTGATGGCGCATATGCTGAGACTTCATGATGCGCCTGACTGAAAGGGCGGCACATAACTGAGCTGCTGAAGGGATGCACATAACTGAGCTGCTAAAGGAATGCACATAACTGAGGATGCACATAACTGAGCTGCTGAAGGGATGCGCCTGGCTGAGAGTGCATGGCGAGATGCGCCTGTTTGAGAGCGCAGGGTGGTTGCTGCGCCTAGCTGTAGACTTAGGATATTTTCTTTGTAGAAATTCTCCTTTGTACAGCTCTTTTTTTAGACTTGTAATTCCCTGGCGCATGAAATGTTAGGCGTATAGGATTTCTGGTCCTGAAATTCCATACTTCTACAAGACCCCCTTCAAAGTTTTCAAAACTTTTTGTCAAGTTTTGGAATACTTTGAATAAGAAGCATGGTGGTGGCTTCAACGAGGCGCTTGATTGTTCGGGCGCATGGATACTCTGTGCATCAGTGATGGGGCACATGCTCCTCTCAGTTAATGCAAATGATAACGCTTCGATAACCAAAAAAGATTAATGATGATCTTTTTAGATTTATTTGCAGTTATCTCCTCACAGAACCCGAGGCGACGGCTGATGTCACTCCTCATCGGTTTTTGCGTATGTCTAAGCCTATAAATAGGCGTCTGATGGAGTGAGAGGGTTCTTCTCCACTTTGCTTTCTTCTTCTCTAGAGTTCTTTCAAAAAACCCTAAATTTCTTCTTTCACGAAATGGCCCCCAAGACTCCTCGCGGTGGTGCTGGCCGAGGACGAGGCAAAGGAAAAGAGCCTGTGGAGGCTGCTGCGGATGATGTCCCCTGGACGCCCGTCGACGTTCGGTCGACAGTGACTGGTGGGTTTCATCATTCTTTACTTTTCTATACTCGAAACAGGCCATTTTTTTGAGGCCGAGGTGGCTACCGACCAGGAGGCAGCGACAGATTCTATCCCCGTGGAGGGATCCGATGAGGAAGGTGAGACTCGTCCGTCGAGCCTGACTCCAGGGGAGTCGAGTCAAGAAACAAGTGCTGATCTCGCTATTTTTCCAGAGGGGGAAGGTCCCATGCGGCCTGCTGACAGTGTGTTGGAGATGGAGGAGATAGCTCATGACGTCGGAGGTCGCTCCGAGCTTGAGAAGGGTAAGGGTTTGCTGGAAACCCCTGTTGCTCCTTCTACTTGGGGCACGATATCGATGCCCCTCTCGGTTCCTTCCGCTCTTTTGGCTCCTCGGGCCAGTGGCGAAGTTCAAGCCCCTGTCGAGGGAGAGTCCGTTGATGCCGAGGTCTTCTTTCGGTCCGCCGTCTAGAGCAGCTCCTCCAACTCCTGCTATGACACCGCAAGTGCTGGCGGATGCGGATGAGTACGTGAATTTTATCGTTGAGGCGGTGTACAAGATGCTGCAGAGGGGCGTATCGGCAGTGATGAATGCCAATAGGAGTTTCGCAACGGCCAAAACCAGCACTCCCTCACATTGGTCTGATACGTTCCCACCAGGGCCATGATCATATGGCCGAGATTCTGGACGTATCGGTGGCCGAGCTGGACCAGCTGCTTTGCCGAATTTCAGTGTATTCAGCGAAATAATCTCTCCGCCCTGATAGACACGAAAAAGGAGAAGTTGATCGCTAAAACTGAGTCATCTTATCAGGCCACCGTGGCTGTTTGGGAATGCGAGGTGGCCGAAACTGAGGCTGCGATGGAGAGGCTATCTCAGTCCATGCAGGAGAAGATGGAGTTGCAAGCCGCATTGGATGCTAGTATAGCGGAGGTTAATGCCAAAATTTGCCTCCTTGAAGACCAGCGGGCCCAACTCTTGTTAGATGCTGAGCGAGTCCAGGCTGAACATATAGCATCTAAGGAGGAGGAAGGGGCTTTCATCCTCAGGCACTTTTCCTGACTCAGTAGCGGCAACAGTTGGACGAGAAGCATGAGGATGACACTTCTCCTGAGGCCATAGAAATGATGCGTCAAGAAGCCGAACGCCGAGTCCTGGCGACCGCAGAGACTCGGGCGGCAGACTTGAAGCGTCGGATTGAAGAGCTTTCAGCGAATCCTGGTGATGCTTAGGGATTGTAGCCTCTCCTTTGTTATTTTGTGTAATTTGCAACTCTTGCTGGGGATGTATTTCTTTACTTTTAAATAAAGAATGAAGAGTTTTATAGTGTGCTCATTTTTACTGTTATGAACTTGATGATTTGTGTGGACCTATTATCTTTTGCGCACCTTGGTTGTTAGGTACAGATAATAAGTTTGAGAGAACCTGACATGTTTGCTCAAAGGTGATGTGGACGTGGCAAATATGGGGTTCAAATAATGGAATCTTCCTACTCAGAGGTGTTATGGACGTGGTAGGAGTGACTCAGGAGGGATACGCGGAACTACTCAGAGGTAATGTGGACGTGGAAGTTCTGCGATCAATGTACGACAATGCAGCGGTTGTCTGTACGGAATGTTTACTCAGAGGTAATGTGGACGTGGTAAACATGATGGGTAGCGTAGTCTTACGGAGCATAAGATTCTGCTTTGTAGGGCGTAGGAGAACAACTCAGAGGTAATGTGGACGTGGTTGTCCTTCTACTGGAGGATAGAACGCCACGGAATAGCTGGGTTCCGGAAGCGTATGATTTTGTGGAAGGGAATTGTACGTGAGCCCCGATGATTGGGTCCACAAACTCTCTTGTTGGGTGAAGATAGAAGATAGAAGTACATGTCTGAAGGATGTCAAGAGTAGTACTTCTTTAGGAACTTGCCGTTGATGGACATCATGAACAAGTCCCCATTGGGTTTGGCGAGGCGGTAAGCACCGTTTGAGTATACCGTCTCTATGATGAAAGGCCCCTCCCACTTGGGCTCGAACTTTTCTGGTGTCTTGTGAGTCAACACTATCGGCCTCCTGACTACCAGAACCAGGTCGCCTACTTGGAAAGTCCTTTGCTTGACCTTCTTGTTGAAAGCATGTGATATACGGGCTTGATAGAGTTCGATGCGCTGTTGAGCTAGAAGACGTTTTTCGTCAAGTGCCTCCAATTCTCGCAGAAGGTGACGTTGATTGTCTTCCTCTGTTAGTTGATTTGTGATCGCTACACGGAGTGAGGGTATCTGGATCTCGAGAGGCAGTACCACTTCGCTCCTGTAGACCAGAGAGAATGGTGTGTTGCCCGTCGGGATCCATACCGTTGTGCGGTAGGCCCAAAGGCATTCGCCAAGCTTTTCGTCCCAGTCGTGTTTGTTGGATGACACAACCTTTTTGAGTAGTCTGACGATAGTCTTGTTGAATGCCTCGGCCAATCTGTTTGCTGTCGGATTGTAGGCGATTGATGCCACGTTTTGAATGCGATTCTTGTCACAGAATCTGATGAAAACATGGCTGACGAACTGAGGACCGTTATTATGGATAATCCTCCGAGGTACCTCGAAACGGTAGATGACATAGTGCTTGATGAAGCTGACCACCCTGGAGCTCTTCACTTCCGTCAGTGGAACTGCTTCTGCCCATTTGGAGAAGTAGTCGGTGATGGCTAGGATGAAGCGGTGTCCCCTTGATGAAGGAGAGGTGATCGGTCCTACAATGTCCATGCCCCAGGCTTCAAAAGGCCAGGAGGCGACCGTAGGATGTAGTGGTTCTGACGGTGTATGAATGAAGTCCGCGTGAAGCTGGCACTCATGGCACTTTTTAGCATAGTCGACAGCGTCGGCTGCCATGGTTGGCCAGTAGTAGCCCATGCGTCACAGTCGATCCTGTAACTTAGGGCCAGGTTGATGGGCCCCGCAGGTTCCGTCGTGAGCTTCTCGAAGGGCTTCGGCTGCTTCTTCGTTGGATAAACACCAAAGGAGAAGTCCATCGTAGGAGCGTCGGTACAGCATTTTAGTAGCTGCATCATAATAGAATCGAAGGGAACGTCTCCTGACCGAGACGGCTTCTTTCGGGTCCTCTGGGAGAATTCCGTAGACAGCGAAGTCGATGAACGGGAACCTCCAGTCTCGGACATTAACACTAGCACTTGTTGACATGGCATGGGCCACAGGTTGTTTTTAGGACAGACCAAGTCTCGACCAACTACCGTAACGTAGTGTTGATTCCCGAGGGGTGCTGCCAATGAGGCTGCGAGGCCAGCCAGAGCGTCAGCCTCCAGATTTTGTAAACGAGGTACATGTTCAATGAAGAACTTGGTGAAGGTTGAAATGATGTTCAATGCAACTTCATGGTAAGGAATCAGATCTTCATGGCGAACTTCGTATTGCCCTCTGATCTAGTTAACAACGAGTTTTGAGTCGCCGTAGGCTTCCAGATGATTCACTCCCAGCTGTTGTGCCAGCTGGAGTCCCATGATGAGCTCGTTGTACTCGGCAACATTGTTGGAGCACAGCTTCGAAAGGGAGTAGGCACGCTGGATGACCAGCTGATCGGGGGAGACTAAGACTACCCCCACTCCTGCGATGATTTGGCCTTTGGGGCCTGTTCTTGAAGCGCCATCGAAAAACATCCGCCAGACGGAGATTTCTTCGGTGACGTTTGATTCTTGGACCTCATCCGGGATGTCTTCATAGAGTCTAGAGGACTCTGGGATGGGGTGTACAGCTAAAAAGTCGGCCAGAGCCTGACCCTTGACGGCTTTTTGTGGAACGAACACCATGTTGTATGGCGTTAGCAGGATTGCCCATGTAGCTAGCCGGGAGTTCAATGACCCTGGCTTCGTCATGAGAACTCTGAGTGGATTGACTCGAGAGATGACATGAATTGTCTGGCCCGAGACATAATGGTGAGTCTTCTGGATGGCGAACACCAAAGCCAGACACTCCTTTTCAACGGGGTTGTACCGGTGTTCGGCCCCGATCAGTGTCCTACTGAGGTAGTAGATAGCTTGCTTGTAGCCCGCATTGTTGTTCTTAGCCAACAAAGCACCGAGGGAATGATCCATGGCACGGACGTAGAGGAGAAATGGTTTGCCGGCGACGGGTGCCACCAGGACTGGCGGGCTCGTCAAGTAAGCCTTTATATCGTCGAAAGCTTTTTGGCATTCCTCTGTCCATACATAAGAGACTCCCTTCTTCATGAGCTGGGTGAAGGGTTGACATTTTCCGGAAAGGTTTGCTATAAACCTCTGGATGTATGCCAGACGCCCCGGCAGGCCTCGAAGTTCTCGGAGATTCTTCGGAGGATCCATGTCAAGGATGGCTTTGGTCTTCTCGGGATCGACATGATTGCCTTTTGCCGTGATAATGAAGCCCAAGAACTTTTCGTTAGAAACCCCTAGGAAGGATTTAGCGGGGTTCATCTTGAGTTGATGCGCTCGCATGAGATTGAAGACTGTCTTAAGGTCTTGTAGGTGATCTCCTTTGAGACGGCTCTTGACTGCGATGTCATCAACATAGAATTCGACTGTCTTGCGAAGATGCTGACGGAAGATGGTACTCATAGTCCGTTGGTATGTAGCACCAGCGTTCTTCAAGCCAAAGGGCATCACTGTGTAGCAGAAAACACCCTTTGGAGTCCTGAATGACGTGTGTTTTGCGTCATCGGGGAACATCTTGATCTGGTTGTAGTCCGAATACCCGTCCATGAAAGACATACGTTCGAAGCTACATGTGTTGTCGATCATCACGTCGGTGATTGGAAGCAGGAATTCGTCCTTCGGGCAAGCAGTGTTATGATCCCTAAAGTCGATACAGACTCGTATCTTTCCGTTCTTCTTGGTGACTGGGACGACGTTGGCCACCCAATCCGGGTGTTGTTCTTCACGAATAAATCTACTGGTCAGGAGTTTGTCTACTTCCTGATCGATAGCGTTCATGATGTCAGGACGAAAACGTTGTTGTTGTTGCTTTATAGGCTTGGCATCAGGTAAGATGTTAAGCCTATGCATCGCGATCTGAGGATCAAGTCCCGGCATATCTTTGTAGCTCCAGGCGAAGACGTCGATATATTCTTTAGCTAACTGGACCAAAGATTCCCGGTCTTCTCCTTTGAGGCTTTTGCTGATGAAGATGGCTTTGGAAGAAGATTCATCCCCAAGGTCGATCTGCTCGACTTCGTCTTCGGTAGGGGGTTCGCGTAATTCAAAGCGAGAATCCCACTGTGCTCCTAGGCTTTGAGCCCAGGGTTCTTCCTTAAAGAATTTTGGCGTTTGGTCTTCACCTTCATCTTATTGAGATTGTGCAGATGTCATGTTGGCTGATAGCACTTTCTTGAAGACTGATCCGATACTGGTATCAGAATCCTAAGTTGATGCTTCGGATGAATGAGAATGTTCTACTTCTTCTACCTCCGAACTCTCTGGAATTGACGGCGGCGTGACATAGCCCACCCCCCGTCGAGTTCGATGATAGTAGTCCTGCGGCTTTCCTTTTGGTGTTGGCAGCCGGAGAGGAAGACGTCGACCCTTGTCGTAGTTCAGGCCTTTGTTGCTTTTTAGATCGTACCCCATCTTTTGGATGAGATACTTTGCCTTGTCCGTGTACCGATAGACTTGTATTCTGCCGGTATCTGGTTCTTGCTCGAGTGGCGGGAGGTCTTGATGACGCTCGACTTTGCCGAAGATGATGGATTCTTCGTCTCGATTCTGCGGTGGGACTACAAAAAAGACCCCTTGGGACGGGACTACTCGATATACATGATGGACGATCGTTATTTGTGTTTGCAACGAACGTAGAGCGTTATCTAATGTATACATGGCATTCCAATGTGGAAGACTAGAATAATTAAAAGACACTCTATTATTGATGAAACATGAGATTTTGTCCCGCGGGATTATATTGTCCAGAGAAGGTGCATCTACATCAGCAGAGATATATTCCACTAGCTCTTCATCTGTGAGTACTGGGGTTGGATCGGAAGAATCTACCGCAGCTTTGATCTTGGGGTCCGAGAGAGCTATGTGGGCCTTCTCTGGCAGCTTGGATGAGACGGATGATTGTGGAGGCTTGCCTTTAAGACGCACCTTCAGAGGTGCCTCAACTGCGCCTTCAGTGGCTGGTGCTTTCCCATGTAGTTTTGCCACAAGGGGAGTCGATGTTTGAGGCGGCTTTCCCTTGAGCCGTATCTTCAAGGAAGCTTTAGTAGGTGTTCTACCTAGAGCAGTTGGTGCTTTTCTAGGTAGCTTGATAGTCATAGGAGGCAGTATCTGAGGCGGTTTCCCCTTGAGTCGGATCTTCAAAAGAGCGTCGGAAATCATCTCTGGCTCCATGTCCGGCTCTGCCACTGTTTCTGCTTCATCATCAGCGTCGTTGGCTTCTCCTTCGTCGAGTGACTTGTATAGGGTAGCATCAGTGAAGTAGGCTTCGACCCCTTTGAAAGGGTCAATGTCTGCGAACTCTGTCCGGATGATGTCGTTGGTGGACACGTACTTCATACATTGGTGGAGTGTAGATGGCACCACCATGTACTCATGCAGCCACGGACGACCCAGTAGGAGGTTGTAGTTGACGTCAGTATCCACGACATAGCAAGTCACCTCGGTTCTGAGGTTACCAATATGACACTTCAGCCGTATTTTGCGCAGCGGCTCACTTTTGCTAGCATTGAAGCCACTGATTGTTGTGTTGGAAGGTGCCAGTCGGTACATTGGGATCCCCAGTATTGAGAGCAGCGTCTTCGGGATGATGCTGAGGGAAGACCCCAGATCGATCTGAATCCGCTTCACCTTGATGGAACCGACATACCCTGTATAATACAGTGGCCTGTTGTGTCGGTTGTATTTGAGCAGCATGTCTTGTTGGATGAATGTTATGTTGGGGATAACTTCATCCGCACAATGACAGTGCGCACACGTAGTCGGAGTATCCTCAGGCTGCTTGACCTAACTGATGAAGGACTAAGCATCCTTCAGGGCTTCACAGAGAGCTTCATGAGTGTCCTTGGAAAGACGAATGAGCTCAAACAGAGATAGGCGGGCAGGAGTACTGGCAAGTTGTGCCAGTATGTCGAAGTTGTGGGGCTTGGCTAGCCCCGAAGCATTCTCCTTTTGCAGAGGCTTGTCGAAACGGGCCTCTACATGCTTCTGCTTATTGGCTGCTGGAGGCCTAGATGAGCCCTCTTCTTGGGCAGCAGGGACGGTGCAAGGAGGCACCACCTCGACGGCAGCTTCGTCAGGTTGGGCGTTCTGATGTGAACGCATCTGTACAGGAAGTGCCTCTTCCACAGAGGAAGAGACCATACGGTAATACTTTATCTTCCTACCCTCAGTTTTGGAGGCAGAGCGTACCTCCGGTTGAGTAACCTCGGAGACGAGATCAGGGTGAACCCATAAGACCTCTCCCCGAGATGTGGTGAGTGGGATGAGTCCACTCACGTTGTCACGAGTAGGTGGTAGATTGACCACCTCCATTGTCACCTTAGGGATGGGGACGACGCCATCTTGTGTTGTGGTTGGCGGCAAGGTGCCAAATTGGAGTGACACCAGGTTGGCCGAGACCGTTTTCTCCTCGTAGTCGACGGAGATAACATCCGCATTGATCATGCCCTGGATGTAGTTTTTGAGGACGTAGCAGTCCTTAGTTGGATGTCCAACAAACTGATGGTAGTGACAATACCTCGAATTTTCAACTTTTCCAACCTCGTTGGGATGCTTCGGGTCCGACAACTTGATCTTGTCACCCTGCTTCAGTATCTCGAAGAGTTGCAGGGTGTCTTCACCGTTGAACGAATAAATCTCCTTTGGCCTTGGTGCAAGTGGAGGCTTGTGAGTGGGTGTTGATGCACCTTTGGAGGCATTGATAGTCAATGCCTGTTTTTCCTTCGTCTCTCGTCCAGGGTTATTGGCTGCAGGCCGTTTCCCCTTGTCCTCAAAGGCAGGGAAACTAACTCCCAGAAGGCGAGTATTGGATGCCTTCTTTTCTGCTGCTTCAGCTTCGATGATCAAGGAACTCCAGTCGGGAGAAGGAGTAGAGTTGAGCCAGAGTTTGATCGTAGGCAGCATATTCATGCTGCAGGAGGAGAGGAGTGCATGTTCTGGCATACCCGGGGGCAGTCTGAAGCAGGCTTGTGCGGAACCGTTCGATGAATGCTCGAACTGTTTCCTTCTCCTTCTGGCGTATCTCTATGAGGGACGCCATTGTCATGTCCTTCCCTCCGTCGTAGAAACGATCGAGGAAGAGACGTGTCAAGTCGTCGAAGGAAGATATGGAGTTGTCGTGAAGGCTGCAGTACCAGTCGTACGCCAGTCCTTTCAGTGCCCCGACAAATATGCTGGTGAGTAGTGCGTCCTCCTTCAGAAGATGTCCCGTTTGAGACTGGAAGTACGTCAGATAGCGGTGCGGAGAGTCCTTCCCGTCGTATGGCGTCAATGTTTGTGGTTTATACTTGGGAGGATAAACCACTATGTTCCATTCGAAAGGATATAGTTGGGGGATCCCCATCTTTTGGCGCTCCTCTTGTCTATTCTTGGACTCAAAGCGCTCGCGCAAGTCCCTGATCATTTCGACCACGTCTTCCGTGGAGCTGGGAGTCGGGGAAGGTGGTACCGCCTGGAGTTGAGCATTTGAAGGCTCCGACGTCCGTGGTGCTTTGCGGCGATCTGTATCCAAGGATACCCGTTGAAGGGGTACACTTGATTCTCCGTTGGCCCCTGGGTCAGGACCGGTAGAAGGCGCTCTGGCCAAAGCGGACCGTATTTCAAACACTGCTTGAGTCAGTGTTTGCATGGAGGCAGAGAGGGTTTTGAGACCTCCCTCCAAGGTATCCATGCGCTGGACGAGGTCTGCTGGCGGCGCATCTGGCTCGGTATCACCCCCAGTCATGTATACTATCATGACACGGCTGGAGTCGGATGGATCAGTTGAGGCTTCGCTTCCGGTCTCGCTCTCTTGTAGAAGAGAAACTTCCTCCAGAGCCTCATCTTGGCTACCCCCAGCTACATTATGGGGGACATTCTCGTCTTCAGGAGCATCCGCAAAGGCCTGATTACCCCTAATTCTGTCTTGGAGGATTTCTTCGTCTTCGAGACGCAGATCCACAGGGGCCAAACTACCCCCATCTACGTCCGGAAGGCTGACTTCGTCTCCAAGATGAAGATCCACCCCAGCTGTGCCCTGGAGGAAATCTTCGTCTTCAGAAGGAGGATCAACAAGGGCTTGACTACCCCCAGCTTCCTCCAAGATCTTCTTTCTCTCCCGAGTGCCTTCAAACACTCCGGAGGATGGGACAGTTGTCTTGGTTTTCCTCGGCTGGCTCTTGGACGAGGACGAGGAATTGCCAGTCGTCTTTCGGATTGACGAGGACTTAGAGATTACCTTGCATGAAGCAACCTTTAGTTCTGGCTCCTCTTTTATTGACACCTTCTTCCCAAGGCGACGTCGGAGGGGAGTTGATAATTGCAGCCGCTGGAACACCGACTGCCTTTGTGGGACTGCTACCTTGCAACAGCAGTTGATGGTGACTACAACACAGGTGTGCCCTGTGAGGGGCGCATTGTGCTTGTCAATCGACTCTCATGATCGGCGTTTGTGAGTGATCACGTTACGCAAATAGTTGGAGGAGAGTGCCACCTTCGCACCCCCGTCATGTGCATGGCAAGGCCAAGCGTTGGGGTGGTCAAGTGAATGCTGTGCCCCCTGATCCAACACCAAACAGGCGCTCAGATTAGTAGTGGGGGAACAACATTTACAGTGACTTTAACGAACCTCAGACGCACAACCGGAGGAGGCGCGGGAGTTCAAGACCATAGGGTTTGCCTTGCTCGACTTGGTTACGAACACAACAGATGCGCCCAAGTGAGCCAAGGACTTTGAAGGTCGACTCATTTCCGGCGCAGAAGCACCCGAGTTGACCTTATACAGCTTACCATCAGCAATGCGCATGATTGTGAGCGCATGCTTCTGGTTTGCTGTCGGCATAGCACGTTTGAGGCGCATGGCCCGTGCTGCCTTGGACTTCTTCGTACCAGCCCGCTGGGGTGCATAGTACTCAAAGTCCAAATTCTCCTCGCCACTACAGCGAGTGAGTTTGTCAAAGACAGAGACCTTCTGTGGCGCATCAGAGTTGATGCGCAGGTCATTACTGCGCCCCTGCTCCGTCGACGCTTCTTCCTCGCCTGAGAGGGAGATGGCTGGGAAATGTGGTCAGCCGCACGTTTCCCCGAGAGATGTACTGTACCGGTAGGCGCATCTTGGTCGCTGAGGACGTCAGCAGGAAGGGAAGGCTGTATTGGAGCATCCCCTTCGGTGGTGGTGCCAGAAGTGTCGATCTTGCGCAACCAGACTTGGCGAGTCTTCTTCGGCTTCGACAGCCGCTTCGAAGGACTCGCACTGCCTTCAGAGATGAACTCCTCATATGCCTGTTGATCGAGGCGTACGACCAGCGTCTTGTGAGAGGAGCCCACCTTCACGTCGTCGGATTGCGACACAGCTTTCTCGGTGGAGGAGAAAGAGGCCCCCAACAAAGTCGCCAGCTTGTTTGCCATTAAAATCTTTTGATTGTAAATTTCAATTACAAACAGAACAGTGTTACAATGTAGGACTTAGATGTAGTCCTTGGAGTACACTTTTGTTTATCTGGGTCCCTTGTGCCGATGGAGCGAGTGGTAATGCGTTGACTCCGTTGACGATCTGACGATGGTTATCGGTTCTCTGAAGGTCTGGATTGCTCTGGGTGCTGGTGTCGGCGATGCTTCATCTTCTGAAAAAGTTGTCAACTGTTCAGTCCACGGAGGACGTGCTGCCAACTCTGTCAGACTTCAGCATTTAATGTTCTTGACAGGTGATGGGCCTTTGAGTGGGCGCATCGATCTGCGTTCCACTAGGCACATGGGGACGCATGGGGGTGCATCCTCATAAGGCGCTTGGTGCTGATGGGCGCATCTGTATGATGCGCGGTCTGACCGGCGCATCTACTTTGCATGACACGTCTTTATTGGTCCGACTGTTACGTTCTTCGAGTGCTTTAAATAGCCGTTTTTTGACTTGGCTGAATTCGAAGCGTCAGGTTCATCACATATTTAATGCAAATTCATTGCACGAGATTCGGAGAGCCAGCCACTTGGCGCATGGGTTTGATTTGCCCGGCCTATAAATAGTGGCATAGAGAGAGTTTGCTTCTCGTTCTCTCAAGTCCTGCCAAAATGAACTTGTTTGCTCGAGGACATTTTGTTGACGAGATGCTCCTGAGGGTGAAGATGCGATGCATTGTCTTCATTGATGCACTTGGAGGTGACTGTTACATCCAAAAGTCGGAGTCGAGGGCTTCCGAGGCAGGCGGTCGAAATGCTCGAGCCCCGTCTCCATTATGCTGGAAGAGCCGCAGATCGGAATTGCGGTGCTCCGATCATCTTCCTTGGGCTTTGGGAGAGCTCCTCCTCCCGTTAGAGTGGGTGTTGCCCATTCTGATTGGGTTGAAAGCTGTTCCTTTAGCCGCGGGTCGATTGCGGTGCTCTCCTCTTCCTTGGTTTGGAGAGCTCTTCCTCCAGCTAGAGGGTTGATTGTCCATCCTCGTTCTGCTCAATAAATGCTTCATTAGTCGAAGCATTTGATGGCGCATATGCTGAGACTTCATGATGCGTCGGACTGAAAGGGCGGCACATAACTGAGCTGCTGAAGGGATGCACATAACTGAGCCGCTGAAGGGATGCACATATCTGAGGATACACATAACTGAGCTGCTGAAGGGATGCGCCTGGCTGAGAGCGCATGGCGAGATGCACCTGTTTGAGAGCACAGGGTGGTTGCTGCGCCTAGCTGTAGACTTAGGATCTTTTCTTCGTAGAAATTCTCCTTTGTACAGCTCTTTTTTTTAGACATGTAATTCCCTGGCGTATGTAATGTTAGGCGCATAGGATTTCTGGTCCTGAAATTCCATACTTCTATAATTTGTATGCCCAATGGCTAGTAAACATTTTGTCCCAAGCTTAGCAGGGGATATTTATATTAAAAACAAAGGCGCAATGAGAAAACTAACCTTCACTCAAATGTTTAGAAAACGAGCAGCAACAGTAGCAAGCAAACGATCAACATCTGGAAAACTATCAACTTATGGAATCCTAAACACTAAGGACAGGGTTGATGATCTATACAATTTTGTTGCTGCAAACTTTGAGAATGGCTTCAAAGAGATGAAGACTATATCCGACAAGCATAACTTGATTCTGGAAAAGATTAACCAGCTAGAGGTGGAATTGGCTGACGAAGATTAAGAATTCCCTTTCCTCATGAAGAAGGTAAATGGGGCTAGCCCTAACTGGTTCTACTTTGCATTTTTTTCTCTTATTCTACTACTCTTGATGATTCCGTAATCTAATATACACATTTATACTCTAATATGTGAAGGACACATGTATACACATTTATACTCTGTTACTAACTGATCTAGCTATCCATGTTGGATTATTTTCTTATCTGACTTCTAGGTTTGCTTGCTAACTGTATATACTTGCTAATACTATGATATCAGTATCATCACTAAAGAAGGAATTCAGGGAATCGTTTGTATTTGAATTAAGGCTCCACTCCAGTTATTACTGTATACATTGTATACACTTTTGAGCTTCAACTCAGCTAAACCGAATGTTCATCTCTGATGCTTAAGGATATAACAACACTTGTTATCCCCTATTTCTATATTAAACACTCTAGGACAGAAGCACATGGTCTTGAATAAAAGCTAATCTGGATAATAGTTAATATTGTAGTGATACTCTGCTACTAGATGCTCTGACACTTGCATTGATACTACCCAAATGCACCCTAAAATGGTGATTTAGGACTGAACAGATGATGTCCAATGCATGTACAGAGTGGAAATACCTCAAGGCATGTAATGTATGTCTGATAGTAGAGGTAGGACTCAGCTAGAACACTCCTTCAGTCAGTGATATTTGGTATTATAAGCATGAGCACATTGCTAATAGGTTATCCTTAAGGGTAAGTCAGGCACTTAAACTTGCTTGGTATCCTGATACTAGAGAGAGTCCTTAAGAGTAACCTAACACTTGAGCTAACTGGAGAGTGTACTCACTACTCAGTGATAGATACAAAATGGGGTCGCATCATAGAACCCGCACTGTGCACATTGACACTCTAATGTTAGAACCTGTAGTGTGCACATTGATACTCTTATGTAAGAACACACACTGTGCACATTGACATTCTAATGCTAGCCCTCACTTTGATACTTCTATTTATGTTTCTGGATGTCATTTCTACATATACAGTGAGTCCATACTGACTATAATTTCTTATTCCGTCCCTCAAGGTGTAGGTGAAGGAGATTTTAAAGAAGAAGGAAAAAAAGAAGAAGATGGAGATGAAGATGAATAATCATCTTTTGAGTTGTGAAACTTTTATTTCAATTTGGACTGTAATTTTAAGCACCGTTGGGGTGCATGGTTCATACTTTGTTTGGAAAATGTAATATGGTTTTGAATTTAGAGTAGGTCTGATATTTGTTTGGATTATTGTAGTGTGAATTATGCAGGTTCTATATTGAACTACTAAAGAGGATTGTGCAGACTATTGTAACGTGAATTATGCATTTTATTGGACTTGGAGTGAAGTTTACTTAATTTGATTATGATTTGTTTAGTTGAAGCATTTATATTTGTTTGTATGAATCATCTAAACATTAATTTAGCTAAGTTGTGTGCATTCATTTGATTTACAGTTGGCCTTCACAGATGTTTTTGATTTTTTTGGTGTATTCCTTTGATTTGCAGATGGCCTTCACAGATTTGATGAGTCCTGGGTGCATTCCTAGGATTTACAGTTGGCCTTCATTCCGGGGGCATTCCTGGGATCAATAAAACTTTATTTGATTCGAATGTATTCTGCTTTCTGTAAATAATCAGTACATCGATGCCATCAGTATGAATTCGATGTCAGTGTAATGCATAATGTAATCCTGCCTATTCATCCCTTGTTGTTGCTGAAACAAAGTATTAATGTAAGAAAATGATGAATGATTTGAAAAGGAAAATTTCTCTTCTATTTATAGGTGTTTTTGAGAACCAAACTCGGGCAGAATTCGGGTGAAGTTCGGATGCAAAGATTTTGCAAACGAACGTTGCATGCAGATTTGGAGGTAACAAACATTTGAATTTGAAACGACCGAACTCGGTCCGAACTCGGCCTGAGTTCTGTCTAAGTTCATCTAGTATTGTTTTGTCAAATTCTGTTGCATAGGATAAATGGAACTTTTGGTAAGTGGACTTTGAATAAATGGGTAGGCTTTATAGAAGAGTGAACTGTGATTAACCTAAGCCAGTAATACTCAGTCGATTTTATAATTTGTATCCTAGACTCAATAAAGAATAAAATACATAATAAACTGTAAAATGACTCAGACTGATTCCAGTGCATAAGTACTTCAGGATGATAATTATCATGCTTGCTGATGTTGTAGTACACTCTCTGATATTTAATTTACTAGACCTGAAATGTTAGCAGTAGTTTGTATATTTTGTGTATTGACTTAAGTCATTTGTTGATTTATCAAAATCGGGTGTGACCATTTGGTAATGGGCCAACAATCTCTCCCATTTTGATAATTGACAAACCTTAGTCTATACCAAAATATATCTAATAACTTGAAATAAAAATACCTGATTTGTTCTTTGAATAAACCAGTTGATTTAATTTTAAAAAAATGGTATTGATCTTTTTCCCCCTTTGTCATGATCAAAATGTTATGGCTCCCCCGTAATGTGTGAAGCCAACAATGCTCACCAAAAGACAAAGAAATAACATATCCATATATAACAATTCGTAGCAAAAGTAAACTAGAAGTAGCAGTGAGAAAAGAAATAACTAAAATCTCATAATATCACTAGAATAAGATGCAACTAACATAAACTTCAAAAGTCATAACTCAAAAGTTTATGACTAGAAAAAGTGTCTAATAAAAAGTCTAACTCGAAAGTTTAGACTGGTACATCATAAAGAAACTACATAGATCAGCATCTAACAACTACATCCAAAAACCACTAACTGTAGTCCCACATCACAATGGCATATCATCACTTACAGGAGCATCCGATGGAAAGTAAGCTGTAGTAGGATCGAAATGAGCAAAGGTAGCCTCATCATCGAACCTCGGACCAGTAAATCTGGGGTGATGGATCATTGGAACAGGACGAGTGGGATCATGAGATAGACTCCAGTGTATATCAGTAATGCTGTTCCGCAACACCTGTGCCTGGTTGATGTGGCGGAACTCAGAGTCAATGTAACTCTAATGACGTTGATCTGAGAGGGCAATAAAGTCATCAAAGCACTGATAAAAGCCTGGGTCGAAGCCAGGAGCAGCTGAAGCAGGAGCCTGAGGGTCATCATCATGAACTGGAGCAGCACGTTCGGCACCGGGTGGAGGAGGAGGGTTGGGATACAACCTAGCTATACTAAGCTCAGTAGCAGAAAGGACAGATTTGAAGATCAATTTCAAATCTCTTGAAGATAGATGCCAGGTGCATTGGGTAAACAAGGTTACGCCCCGCACTTCTGCAATTGAGCATCCAGGCTATAACAGTCTTGGGGATGGAGAAAGGAATGCCAAAGTGATATGATACATCGCAGATAATTCCATAAAGGGGATCTCGTCAGAAGATCCCTTTTTTTGGAAGTAAAGCGGAGAAGATAAAGCGAAGTAGTTCATAGAGGTGCTGATTCAAGTGTTTTGAATACACCCTACGTGGGACAGGACGAGGGTGGCACATCAATTCTTTGAAGGAGTCAAGGGTGACACCTTCTGAAAACTGGACGTGGTTAATATCCACCAATGCTTCACCAATATCAGGAACGTGAAAATATTCACTGATATCAGTAGCATTGAACTCAAGTTCTTGTCCAGCAACACAAGAATAGAAATTGCCATTATCTTTTACTTGCAAGTTGCAGTAAAACATCCTAACGGTATTATCATATATATTATCAGCAACTTCAAAGAAGTCCCGAAATCCCAGTCGGTTAAAGGTAGGAGCATATTCAGAAAATATTGTAAAGTTGACACAAGCTCCAGCACAGATTTTGCGACCAAAGAAGGAATCAAACCAAAGATCGAAAAATTCCTTGTCAAGAAATAGACCGGAGTCATTGCCGTCATTATCAGAGGGATGAGCTGGATTGAAAACATTGGTTGGGACATAGTCATCCTGCTTTGGAGGCATCAATCTTTCTCTTTTAGGCTTTGGGTGCCATAGAAATAAAAGAGAGAAGATAGATGATTACCTTTGGAAAAAGGAAGAAGAAGATGAGGGAGATCACTTCAAAGCTCCACAAAACTTGAAGAGGAGGAGGAGGAGAACCTTTACTTAGGGTTTATGGGAGAATTCTCGGTGGGATGATGAGAATAGAAGTGGTAAAAAAAGAGAATATATAGGCTAGGGCCGGCTATTCTGTTCTGGAAATCCGCACAATTACCATCCGAACTCGGCCCGAACTCGATCCGAGTTCTGTCCGAGTTCGGCTGCTTGTATTTCCAATATCATTAATGAAGTGTAATTGATAAATTCAATGTACAACTTGTACACTTCTTTATTTAATAATTTCTATTACTTTGGGTTAGCTGCAAGGGCTGGATCCCAGCTAGCGGTAGTCCGAAGACTAGTATACCGTGTCACATCAGGCTACTTACGTCTGTATGACAGAAGGACCCTTTCGGCTTGTACCCAAAATAACTTCCATTAATAAAGTTTAAAGTTTTGAGTTATAGATTGATTTACTAATCATACAAATTATGAATCTAAAAATTCAAGTATGTCGAGCTCTCGACAAAGATTGTTAAATCGGTCTTCAGCCAATGGTTTTGTGAAAATGTCTGCTAGTTGATAATCTGTGTCAACAAATTCTAAGCAAATATCCCGGTGTTGTTGGTGATCACGTAAAAAGTGATGACGAATCTCTATATGCTTTGTGCGTGAGTGACATACAGGGTTCTTAGTCAGGTTAATAGTGCTAGTATTGTCACAATAAATAGGAATCTTAGTATACTGCAGATTGTAGTCTTCTAAGGTTTGTTTCATCCACAAAATTTGAGCACAACATCGTCCTGCGGCGATATACTCAGCCTCAATAGTTGATAGTGGTACAAAATTTTGTTTCTTGCTAAACCATGAGACTAAGGCTTTTCCTAGGAAATGACACGTACCACTGGTACTTTTATGGTCTACTTTGCATCCTGCAAAATCCGCATCCGAGTAACCTATCAGGTGAAAGGATTTGGTTTTAGGATACCATAAGCCGACTTTTGAAGTTCCCTTAAGGTATCGAAAGATACCCTTAACGACACATAAGTGTGATTCCTTAGGATTTGCCTGATATCGTGCACAAATGCAGACACTAAACATAATATCAGGGCGACTAGCAGTTAAATACAATAAACTACCAATCATACCTCGATACTTACGCTGGTCGACAGGTTTGCTACTTTCATCAGCGTCAAGATTTGTTGATGTAGCCATTAGAGTTCCGATTGGCTTTACGTTGTCAAAGTCGTACTTTTTCATTATATCTTTTGTATATTTAGCTTAATTGATGAATGTTCCTTTTGAGTGTTGTTTGATCTGGAGTCCTAGGAAGTAGTTCAGTTCTCCCATCATATTCATCTCAAATTCACTCTGCATACACTTAGCAAAATCTTGACAAACATTTTCATTAGGATGTCATCAACATACATTTGCACAAGAAGAATATCATCATCTAAAGACTTGATAAATAAAGTAGTATCAACTCTTCCTTTTGAAAAATTATTTTCAAGTAAGAAGGCACTTAGGCATTCATACCAAGCACGAGGTGCCTGTTTGAGTCCATAGAGTGCTTTCTTAAGTTTGAACACGTGATCAGGTTTTTGAAAATCTTCAAATCCAAGGGGTTGTTTCACAAAAACTTCTTTTTTCAAAAATTTGTTTAAAAATGTACTTTTTACGTCCATTTGAAATAATTTGAAATCATTAAAACATGCAAATGCACAAAACATGCGGATAGCTTCTAGTCTAGCAACAGGAGCATATGTCTCGTCATAATCAATACCTTCTTCTTGATTATAATCTTGTGCCATTAGACGTCCTTTGTTGCGTAGAACTTGTCCATCTTCACTTAATTTATTTCGGAACACCCACTTAGTACCAATTATCGATTGACCAATAGGTTTAGGAACGAGTTCCCAAACTTGATTTCTCTCAAATTGATTAAGTTCCCCTTGCATGGCATCAATCCAAAATTTATCATTAAAAGCATATGCTACATTCTTAGGTTCTACTTGTGAAATGAAGGCTACATTAGCTGCTATTTTAGTATCTCTATATGAAGAACGTGCACTTACACCTTTCGATATACTACCTATAATGAGTGTCTCTGTATGATCTGGCAAGAACTTTAATGACTCGAATCTATGAGTCAGATCTTCCATCGGGCTTTTATCGGTTCTGGCTTGTGCATCTTTATCATCACTGTCACTGGATCTGTGACAATTAAGCTCATCAAAAGTAACGTTAATGGATTCTTCAATAATCATAGATCTTTTTTGAAAATTCTATATCCCTTACTCTTAGCAGCACATCCGAGAAATATCCCTTCATCTGCTTTAGAGTCGAACTTTTCCAAGTTGTCCTTGGTGTTCAGGATAAAACAACGACATCCAAAAACTTTAAAATATAAAATATTTGGAATTCGTCCAAACCAAAGTTCATAAGGTGTTTTCTTCGAGATAGGTCGAATTAACACCTATTTAAAACATGACAGGCTGTACTAACAGCTTCTGCCCAAAAATATTTAGGAAGATTATGCTGATTCAGCATGACTCTAGCCATCTCGCTTAGAGTATGGTTCTTCCGCTCCACAACAACATTCTGTTGAGGAGTTCTAGGATAAGAAAACTCGTGGTAATATCCACTATCATCACAAAACTTTTTGAAATCAGTATTTTTCGAATTCGCCACCATGATCACTTCGGATACAGTAATCATGAAGCCTTTTTCGTTTTGTACCTTTTTACAGAATATCTAAAATTCAAAAATTGTATCACTTTTGTTTGATAAAAAGTAAACCCAAGTAAAGTGAGGAAAATCATCAACAATAACAAAGGCGTAGAGCTTACCGCCAAGACTAGCGACTCTACTAGGACCAAATAAATCCATATGTATCAACTGCAAAGGTCTAGAAGTACTTACAGCGTTGATGGATTTAAATGTAGACCTATGTGCTTTGTTCTTTTCACAGTCTGCACATACCATATCTCTCTTGAATGATATCTCAGGGAGTCCTTTTACCAACTTTTTAGTGCTTAGCCGTGAGATAGTGTCCATATTAGCATGTCCTATCCTTATATGCCATAGCCAGCCTTCATCTAAGTTTGCTACTAGGCATCTTCCTGCATTATTAGTACTCTCTAGAAAGAAAACATAAATATTGTCTTCTTTAATCCCTTCATATACGGGACTACCAGATGACATATCATATATTGTACATTCATCTTTTATAAAATTGATGCCATAACCATTATCTGCCAAGAGACTTATGCTCAGTAGGATATGTTTCAATTCCCTAACTAGACAAACATCTTTTATTACAGGATAAGAAGATATACCAATAATGCCATTTCCAATGATATCACCTCTCAGGTTATTTCCGAAGGAGACGTAACCTTTTTTTATGGATAGCGTAGCGAACAAAGATGCATCACTAGTCATATGCCGCGAACATCCGCTATCGAGGATCCACTTACTTTTAGCATGAGAGGGTTGAGGGTCCACCTACAAAACAAGTAGATGAATCCTTTGGTACCTATTTATTGAAGGGTCCATGTTAATTAGTCTGAAGTCTCCAAATCAGTATGTGATTGTCAACAAGATTTCTTGCTAGACAATACTGTGATATGTGCCCATGAGTACCACAATACGTGCAAGTAAGTTTTGAAAACGTGTTCGTTGAATTTGTGTTGACATGCATATGTGGTTTCTTTGAAAACCTATATGTGAAAGCATGGTGATATTCGTGTTTCTTATGTGCTTTCTGTGGTTTAGTCCTCTTAGGTGTATGCTTAGCATTAGGACTAACTTTAGGCTGTGTTACAGGTATAGCCTATTTGCCTAACTTGATCTCTAACTTTTAGAAACCGCACAAGACTCTTCATATTTAGCGGTCATATCATTGAGTCTTTGCTCTGTGACTAAGTGCCTCTTCTTCTCAATGTCATATAACTCTTGTATCTTGACATAGTCTCTTTCTTTCTTTTCAATTTTGAGGATAGCCTCATGATAGTCTACTTTAAGCTTGGCTATCTTATCCGTGTTACCGGTAGTAGATGTCTCTCTAATAGCTTCAACAAGATTTGACAATCTAGCTACTTCGGTTGTGCATGCCTTGACTTCTTTTCGAGATTGCTTATACTTGTCAAGCACATTTCTGTGTTCTTCAAGTAATTCGCTGAAGGCATTTTCTAGCTCATCGAAAGCAAAATCATCATATAGAGGATTTGAGGATACCTTATCGAAAGCCATAAGACAGACATTTGCAGTGCAGCAGGTTCTATCTTCTTCCTCCGATTCACTAGCATCACTTTCATGCCAGATACTTGTATTTGCATACTTTCGACCAGTTGTTGTTCTTCGGCTTGATGCTGATCTATCATATGGACTATTTTTCTTTGGAGTTGGGCAGTCCTTCTTCATATGTCCTGACTTCTTGCATCCAAAGCAGATTGTTTCTTCTTCACTGCTTTCATGGACATCTTTCTTCCTTCTGTTTGATTTCTTAAACTTTAACAATTTTTTGAAATTCTTCACTAGCAAGGCTTGTTCATTACCACTGGATGATTCTTTATCAGAATCTTTGCATGTTGACCTTCTGGCTTGAGCTTTGAAGGCGATAGATTTTTCTTTTGGGATTGCTTCTTCAAACACTTGTAGGTCCAGCTCATGGGTCATCAGCTTGCCCATAAGTGTTTCCAGAGTCATAGTGGTGAGATCGTTTCCTTCAATGATTGCCGTTGCCTTTGGGTTCCAGTTCTTGGTTAGAGCCCGTAGTACTTTTCTGATCTTCTCGTGATTACTATAATCCTTACCAAGAGATTACAAAGGATTAGTAATATCAAGGAAACGAGTGAACATCTGCGTAATTGACTCGCCAGGTTTTATTTTGAAAGATTCATATTCATGTGTTAGTCTGCTGATTTTGTATTCCTTCACTTGGGAAGTACCTTCATGAGTTACATCAAGAAGTTTCCAAATCTCATGAGACGTCTTACAGGTTGAAACTCAATTGAACTCCATCTTGTCAATTGCATATAATAGTGCGTTGATGGCACGTGCATCTAGACTAGCCTTTGCTTTTTCTGTCTCTGTATATTTATCATGAGGCTTGTCTGTAAGTATGCCATCAACCACTGTAGGTGTCGGTTTCTTATAACCGTCAATAACTATAGACCAAAGATCAAAGTAAAGAGACATTAAAAAGAATGTCATACATGTTTTCCAGTATGTATAGTTTGTTCCATCAAATAGCGGGAGTCTATTTGTGGATTGCCCTTCACCGTTAAATATTGATTTCACGGCTGCCATATATACTCTCTGAGGTTGTTATATTAGAATATAACCTGCTCTGATATCAATTGTAGGACCGTTAAGCACCTCTAGGGAGTGAATAGAGTGAGTGCGAGTGCAGCGGAATAAATCACCACTTAAAAATTAAAGGCAGATAACTATGGCAGTGAATAAAGAGATAATAAATAAATGTAGCAAGAGATCAGAGAATCAAACTCAGTGAACACCGCGATATATACTGGTTTCCCTCTTGGAGGACTAATCCAGTCGCAAGTACTCTTGCCTGCTGTTAATCCATTATTCACAAGCTAATTGAGATATTGCAGTCTCTTTATAACACCGTGCTTGGTGACAAGTGCACAACCAACTTCACAACACCGTGCTTGGTGACGAGCAAACGACCGACTCCTAAAACAGAGATGATTTCTGAACTTGAATGACCTATTTACAACTCTGAGAACCAAAGAACTCTAAATCGAATCGATATTACTGGCTTTGGCTAAGAGATGTATAGGTGGAGTATGAAAGCTTTTTAGAACACTGAAAAACACTTTAGGAATAGATAAAGAGAAAAACTGATGAGTGGTTTGAAAGGGAAAATTTTTCTTCTATATATAGGTATTTTTGAGAACCGAACTCGGGCAGAGTTCGGGTGGAGTTCGGATGCAAAGATTTCGCAAACAAACGTTGCATGCAGATTTGGAGGTAACAAACATTTGAATTTGAAACGACCGAACTCGGTCCAAACTCGGGCCGAACTCGGCCTGAGTTCTATCTAAGTTCATCTAGTATTGTTTTGTCAAATTCTGTTGCATAGGATAAATGGAACTTTTGGTAAGAAAACTTTGAATGAATGTGTAGGCTTTATAGAAGAGTGAACTGTGAATAACCTAAGCCAGCAATTGTAGTGCCCCGTCCCGCTCAATCAATCGGAGGAATCGAAACGCCGACGGCGTTCGGCCTTAGCCTTGCAACGGCTGCTGGAAGACTTCGCTCGGTCGAGGCGACCGCTCGCTTAGGTGGGGTAGTTTCGGTGAACTTGCCTCATCTTAGCCTTCACATAATAAATCGTGTGTTTTCAACTTGCACAATAGGCTTGATAATAAAAGAGACGAATCCACATAGCTAAGGGAATAATCCCGACGGGTCGAAATAAGTTAGAACATGGAAAAAGGTCCAACGGTCTGCTTAGAGTTGGTGCACGGCGTGCTTTGAAAATGACACTCGGTCCTTCGTCCCTTGGCTTGGGAGAAGGAAAGTTGGTCTTCGGTGCAAAAGCTAAGAGTTAGCCTAAGGCATAGGCGTCGCCCGCGTAAATGCTTGATAAAGCATGCACGCTTCCACTGTGCAAGGCTTGGCATAGCCTTTGCTCGTCCCTCGGGTTAAGTTGTAGGCTTGAGTAAGTTAGACAAAGTTATGCCGGTCGACCTAAGTCATTCCAAGTGCTGTCCCGCTCATTCTGCAGTTGTCAAGTTAAGTAGTCCCACGATCTCAAGGCCCGTCGACTTGGGCAGGAGTGTCACGCAGAGCACGATTGGCTTAAGACACGATGCACGGGCTTAGTGTTTAAGGCAAGGATCACAATTGATTCAAAGTGAGTTTTGAGAAAGGACTATCAAATAGGCATTCATGAGTTGAACCAAATGATAGGGTAACAAGGAAGGAAATGCTCGCGACCGTGGGTCGTCGAGGGGTCTCAAGGAAAGGAATGCTCGCGACCGTGGGTCGCCGAGGGGTCTCAAGGAAAGGAATGCTCGCGACCGTGGGTCGTCGAGGGGTCTCAAGGATAGAAGTCTTGGTTCTGGTAGAGGAATGACTGTGTGAGACGTCAGTTTGTGTCGAGTCTTGCATGGTCATTTGACAACTTGTCGACAAGGGCGATGAACCCTCGAGCGGTAACCCTGGGCCATGGGGCCGACTCGGCCTACGAGGGAACATGGTATAGTCGAGCTGGGAGTACGCTCCCGCTCAGGTTAGTCGGGGACTTTCAACGGGGATCGCTACCTTGCGCTGAAAGGATCTCGAATAACAAAACTATACGTCAAGGTATAGCTTGTGATGCTAGTGGCCAAGTTCATATAGATGTCGGCAAATAGCGGCTAACCACGTGTATGCCTTTGGATTGAGTTGAGTTGAAGGTGTGTACAGTTAGAACACAAAGTTTGGGCCTAAGATTGGGTTTCAACATAGGCGTCGTGCTTCGGCATGAGATGTGGCGTCAAGTCTTGAGTTGTCGGCATATAAGTTGCTTAAGTTGGTTGAGTGTTTGAGTTTAAGTCGGGAAACCGTCGCAAGGCAAAGTTGGTTGAGTGACACTAACATTCATAAGTCTTGATTGGGTCAGTTGGTAGTCAAAGTAGCAAGGGCCGCTAGGCGGCAAGGGCCGTGAGGCGGCGATATGGTTAAGTCTTACAGAATTGCGAGGCACGGCCTCAACAAAGGTTTGTAGCACGGTCACACGAAAAATGGAGCTTAATCGCGTAGTTACGTCTCTAATTTTAAGCTATAAGGCAAACACGACTCGATAGGTTAACGTTGTTGGCACGAGAAGGTTCTTGAGGCAAGGTATGAGTTAACATTCGTTGCAAGCACGAGATGGTCTAAAGACACAAAATAAGCAAGGCGTCGGTCATAAAACTGATCCTAAGGCAAGACTAGAAAGACAATTGATAAGAAGGGACTATGTTGCACAAAGTAAAATAACGTGTCGGGTTTGTATGGGTGGGCAAGGAGCTCATTCCACCAGTATAGTTGTGTAGTGACACCCACATAGTTTTCATGTGCAGGCACAGGTAGAAGTTCGTGGCACGGAGTTCGCTTGGATACGTCGAGGCACGGAGTTCCTTGGCGATTCGAAGCGTGCGGCCGCATGGAGTAAAGACATATACGGGACATAATGTATGGACGTCGCCTTCCGAAGCTTCCGCTGGCTCAAGCAAATGTACTTTGAGATATGAGAGAGAGCTGAGTGATTGTAATGTGAGATGAGTGTATTTGAGTGATTGTAATCTTGGCCTTGCACCCCATTGTAACCTTGTTCCAATATCAATAAAGAGCTTCTTTTGAATAACTTGTGTTTTGTTCAAATTTCCGCTGCTATTATTCAATGTCTCTGCATGGGACTTCTGTGCGACGACCCCGTCGCAGCCGCTGAAATCGGCCGTTATGGAACCCGTCTTGCACGAGCGCAATCTAGGCTCATACGGCATCACACCTTAGCGAGGACGATCGCTCCTACGGGAGCGGGGCGTGACATAATGGTATTAGAGCACGGCTTTACGTCCTTGGACTATCGATTGAATTCTTTAACTCCGTTGTTTCCGCAAACTCTGAATTGTTGCTTCCGTAAGTTGATTTCGTTGGTGCTCTCTCTCTCAATTGTCCTACGGGATGTCCATACAATAAGTCTAACTATTTTGCAAATCGTAGGAGAACAGTTTTCGACAAAACAAAAAGATGGTTCGCGTAAGCACGGTTGGCTAAGTCGGGCTGGGCATATACACCAAGGATTGCGTCGACCTTAGAAAAGTCAAGTGCGAAAATTGAATAGTGCGAGCATGAAACGGGTTGAGCTTGATTGAGTAAATGAAATGACTATCGTTAGGGGTGCTATCGACTGACGATTTTATCGTCGGTGCGATATAAGATGAGCGTGCTTAAAATTTAAGGAATCATTCGGACGGAAATTCGAGGAAGTAGATTGTGAATCGAATGATATGTTAAGAATTTATTGAATGACTTCATCCCTGAGTGGTGTATGCGATAGCCTCAGGGATGTCGATCGATCGATTGAGGATTCAGGGGTGTCGAGGAGTCTATCAGCAAGCGTCGCACATATGCAAAGCCTTAGAATCGGGTGCGATTGAATGAGTCGTTGTCTGGAAGTTTGATAAGTGGATTCGATCAACTTAGAAATTGACGTGCATGGAACGTGTATGGGATTGAGGATTGCGCAAGTGTGAAACGCGAAAACGATTTGAGTAGGTGAAATCGAATCGAGGAAAAGTTAAGGTATAGCGAATGGATAACTTGATCGAGAAAATTGATACAGATCGTATACGAAAAGTTAGCACGACAGATAGATAGCGTGCATGAGAAAGTTGAATTTTGAAGTTACGCAATGACTCTGAGGATTGGATTGAATGTTGCTCGATGATTGAGTTAACAAAGGGACGATGCGAATTGAGGAAATGCATTAGTCGATGACTTAAGATAGACGGACGAATATACGAGATTTTGGATTTGAACGAATTGATGTTGTGAACGATTCGAGGGATAATGATCGAACTTGAATTTGAATGTCGAGGAGATTACCCAGTCGGACGATAGCATCATTCGCACGACTCGGAACTTGTTGCAAAGGAAGATCGTCAGGTTACGCATGTCATCGATGGTATTGAGGCGTATCAAAGATCGATATGTGATAACTCGGGAGTACTCTGACTCGGCGAATGACGATCGTGCAAGTGTTATGGTTCGGTTGGATGCGATACTTTGGATTTTGATCGAGATGAATGTTGGATGAAAATGATCGTGTCTTGATGGTTACGTTGATAGCCACAACGTCGACGATCTTGTCTTGCGCGAGCGCAACTCCAGCCTCGCACATGCGTTGCGTCGGATTTGGGGCGATTGTTCCGCGTGAGCGCTGACATGGTGATTCATGTCGTGGGAATGATCGAACTCGAAAAATCAGGACGCGGCAACGTTGATTGTCTCGACTTGTCGGTTTGACGCGAAGGTGAATTTGAGGATGTTTGGAATTGCGACTGATGAATGAAAGAAACTTGAGGATTGAGTAGGTCCAATCCGCACATCGAGAATGAATTAGTCTGGACGCAAAACAAGAGTTACGTCCCGATGAGAATGATTATCTTGCGGGAGTGTGCATGGTGATTCGTGCCCACCGTGGATAATCTGACTCGCGTGAGATCGGGGCGCAACATATTCTTAAGTCGGACGACCTTGTGATCGAGTACGCGAATTGGAATAGATGACTTAGAAAATGTGAAATGTGAATTATGGTTTAGCGGTAAATTGTGTCGTAGCATGCTTGACTTTGAGAAGGATTGATAGACGAACTATATCGAACGTATTCGAAGAGATAGACTATATGAAACGGCTTGATGAATGAAGCGATATGTTCTTGTCCAGGATTGGTTAAGTGAACTTATAGTAGGATGGCTTTGTTGAATGACTCAGATCCCGTGCGACGAATGTTGGGATGTGTGTAGGCAATATATGCTCAAAGTTTAGAAATCGGAGTGATGCGAGCTTGGGTAGAAAACCCCGTACTATCAACTTGGTTTGACCTTAGGATGGGGTCAGTGTTGATATCGTTGTTTGGGAACTATGATTCCAATACTGACGGAAAGACATAGCCTAGCAGTTAGGCAGACGGTCCGGTGCGGAGCGATAGGAATGGTGAAGGTACCACTCAAGAGGCTCGGTTGACATGCATGTATATCAAGGACGCTTGAATGCATGCACGATCCGACTCGAGTGGTGATGGCGGGATTCGCTATCACGAGGCTTGGTTGAAATGTATGTATTTTGGGGACGCCTAAGATATGTGCACGATCCATACTAAGTGATACATTTAATTCAAGAAAGATTTGAGGAACGAGGAAGTATCGAGGATTTTGAGATCGTAAGTTTTGAAGAAAGGATTGAGGGTAGCACGAGCGTGGCTCGGATTTGAGTAAGGCATAGGAGAATTGGGTGCAAGAGTTCTTGAATGTTGAGTAAAGTAATAAGTCGATAAGTGTACTCAGTTAGTTTCGAAGACGAAACTTTTTCTGAGTGGTGTATGATGTAGTGCCCCGTCCCGCTCAGTCAATCGGAGGAATCGAAACGCCGACGGCGTTCGGCCTTAGCCTTGCAACGGCTGCTGGAAGACTTTGCTCGGTCGAGGCGACCGCTCGCTCAGGTGGGGTAGTTTCGGTGAACTTGCCTCATCTTAGCCTTCACATAATAAATCGTGTGTTTTCAACTTGCACAATAGGCTTGATAATAAAAGAGACGAATCCACATAGCTAAGGGAATAATCCCGACGGGTCGAAATGAGTTAGAACATGAAACAAGGTCCAACGGTCGGCTGAGAGTTGGTGCACGGCGTGCTTTGAAAATGACACTCGGTCCTTCGTCCCGTGGCTTGGGAGAAGAAAAGTTGGTCTTCGGTGCAAAAGCTAAGAGTTAGCCTAAGTCATAGGCGTCGCCCGCGTAAATGCTTGATAAAGCATGCACGCTTCCACTGCACAAGGCTTGGCATAGCCTTTGCTCGTCCCTCGGGTTAAGTTGTAGGCTTGAGTAAGTTAGGCAAAGTTATGCCGGTCGACCTAAGTCATTCCAAGTGCTGTCCCGCTCATTCTGCGGTTGTCAAGTTAAGTAGTCCCACGATCTCAAGGCCCGTCGACTTGGGCAGGAGTGTCATGCAGAGCACGATTGGCTTAAGACACGATGCACGGTCTTAGTGTTTAAGGCAAGGATCACAATTGATTCAAAGTGAGTTTTGAGAAAGGACTATCAAATAGGCATTCATGAGTTGAACCAAATGATAGGGTAACAAGGAAGGAAATGCTCGCGACCGTGGGTCGTCGAGGGGTCTCAAGGAAAGGAATGCTCGCGACCGTGGGTCGTCGAGGGGTCTCAAGGAAAGGAATGCTCGCGACCGTGGGTCATCGAGGGGTCTCAAGGATAGAAGTCTTGGTTTTGGTAGAGGAATGACTATGTGAGACGTCAGTTTGTGTCGAGTCTTACATGGTCATTTGACAACTTGTCGACAAGGGCGATGAACCCTCGAGCGGTAACCCTGGGCCATGGGGCCGACTCGGCCTAGGAGGGAACAGGGTATAGTCGAGCTGGGAGTACGCTCCCGCTCAGGTTAGTCGGAGACTTTCAACGGGGATCGCTACCTTGCGCTGAAATGATCTCGAATAACAAAACTATACGTCAAGGTATAGCTTGTGATACTAGTGGCCAAGTTCATATAGATGTCAGCAAATAGCGGCTAACCGCGTGTATGCCTTTGGATTGAGTTGAGTTGAAGGTGTGTATAGTTAGAACACAAAGTTTGGGCCTAAGATTGGGTTTCAACATAGGCGTCGTACTTCGGCACGAGATGTGGCGTCAAGTCTTGAGTTATCGGCATATAAGTTGCTTATGTTGGTTGAGTGTTTGAGTTTAAGTCAGAAAACCGCCGCAAGGCAAAGTTGGTTGAGTGACACTAACATTCACAAGTCTTGATTGGGTCAGTTGGTGGTCAAAGTAGCAAGGGCCGCTAGGCGACAAGAGCCGCGAGGCGGCGATATGGTTAAGTCTTACTGAATTGCGAGGCACAGCCTCAACAAGGATTTGTAGCACGATCACACGAAAAATGGAGCTTAATCGCGTAGTTGCGTCTCTGATTTTAAGCTGTAAGGCAAATACGACTCGATAGGTTAACGTTGTTGGCACGAGAAGGGTCTTGAGGCAAGGTATGAGTTAACATTCGCTGCAAGCACGAGATGGTCTAAAGACAAAAAATAAGCAAGGCGTCGGTCATAAAACTGATCATAAGGCAAGACTAGAAAGACAATTGATAAGAAGGGACTATGTTGCACAAAGTAAAATAACGTGTCGGGTTTGTATGGGTGGACGAGGAGCTCATTCCACCAGTACAGTTGAGTACTGACACCCATATAGTTTTCATGTCCAGGCACAGGTAGAAGCTCGTGGCACGGAGTTCGCTTGGATGCGTCGAGGCACGGAGTTCCTTGGCGATTCGAAGCGTGCGGCCGCATGGAGTAAAGACTTATACGGGACATAATGTATGGACGTCGCCTTCCGAAGCTTCCGCTGGCTCAAGCAAATGTACTTTGAGAGATGAGAAAGAGCTGAGTGATTGTAATGTGAGATGAGTGTATTTGAGTGATTGTAATCTTGGCCTTGCGTCCCATTGTAACCTTGTTCCAATATCAATAAAGAGCTTCTTTTGAATAACTTGTGTTTTGTTCAAATTTTCGCTGCTATTATTCAATGTCTCTGCATGGGACTTCTGTGCGACGACCCCGTCGCAGCCGCTGAAATCGGCCGTTATGGAACCCGCCTTGCACGAGCGCAATCTAGGCTCGTGCGGCATCACGCCTTAGCGAGGACGATCGCTCCTATGGGAGCGGGGCGTGACAGTAATACTCAGTCGATTTTACAATTTGTATCCTAGACTCAATAAAGGATAAAATACATAATACTGTAAAATGACTCGGACAGATTCCAGTGCATAAGTACTTCGAGATCATGAATATCATGCTTGCTGATGTTGTAGTACACTCTCTGATATTGAATTTACTAGACCTGAAATGTTAGCAGTAGTTTGTATATTTTGTGTATTGACTTAAGTCATTTGTTGATTTACCAAAATCAGGTGTGACCATTTGGTAATGGGCCAACATCTTCTTTTTCTATTTTTTTATTTTTTTAGTTGTTTTTTTCTCCTCTTGTATCTCTCGCCGGAGATTGTTCCGGCGAAGAAGCTGGGATTTCTATGCAATCTAACATTTTGTTAAGTCAATTTGGTTTGTGCTGCAAACGACTAATTATTTTATCTATTTTTGAATTAACAAATCTTGTTATGATCAAATCCATCTATCTGTGACGATATCCCCATCAAGACTTGTTATGTCATGGAATTGATTATGCTGCCAGCGACAAGTTCTTGCCGTCAAATCCATCTATTCGTGACTAATTATTTTATTTACTTTTGAAGTAACAGTTTTAATTACAACAACCAGTAGAAAAATAATACTGAAAATTATAAAAAAAAATTGTAAATAAAAAAGTTAGGTACTTGCTAAGATCAAACTTTTTATTTATCTATTCTACTATATAATGCCAAAAGTTAGGCTTCACCGTGGAACTTTTATTTTCCAAAAGTACCCCTGCATGTCTATTCCAATACAAAAAGTAATATATTCTATTAGGGGTAGTTAGGTACTTACGATATCTAGCTTTTAGTATTTCAATATATTAGTTTTTTCTTTTACCCTTTTCAAGTACATACCCTTGTTAGCAATTGGGCAAACGAAAAAAATTCGGGACAGCAAAAATACGAGCATAAATCGGCTCAATGCAAATAAAATACGTTCAAAAATTTGGTCAAATATTCGAAAAATGAAAATATTGAGATTAGAAACTTCACATTCTTAAATATGTTGTCAAATTTGGTTAATTAACCATGTTTCTACCATATTTTTTGTGCCAATTTTTTCAATAATTTATGCGAAACACGTTTAAAACTTCACATGCTTAAAGTTTACGTACTGATTTGAATCTGTCAAAAGTACTCAAGTATTATACATTTCTAAAAGAAAAGAAAAAATTCGCGTATAATACGAGTTTTATTCGGGTGATTGCTAATAATGGTACATACAAATTAAGTTAAATAAAAGATAATTAAAATACGTGCAATGCACATGGATATATATTAGTAATAACAGTAATAAATTTAATTTTCGAACGTAATTTTTAAAATTTGGGTCTCAGAATCCCAAGGGTTGGTGCTCTTATAAAATTTGAGATTCAAAACTACTCATAGGTTCCCACTTTCCAAGTTCATATAGTACTTGAAACTACTTCCACTGTGGATGTTTTTATAGACTCAAAATTTGAGACGGTCGTCATTTCCCTCTTCTTTTTCCAAACCCTCTCCAAATCCTCCCCCAAACGACTGCTTAAAATTATCAAAATGTCGTCGATGAAACGACAACCGTCTCCAAAGGGAAAGAATCCACAAAGGGATGCGATACAGGCCGCAAGGGCGGCGAGAACCAAGATTATGGCCGCTAGGGCAGAGGCCAAAAGGGCAGCGACAGCCAAGATACAAGCCGCTAGGGCAGAGGAGGCCGCCCGGACAAAGGCCGCAATGGGACCGGCGGCAGCGGCGGAAGCAGCGGCGGCGGCAGCGCCCCCGACAGAGGCGTCAGCAGCAAAGGCATCAGATGATTGTGAGCCAGAGGCAGCCAAGCCACCTTCAAAAAAGGCTAAAAAATCACAGGGAACGACAAAGGCCGAAAAATCTATCTTCGATACAGAGTCCAAAGACTCAACTTATAAAGATCGAAGGCATACTAAAGCAACGACAAAGGTGGCAACGGATACAGAGTCGTCAGCGTACTCTGAGGATTCTGAATCCTCATCAGAAGAGGGAGATGAAGAGGAAGAGCTATCATCAAATAAGTCCCAGGATGGAGAGGAGGTAAAAAAATTTACAGACTCTAAATCTAAGAAGACTTATAATAAATATTTCACAAAAAGGCTATTATGCCTGAAAGATCAATTAAGATGGCTGATGTCGAAGGCGAAGGTTTCCTAGATATATTGAAATTTTATCAGTTGGAGAAACTGAACAAATCTTGTCTTGGAAAAATCTCCTAAACAATATTAAGATAATTTTTCTCAAATCTTAGGGCTGAAATTGAAGAAAAAGAATAGGATCAACAACTGGTGTTTATGAGAGGGAAACTGATAAGGACAAATGCTGCTGTCATCAATAAATTTTATGGATTTGATCACTACAAAAAAAGTTGGCTTTTGGGACAACACTTTTAAGAACTCTAGTTTTAAACGTCCTAAAAAATTATTATTTGGGACTACTATATTTTTTTGTAACAAAACACAATTTTATTGATGACAGATTGAAAAATGGATCTCTTATTTGGGACTATTAATATTTTTCGTTCTAAATAAATTTTGAGACCGTCTCAAATAATTTCAGCGGGAATGACAATTATTTGGCGGCCCAAACCAAATTTTTTAGAAATCTTTTTTCACCTGAATCAAACCCTTCCCTAATTTGAAAACAAAATTTCTCATCAGTCTTCTTCTCCTCTTCATTCTTCTGTATCAAACCATGGCATTATTTTGCTAACTTCCTACTCTTTCCCGTAGAGACCAAAACCCCCCAAATCCCTCCACCTCCCTCCTCTTCCTGCGATGAGAGTGGATCCTAAACCCTAGATCCAACCCTCCCCAAATCATAACCCTATATCCCAACCCACCTCCCCAAATCCATGCCCTAGTGTCGCCGCCACGCTGGCCATCATCGACGAGTCCGACACATGGACGGGGAGTCTTGTGTCTCTTTATCCTTTCCTATTTCTAGAAAGTTTCGATTTTGACTGAATTTTTTGGGATTACAGTTGAGGAACCCTTCCGCACTCAAAGTGTTCGACGAGGTCATCGCCGTTTCCAAGTTGAAGCAAATTGTGATGTCCCTCGACTACGTCGGCACCCTCTCGCCCATTGTCGATGAGCCCGAGGATGCCGTCATGTCCGAAGCAGTGAGCTTTCTACTGAACAACTCGTTGAAGAGAGATCAACAATCATGATTTTGATCAGGCAAAATGCTCATTTATTTGGCTTTATTGTTTTGGTCATTGATTTCCAAGGAGATGACTGGTATAGGTTAGTGGAGTATTCGGGCTATACAATGTTATAATACACAAGATTCTGGTGCATTTATTTCATTTTTACTTATAAGCTAGGATTAAAACACAGACTAGCATCAATTGTAGTATAAATTGGAAGGCTGTTGTTAAGGTTCTTAAAGATGCCTACACAGATTAACTTGACCCTACTAAAAATCTGACTTGAAGTTGAAATAAAAGAACATATCTAAATAATAGCATGGTTACTAATATTCTCTCTAGGAGTGTGATTTTCCCTGCTAAATATAACTCTCTAGTTGTAGAATTCAGCCGTTATCAATAAAAAAATAGAACAAGAAAATATGATACGGATACATTAAGATAGATTTAACACAATACGGATACAGGTACCATTTTTCACTTGTCCAACATATATGGATACAGATACAAATCTTGACACAATACACACACATACATATAACGATACTAACATTAAAGCAATAAGGTAGGCATGAGTATCATCAGTTTTGCCTAAACTACTCTCATGAGGAAGGATTTGGTGGACTGATATGGTAGGCACAAAATCTAGTTTGGAGGGATCTTGAGGTGCTTCGAAAGTTAAAATTTGTGCAATTACTAAAAAATGCACTTATGTGTAGTATTATATATGAGTAAATTTATGTGATACCATTCATATCTATGGAACCATTAAATTTGTACTTTAGATAGTACTACTACCCCTCACTAATAGGACATGCATGGTGTGTAACACGGGTTACATATGGAAAGTCTAAATGCTATTGTCTCAAGTATCCACATGTAAGACTCTGTCAACATCTGATTAGGCAGGAAAAAACTAACAAGCGTTCCCGCAGTCCCACTCAAGTGCAAAGGCCCAGACAATTAGCACATAGGGAGGCAACCTGAACATAGAGATTGAATTAGATCTAGATATATAGAACCTGATCTAGTTTCAGATATAATTCAGATATGGATATGATATTTTGGATAAATAAAGTGGAAAAACACCATGTATTTGGTCCATTCAGAGCTGGACGAGAATTTATAGCAAATATGGATATTATCCGGACAACGTCTATATATGCAATAATATTAGTAAGTATTAAACAAATGTAAACATGGTAAAATACCCATGTCCAAACTTAACTTTCTAATTGTTCCATTCTTTCTATGTTCTCTCATAATTTGCTATTTTTATAGCTGGAAGATAAGCTTATAGTTCTGTCCTTAATCATAGGTTCAAAATTTGAGGATAAAGCTAGTGCGATTCCTTGAAACTATTATGGTAGGACCTTTAGAACAGAAACATCAGTGTGTATAGATGTGTTAGACAGTCTAAAAATAGTTGTTGTTTGTAGAACTTTTTCTATCCTCTTACTCAATTTTCGTGTCATGTTTATACGTTATCTTCGTCTTGTAATACTATCAAGTAAAAAAGCCCTACCTCTAGAGAATGCAGTCACATAATAATGTATTCATTCATAGTATGCAATCTTCAGCTTATCATTTTGGTAGATCATATCTGAATAATGGGTGTGATTAATAAGTTTCTTACTTTTCAGTTTCCCGACACTTATGTTAGGGACATGCTGTGGAATATTATATTGATCGATAACTCTTGTTGCAGGTTGAAACGAAAAGAAGGAAGAGGTAATCTGTCTTTGGGAGTGAAGGTGTCCTTGTTATGTTTGGCTAAGTCAGCAGCTCTTCCATGGATGTTGATAGGTACTACGGTATTGTACAGTGCAGAGAAGACTGTTTGCAAAAACAGTGTGTCAGTTTCTCTTAACTTATAAAAAAAATGTTTTAATACGGTTGTCAGTCATTAGGAAGTGGATTTGGAATGTTTTCTGCAGTCTCCAAATACAATTGTTGCTGTGGGAGGCAACCTGAACATAGAGATTGAATTGGATCTAGATATATAGAACCTGATCTAGTTTCAGATATAATTCAGATATGGATATGATATTTTGGATAAATAAAGTGGAAAAACACCATGTATTTGGTCCATTCAGAGCTGGACGAGAATTTATAGCAAATATGGATATTATCCGGACAACGTCTATATATGCAATAATATTAGTAAGTATTAAACAAATGTAAACATGGTAAAATACCCATGTCCAAACAGTATCTGCTCTGAATGCACCTCAAATTTTTACACTGCTAAATTTATACATACAACCTATATCATATGTTCGTCTTCTAGTTCATGTCAAATAACTCAAACTAATTGCCCACACACACACACACACACACACACACACACACACACACAAATATATATATATATATATATATATATATATATATATATATATATATATATATATATATATATATATAATTACTGCCACAAAAAACATATATTGGCGTGTATACCCACAACTCTTGGTGTGCTGCATGCTGTTTAATCTTTTGAAAGAATCTCCAGAGCTATCGATCATCTGAAAGTAACCATCTCATATACTCGGTTCCATCATCAAGTGCAGAGGCCTGGCCGAGGGGTGCAACCCTCTTCCTAGTGAGGGTCTCAACTGTCACAGGCTTCCTCTTCCGCCCGCCCCTATTCCGTGATTGCCATTGCTCATCAGCTTCTACGAAGTCGCCCTGCAATTCAATCAATGGACAGGCTAATTACATGTAATAACTACAATCAATATATCACGGAAATTTCAGGAAATGAATTAAACTATCATTGAACAATGAAAGGTTTTCCCATGAACAAAGAAAGGTTTTCCCTAAGAAAACTGGATGACCTATAGCCACGGAAAGAAATCTACTTAGCAACAAACTTAACTGGAGCATGAAAGAAATATGGGGGGTCCTGTTCTGCTGTTCCTATTGATACAGAAAATTGGTGGAAATTCAAAAGTTAGATAACAATTCATAACAAAAAATTGACTTGTTAATGATGGTTGTTGAGAGTTGGTCATGAATACATCAGTTTTTGCATGTGCTATTTGATATATTTTCATGTTCACAATTCTTCCACAGTGTTGTGTGCACTAAGAAACGCACTGAAGGCTTTCGTAGCTTGCCCTTCGTATCTTATTTAAGATACATTTGTTTGGGTAGCTAAGCATGGCCAGAACTGGAGATAGAGTCTGTATTTGCTTATGTCAAGGGCCCTTAATTTTAGTGATTCTTTCCTTCCTTGAAATGTCCTCCACTCTATTTGCTGATGTCAAGGGCCCTTAATTAGGTTGCTAACTGAACTCCAAATAACCAAGTAGATATCCTATGATTGCAAGCATGTACACAAATTTTATTTCTAGCAGTAACTCAGGGAATTGGATAAAGTAGTTATCACCAATCTTTATAGACAATTTAAAGAGTTCATAAATTGTTTGAGTTTATAGAGTTCATAAATCTTTATAGATATCCAATGTTTGTTCAAAGAGTTCATAATTTTTTTGTGAAGTGATATTTTATTTTCATATAGCAACTTTGTCAATCTGATACTAAAATACACATGGATGTGGATTTCATACGGATAGTGTGTAGTACAGCTCCAAATTAACACAAAGGTAGAAAATAGGTCCTTTTAGCTTTGTCTATGTGTAATGATTCAGAATGTTAAAAGTATTCTTGAATCAAAGTTACGAAATCAGTGATGTACTTTAAGTCCTCTACAAGTGTGAAGAAGATTCTTGCTCTGTTGCTTCATTGTATCCTCTCACTAGACTTGTTTCTAAAATTTGTTGATGGTTTAATGTGTAATATTTTTTGGAGTTATCCTGAACAATAACAGAACTGCTGCATCTGTGAAAACACTGCAAGGTAGAATTAAGATGGTGGCTGCACCTACTTTTCGATGCAGTAAGCGTGCATAGAAGCAGAAAGAGGTAGTATTCCTGAAATGTTTTTATGGTAGCACTGTGAAAGTTGGTTGGCTCGTAAATGGGAAAGAATATCCTAATTCTTGTGTTTTCTCGTTTCTTTAGTTTTACACAAAGTTAGAAGAGAAACACCAAGCTTTGGAGGCAAAAAAAACCAATGTGAAGCGAGAACAAAGGTACAACTTGTTTTGGTTTTTAACTCTTAACAATATGGTGCTTATACTTTCCACTTATTGGCTGTTAGGAACTTGGGTGCAAACCAAACAAGATAAAACCCTATTTTGCAGTACTTATCAATGCTAAAGTTACAAATTCAACAAAACTGAGAACCTTTTATTTAACCTCATTTTCATGTAGCCTTATTTTGAACTTTAGGGGAATAGGGAAATGATATCAGTAGCAAGAAGATACTATAGTGTAGGTGCGAGGATATTTTGAGGGCAGGAATGGCGTTGACTCTTTCATTTAAGATATTAGTGAGTGGGATGCTAGTGCAGTAACTGTACATGGTAGATTGCAAGAAAAACTAGATGAAGCCAATGTCACAATTTTCAGGAAAAAAATAGCGAGAATTGTAATTGAAATAGACCCACCAATTGTACCAGTTTTACTCGTTTCTAGATCTTAACTAAATTCTTAAACATCGCATCCGATACTGCAAACTATGGTAGTAAATCTCGGGTGAGATTTACCAAATCTAGGCCAAAGTTAGCTGATATCCCAAATTTTGGAAGTATACACACTCACTAGTGTTCCAAATACATGATACCTGGTGTGTATCTAGTGTTTGGCATTTGTTAAACCATCTTTTCCTTGGAGTGGTGGAACTTACTGTATAAAAGTTATATGCACCGATTCTTGTATGATAAACTTGAGGCTGAAGCAGACTTACAATAAAATCTTTTTGTAAAATCATCTCACACTCCTTCAACCATTCGTTTCTTTTCCTTTCCCAGCTGGACACTGTGATTGAAGTTGAGAAACAAGCTGCAAGGGACCTGATACGAGAGGAGAAAAGACAAGGGCCTTGCACTAAAGAAGAAAAAAACTCAGGAGGAATTATTTAAGCAAGTTGATGCCTGGCTCATGTGGTCATTACTTACACAGGCACCAATTGAATTGTTACTCTTTAATCTTCGTTCTGGAAGGACAATTCAACTCAGTGGTCATAATTGACAGGTTTGTAATATATTTTTATACAGTATTTTTTATGTTTTCTGTTCTATGGCTGAAATTTTGTGATCCCAGTATAAAGAAAATGAAATAACAAACTATACTTAATGGCTTATTTTTTGCTATTTCCCATGTGGCACTATTTTTGCCTTTGGCTGGATTCATGTCGAGGTTTGCTCATGCAGTTCTCTTCTGTTCTTGGCAGATCCAGACTGTTGATTTTGCTGTGAGAGGTGCAAGCGTGTTTCATGTGGCTCTAAATTTTTAAAGGTACGAAGTGGAAGAACACACGATGACTTGTCATCTTAAGGCTTCACTCAAATTAACCATTCCATCTGTTCTTGAAATTAACAAAATTGGTTTGGTATTGCACAACTGGTTCTTGCTTTTATACCCTATACCCTGGGTTCTATTGGTGATAATCGAGCATTAGTTGGACACACAGAAAAGTGTTGCTTAAAACATCTGATTTTGATTAGTGTGTGGCTCTATTTTATAAGTGTTGCTTAAAACATCTGATTTTGATGTCGATATTAGTAGGTTTTAGTAGCCAATTAGGGTTTGCTAGTTTATTTTTAATTAGAATTCCGTGGATCAAATTGGGAATCACAGAATTGCAATTTCATTTATTTTGGTTAGAATTCGACAATTCGGTTAATTTGGTGGTTAGAGTCTTTACATTGGCTAGACCGAAAAGAAGGAAACGAAGGAGGCATCTCTTTTTTAAGGTCTGGAATGTGATTTTGTCTGATATTTGACTTGAATATATCATAGGTTATTAAAATTCCTCAAATGAAAGGGATTTTTGGATTTAGAAATCATATAATTCTGTTTTTTTTTGTAATTAGCTTGTAATTCAGCATTTCAAGCATAATAGGTGTTTTGGAGAAGCTTAGATAGAATTGGCTGAGAGTTCTCTTCTACATTGCACCAAATGTCTAGAAGTCTTCCATATTCTTGCAAATTGGGGTGTTACTGTTCAATATGTAATACTAATTTGGTGTTCTCTGTGATAGTTTAACATAAACTTTAGTTATTGATTTTGATACTGATACATAGGCTTAGTAATGGCATGACTGTCTAATATCTTCTTTTACCGGAATCACTCAATAAAACTTAAAAATCACTTGCGTAAATGTTCAAGTAAAGTTCACATTCTTGCATGGCTAACCATATTTCTGGCTTATTCATGTGTTTCTAGGTAGCCAATGCTGCTGGCAGTCATGGATGTGGACCGTGGATCGGTTTGTCAATGGATGTGGAAAATCAAATATATATGTTTTGGACTTGTGTAAAAAGTCGTAGATTTTATTTTGTAAATTAAGTGAATGCTTACTGATGTAAAACTTGATGGGAACACTCTTAAGTGATGTAAGACTTGGATTTCATTTTGTGAACAATGGGATATTACCTTTAAATATGTTTTATAGAAATCGTTTTGTTAATGTTGCGGCTTCGCTTTGTTAATGTTGCGGCTACCATATGCATTTCCGATTAAATAAAATAGTTCTGTATGAATTTTTGTGGTATATAAAATTCAATTATATATTTTATATATAAACAGGAAATTAGTAATTCCATAATAATTTAAACAATTGTTAAGTTTTTCGGACGATTATAGTACTGTAACAAAAGTAAATTACTTTTTTTGGGACTTTTTAAATTTTTGTCCCTTATTTATTAGGACGAAATATATCTGTTACAAAAACATGTTTTTTGGGACAAATTAATAAACCGTCACACAAAAGCATAAATTTGAAAACTTTTGAGACGTTTTGCCTAACCGTCCTTTAACAGTAATTAGGATGGCAATATCCGTCCCTAAAGTTTTTGCCACGCCACCCTAATGGGACCGTCCATTCCCGTCCCAAAGGCCGTCCCAAATATTTGTTGGGACGGTAATTGCAGTTTTTAAGACGGTTTTTTATTGTCCCCAAAGGTCACTTTTTTTGTAGTGGATCCAGTTCCTGATTTTGATATGAAAGATATTAATAATGTTTCCATGAGGGATGCAATTCATGAGATTACAGGTGTATTAGTGGGTGCCAAGACCCCACAAAATGTATACAAATATCAATTAAAAACTTTGTATAAATTGTTGCATGCCTATGTATCTCAAACATTCAACCCTACTGGACATGAGTTTTCCATCCATCTCGAGAGAGTAAAATTTCTTTATTATATGGGGAAGAAAAAAATGATGGATGTAGGTTCTTACATGTTCAGTAGAATGATGCATCTCGTAGGAAAACCAACTGCAAGGACAGCTCTCCCTTTCGAGAGATTTGTATGCTCAATGGCTAGTAAACATTTTATCCCAAGCTTAGCAGGGGATGTTTATATTAAAAACAAAGGCCCCATGAGAAAACTAACCTTCACTCGAATGTTTAGAAAACGAGCAGCAACAGTAGCAAGCAAACCATCAACATCTGGAAAACCATCAACTTATGGAATCCTAAACACTAAGAATAGGGTTGATGATCTATACAATTTTGTTGCTGCAAACTTTGAGAATGGCTTCAAAGAGATGAAGACTATATCCGACAACCACAAATTGATTCTAGATAAGATTAACCAGCTAGAGGTGGAATTGGCTGACGAAGATTAAGAATTCCCTTTCCTCGTGAAGAAGGTAAATGGGGCTAGCCCCAACTGGTGCTACTTTGTATTTTTTTTCTCTTATTCTAATACTCTTGATGATTCTGTAATCTAATATACAGATTTATACTCTAATATGTGAAGGACACATATATACACATTTATACTATGTTACTAACTAATCTAGCTATCTGTGCTGGATTATTTTTTTATCTGACTTCTAGTTTGCTTGCTAATTGTATATACTTTCTAATACTATGATATCAGTATCATCACTAAAGAAGGAATTTAGGGAATCATTTGTATTTGAATTAAGGCTCCAATCCAGTTATTACTGTGTACATTGTATACACTTGTGAGCTTCAACTCAGCTAAACCGAATGTTCATCTCTGATGCTTAAGGATATAGCAACACATGTTAGCCCCTATATTCTATATTAAACACTCTAGGACAGAAGCACATGGTCTTGAATCAAAGCTAATCTGGATAACAGTTAATATTGCAGTGATACTCTGCTACTAGATGCTCTGATACTTGCACTGATACTACCCAAATGCACACTGAAATGGTGATTTAGGACTGAACAGATGATGGTCCAATTCATGTACAGAGTGGAAATGCCTCAAGGCATGTAATGTATTTCTGATACTAGAGGTAGGAGTGAGCTGGAACACTCCCTCATTTAGTGATATTTGGTATTATAAGCATGAGCACATTGCTAATAGGTTATCCTTAAGGGTAAGTCAGGCACTTAAACTTGCTTGGTATCCTGATACTAGAGAGAGTCCTTAAGAGTAACCTAACACTTGAGCTAACTGGAGAGTATACTCACTACTCAGTGATAGATGCAAAATGGGGTCGCATCATAGAACCCGCACTGTGCACATTGATACTCTAATGTTAGACCCTGCAATGTGCACATTGATACTCTTATGTAAGAACACACACTGTGCACATTGACACTCTAATGCTAGCCCTCACTTTGATACTTCTATTTATGTTTCTGGATGTCATTTCTACATATACAGTGAGTCCATACTGACTATAATTTTTTATTCGTCCCTCAAGGTGTAGGTGAAGGAGATTTTGAGGAAGAAGAAGGGAAAAAAAGATGCAGATGAAGATGAAGAATCATCTTTTGAGTTTTGAAACTTTTATTTCAATTTGGACTGTAATTTCAAACTCAATTTTGTGTTTGAAAAATTGTAAATTAAACTTCTTGGTTGTACTAAGCACCGTTGGGGTGCGTGGTTCGTACTTTGTTTGAAAAATGTAATATGGTCTTGAATTTGGAGTAGGTTTGATATTTGTTTGGATTATTGTAGTGTGAATTATGCAGGTTCTATGTTATACTACTAACGATGATTGTGCAGACTATTGTAACGTGAATTATGCAGTTTATTGGACTTGGAGTGAAGTTTACTTAATTTGATTATGATTTGTTTAGTTGAAGTGTTCATATTTGTTTGTATGAATCATTTAAGCATTAATTTAGCTAAGTTGTGTGCATTCATTTGATTTGCAATTGGCCTTCACAGATGTTTTTGATTTTTTTTGGTGTATTCCTTTGATTTGCAGATGGCCTTCACAGATTTGATGAGTCATGGGTGCATTACTAGGATTTACAGTTGGCCTTCATTCCGGGGGCATTCCTGGGATCACTAAAACTTTATTTGAGTGGAATGTATTCTGATTTCTGTAAATAATCAGTAAATCGATGCCATCAGTATGAATTCGATGTCAGTGTAATGCATAATGTAATCATGCATGTTCATCCCTTGCTATTGTTGAAGCAAAGTATTAATGTAAGAAAAATTCTCTTGGATGGTAGGTTAATTATATTCAAACACGCGTTTAAAATTTATTCAAATAACCTTGTTTTGGTTTTCCCATTTAAGAGGAGGAACGACATATTAGAAAAAAGGAGAATATTTTCGGTTAGTCTAGCCTTTATCTGGTACTGTCCTACTTTATAAATAACAGATAAGATTTATTCAAATTTGCTCACTGTCTTATCTTTTCACACTGGAGCTTCCTCAAGTAACCGAGGACACTTTGATCATAAACTTGCAATACGATTACGACATGTAGACGAATTTTTCTATTTAGGTCATAAACTTTTTAGAAGAAACAATCCGAAGAACCTTTGCTTTCTCCATTTGCCATTGACTTCCTTTAAATTCCTCAATCAATAACCACATCAGAAGAAACAATCCGAAGAACCTTTGCTTTCTCCATTTGCCATTGACTTCCTTTAAATTCCTCTCCCTTCTCCTCCTCCTCCTCCTCCTCCTCCTCCTCCTCCGACTCTTCTCGGTGGTGGCGGCCGCCTCCGCCGCCGACGATTCGAATTCCTTCGACATTTTGTCGATCATCGCGTACAATTCCGACCGCCCGGTCTGCCATCTCTTCGAGGACTGGCTGCCGAGGCACGGGAGGAGCTACAACGCGCTCGGGGAGAAGGACCGCAGGTTCAAGATATTCAAGGAAAACCTCTGATTCATCCACGAGCACAACGTCGTCGTCGCCGCCGTCGGGGAGCACTCTTTTCTGCTAGGGATGAACAAGTTCCCCGACCTGAAGAATGGGGAGTACAGATCCAGGCACTTAGGCGTGAACAGAGGGGGGGAGGAGAAGGAGGAGCGAATGGACCTGACGAATGGGGAGAACAGATCAACATACTGTACAATGTCCAACATACTGTAAAATAAATAAAAAATGCGTTAATGTATGGTGAAAAATGTAAATGTTGAATGTACAATGTCCAACAAATTGCTGTAATCTAGGAGAGTTTTTTTAAATAAAGTGAGTAGGTTAATACGACTTGCTATACCAGGTAAAACTAAAGTCAAAGTAAACACATTTCACAATTTTCAATGTAAAGGTTTGGGATGTATTGATACATCCCATGTATTGTAGAAGGACACACACACACACACACACACATATATATATATATATATATATATATATATATATATATATATATATATATATATATATACACGTGCGCGGACAATCTTTACGGAACTTTTAAAGGGAGGCCGCGGACATGAAAAAATTGAACCCGGTCATGACACAGGAATACGGGCTGAGTCCGGCTACCGGATCATTTCTTTGGACTCAATCTGGACACGAGTGCATTGTGGGCTGAAGCGGGCCGGCCTGTTGACCTGGTCTGAGCTCATCGAGACCGGTGTTGATCGGACAGGTTCAGGGCCGAGTTCCAGCCCGGACCAAATACACACCTTGAAAAAATGTAAAAAATTAAAAAAATATGACTGTCATTGACAATATGGTGGGCAGTGACATGGACCTTAACATATGCTTACTAGAAAACAGATTCCAACATATGGTACTAGAAAACAGATTCCAAGCGCTGATAACAATAAAGTAAACAACAGAGCGATCGCGCAGTACTAGTACAGTACTCACGAGCGACCGGCACCGCATCACCCCTCCCACCCTCTCCCTACTGTTCCTCGTCCGGCCGTCCCGCCTGCGCGATCGCACAGTACTTGTGCAGTACTCGCGAGCAACCGGCTCCGCATCACCCTTCCATTTTCTCCCTACTGTTCCTCGTCCGGCCGTCCCTCCGCCGCATCCGCCTGCGCGATCGTGCAGTACTCGCGAGCAACCGGCACCGCATCACCCCTCCCACCCTCTCCCTACTTCCTCGTCCGGCCGTCCCGCCGCCGCATCCGCCTGCGCGCTAGCACCGCCCTTTCCGTCCGCCCATCCTCCCCTCCTGCTCCGCATCCGGCCGGCCTGCCGCCGGCCAGACCGTCGCGCGCTAGCACAGCGCTAGCAAAGTAACGCGGTTGAACATAGTTAGTCCAATTCTCATTACCGAATGGACCTTGGGGGCAGAGCATCAAACAACAGTAACCTCGTGATCGAGCACGATCAAATGACTGGAGAGCAGCGACACCATTAGGAGCATCATTCATGACTTCTACATACTCTGTTCTTCAACAATATGTGGAAGATTTAGGGAAAGTAAGCAACCATAACACCTTGGGAGCTATATGATACAAGCAAAGATAACATCAAAATTCATCAATGGCCAATTGAGAAATATAAACTAAACCAAAATATATTCCAGAACAAAGAATAGTATAATAGTTCTCTCCACAAAATATATGTCTGAACTTCGGCAAAAGAGAAAAAAAAAAAAAAAAACCCACCACCATGAGCCAAAAAGACTAGGATCACATAAGAATAAAATCATTCAAGAAGAGAACAGCACGCTCAAATCCTTCGAACCGATCGAGTCCCGATCCTATTCCCTGCGATCGCAGCGGCGGTCGGCTTCTGGCAGCTCCCCCCAGCCACAGATCCCCCCTTCTTCATCTCCTTGCTGCTCCTCACCGACGACCGCAGGCTGCCCGCCCGGTTCGCCGAGAAGCTCGCGGGCACCGACTTCCTCACGCTCTCTGCCTTCTTGGCATACCTTTTCTTGGCCAGCTCGACCGCCACGCAGGGATCGTGTGCCACGGCACTCTCGTCCACCATGACCTCCACCTGCTTCCTCTTCAGCCTCTCGTTCCTCCGGGCGGAGTAGAGCTCGTAGAACCTCCCCCTCTCGAACATAGGACTAGCGCAGGAATTCTTCGTAGCAGTACCACCGTCGCCGCCTAGATTAGCAGCGATCTCCTCAAAGTCTTCTTCTTCTTCTTCCTTCACATTCTTGGCCATCTTGATCAGTTCAGAAGAGATAATTATCGGGTGTCCGGGACACTGGGGCCGGTCGCAAGGAAGGGAGGACCGGACCGGCGTCTTCGTTTTGGCATATGCTGTGATTACAAGTATGCTATTATTACTTTTGAAATATACTTTTAAAGTATTCAAGATGATACTAGGAAAATATGATACAACATAGATGATAATAATAAAATAATGTTACCTGGTGGAGTTAGATCGGAGGAGACGGCACTGAGTGTGCGGCGGGGGCGAAGGCGGCGCGGGGACACCGCGAGCGGAGGCCTTCCGTCCATCGGTGGCATGGTCTCTAAAATCAAGGAGGAGGAGATATAATTGCCACTTTCTCTAAAGACCGGAGAAGTTGATGAGGGAAAAAATTTACCACTCTCTTTCTCTCTGCTGAAAATTTGATGTTATGGAGAGACAAGGGAGGTTGAGTTCAATGTATGTATGAAAAGGCTGTACAGGGCCGTTCGCTTGGGGAAATTAATCAGTTGGGGGGAGGGGGAGAGGATGGGGGTTGGCTAACGGTCATATGTTTTTGAATTTTGAATGCCAGCTATGGTTACATGGTTCAGTGTATTTACTTAAAAAAAAAAAAAAAACACACACACACACACACACGGGGGTAACTTCTTTCTTGATGTGTTTTTATTTTATTTTATTGGCAGAAGAAAATTTTGAGAGGAGAAAAATTAGAGCAGAGTAAAATAAAGTTAGGTCAAGTTTGGTTAGCTGAATCATGGGATTAAAAATTGAAATTAGGGTGCGGCTATACGCACCCCATAACTTATTTAGCATATCCTAACTGCTAAGTACACCATATTTTAATTGATTAAAATTAGCATAAATACTAAGTACATTCCATCAAATGACTAAAATATTATTTTCTATTCTAACCTAAAATATATCTATCATTCCTAAGCACATCCCAAATCATTCTAACGTCTCTACTCTCCTCTCTCCAACCGACCGGCCCCATCTCCTCTCTGATCCCCTCTGCTCCCAAGACCAATCCCAAGATCACTACTAGGATTTTTCGCTTAGGATCACTGCTAGGATTTTTCGAATCCCTTCAATCGTGTGAGAACGAAATAAATTTTGAAATTTTTTGGGTTTTCACGGTTCTGTTCGAGCCTGGTTTGTCGAGCGCTCGGACTGAAGTTCGACCCACGACAGTCGAACTTCTTTGCTAACGTTCGACCAAAGCTGGTCGAATGAAAAATTAAATTAAAAAATACAATGTTCGACCACAACTAGTCGGACAAAGCTCTACTGTTCGACTATTACAGGTCGAACTGCCCTATATATGTTCGGCCGACACAGGTCGAGCAGACAGTGTTCCGTTCGACATATGTTGATCGTGCTTATCGCGAATTTTTTTGGGAGTTTTTCTTTCACATGCTTTTAGCATGAACCATTGGATGTAATACATAGATATTCCATATTCCCCTCATTCATAGTCTCGATATAGAAACCATTGAGACGTATATCTTTGAAACTTAGCAAATTTCTTTTTGACTTGCTAGAATATAAACCCTATTTTACCAAAATATTTGTTCCACCCGGTAATATAATGTTCGCTCTTCCGGAACCCTCAATCAGTGTTGTAGTACCATAAATTGTACTAACATTTGCTTTTGCCAATTTTAAGTTTGAGAAGTATTTTCGATCTCGAAGAATTATGTGCGTTAATCTACTGTCAACCAGACATATATCTTCACCTTTGGAGTTGTTCAGTGCATCTTTATTTTTCATATTTCTATAAACAAAAAATAAATGAAGTAAGAAGCATTATGAAACATAATTTATTAAATCGATATTATAATGACCAAGACTTAGAAACATGAGAATACAAGCATTGAACTAAATTAAACTTAGGAAAATAAAGTTCAAATAGTCTAAATCCCAACACAATCATTATTGTTCTTTCCATTGCCATCATTAGCATCATCACCCCAAAACTTAATCCCATTAATTCCTTCACTTGGCTCGTTTAAGAAATCATCAACATCCAGATGAGTAAATTCCGTTGGATCATTTTTACTTCAACAATTTTACTGAAATCTGCAAAATTAATTTCTTTCTCTTTTCCTTTACCTTTGATAGATGTCTGGTAAAGGTCAATTAGGTGATTTGGTGTACGACAGGTACGAGACTAATGCCCTTTTGCTCTACACCTATAGCAAGCCTCTTCATAATTCTTCGAAGAATCTATTTTTGCACCCTTTCCTTTATCATGTTTTCTACCATTGTTGTTCCACTTCAAGGGGTATGGCCCAACCTTTGTATTGAAGGTATGATAATTAGGACCCCTATGATCTCGAGTTTTACCATGACTATAACTACGACCATGACCACGACAACAAATGCGACCATGACTAGGAGCTTATTATTTTGTTCAACAACAAATAGGCATGCATGAGATCAATTGAGAATATTTTATAAAACTTTTTTTTACGGTACTGCTGCTGCATGAGCATGTTCGTGGCATGGAAAGTAGTGTATGTCTTTTCCAACATATCTTCTTCAGTAACATTATCTCCGCACAATCTCATTTGAGACATAATTCTAAACATTTCAGAGTTATATGTGTTTACCGTTTTGAAATCTTGCAACCTGCATGTGCATCCAATCATAACGAGCCTTTGGGAGTATCACACTTTTTTGATGATCATAACGTTCCTTCAAGTTTTTCCATAAAACAGCTGGGTCTTTTACTCCAAGATATTCGAATTTCAGCCCTTCATAGAGGTGACGTCGAATGAAAATCATCGCCTTTGCTTAGTCTTGTTCGCTTGCCTCATTTTTCTCTTTGATGGCATGTGCAAGGTTCTTTGCACTCAAATGGATCTCACCTCAAGAACCCAAGTCAAATAATTTCTTCTAGAAATATCAAGAGCAGCGAACTCAAGCTTGGTGGTGTTTGCTATATGTCTGAAAAAGAAATATTACTTTAGAATATAATACACATACTCAAATCTACAAGTTTGAGTTTTATCAATTAAGCTTCAAGCCTAACATATTTTATTTTGACTTTAATCCTTATATACAATATAGGTTGGAGATGAAACTTCAGGTTCATCTAAATACAAAGCTCTAAGATATTTGCCATAAATTCACAAAGTTTGGAGCTAATAAAATCACTGGAGATGATCAATCCTAGATTAATAAAGCAATCCAGATAATTTCATCAAGGCTATTAATTAAAGGTAGAAATCTGTGGACAAATAATTAATCAAAATTTGATAACATAATTAATGAGGATTAACGGCCAACTAGAAATCACTCCAAATAAAATGACATAACTGAAGGGATAAGAAGCTGCATTTTTTTAAGAAAATATGCTCAAGACAAACATGATTAACAAACAAACCATAAGCAAACGAATTGATAAACAAATATACTAATATATTTTGGCAATTGCATCTACTATTGGATATAATTTAAAAATGCATGAATAAACAAGACCAATATTATGAATAAAAAAACCTTGAATAAGCAAGCCATGACTTGGTGAAAAGCTTGCATTAGGTAGAGAAAAATAGCAGCAAGAAGAAATTTTAGGATGTGAAGTGCCAATTTGTTAAGAGCGATGACAGAAATTGGCGCCGACTGTGGGAATAAGAAACCATCTACTGCCATATGAATACATGAATAAAAAAGAATTCAAAGAAAGACAGAAGTTGGACTTACAATTTTCTTGAGCAAACTCATGCTGATAACGTGTTATACTTTAGAGGAGAACAAGATAGAAAATGTAAGAAAATAGTCTTTCTTCATATCTCTAATACGCAACTAGAATGGTCCTTTTATAGGCCTACAATAGAATGTCAAAGGACATAAGTTACATAAGTTATGAAACCAAGGGCCATGAGTTCCATAAGTTATGGAAGACCAAAAGACATGGGACATCCATATTTACAAAAAAAAAATTTAATATACTACTTCTTCTACAATAACAACCAATCAACTAATAACTAATATTATGTTCCCAATCCATATTGGTACTACTATCTATGAAACTATTAGCTGATCCTTTCCTGTGCGGTGACATCCATACTCAATTTTTTTCCACTAATCAACCAAATCTCGTAAACTTCACCAATACCCCTAGCAATCAATTAACCACCAAAAATTAAATTACCTATGAGGACATCTACCCACCTTCGATCACACTACTCCATTTACTACAAGATTTTATACTTCTAAAGGTGAAAATTAAAAAAGAATACTATTTGCTATCCTTCCTATATTTCGATACCAATACATACTTATGGCTTATGGCATCTTTAATACCCCTCATATCTATCATGGCAATCAAAGATTTAATAAGCAAAGCAATTTACACAATTAACCTAAGGAATACTGATAAATTCTATAAAACACGAGCATTCGTCACTCCGAAATAGGAAGGGACAAGAAGCAATGACAAGAGAAGCTCAAAGTAGTTGTGGATTGAGAATTCTATCAGGTTTCATCCTATCGCAGGCTCATTCCCTAGAGTAAGGTAACCGCTACGATATGCTCTGACCTCCTGCATGGGTCATCAAAAAAACCATGTCACACCTTAGTCCCAAAACTCATGGGACAAGCTCGTAACATGGCCAGCTGGTACATACTCAAGGGCGAACCCATTCGATGGAACCCTCAAGCATGCATTTAAGCTGTCTATAAGGTCGACTGTCTATACAATTAAATAAATATATTTATGTCTCAATCCACAGTAATACATTACACAAGAATGGGCAATATATATCATGGTGTGCACCCTATGCTACACTTGTCGAAATGGACTCGAAAAAAATGACTCTGCAAATACTATGCTATCATGCAAAATATATTACGATAGAAATAGAAAGCACGAGAGAATGATAGAGTAATATCACTATGAATACCTGAATTCTGCAGACGCGGTCATAACCAATATCCATCTATCTACAATAGCAGCTCAGCAAAACAAGAGAATGGTAGAGTAATATCATTATCAATACCTGAATTTCGCAGACGCGGTCATAACCAATATCCATCTATCTACAATAGCAGCTCAGCAAAAACTGGAGAGATCATCATGTCCTCAGGAGACATAGTAAGATACATAATATAGAAGCCTACTGTAACAATAAGTAACATGCATAAAGAAACTATCAGCCACCATAATACTATCATATAGCCCGCATGCCTAGTGAATGCCCTGGACACCCGTATTATTTATTAAGACAGAGATGACAGTCACTAGGCATGCCGGCTATATAAAAGTATTCTCACTACTAAAACTGCTCCATTAGTGACGTAAATTTAGCGACGTTCGCATAATGTCACTAAATTTTGCACATTAGCGACGTTTAAGTGAAACGTCGCTAATAGTCGCTACTAGCGACCAACATAGCGACGTGACAATGACGTATATTAGTTATATGAGCTAGTCGTCGCGAAACATCGCTATGACATCGCTAATAGCGACTAATTTAGCGACATTAGGATGAACGTCGCTAAATTCTAATTAAATTGCCCCCCCACGATTCATTTTCCCCTATTTTACTCTCTCACTCTCTCTCATTCCCCCCTCCGGTGCTCTCACTCTCTCCGGCCCTCTCACTCTCTCCGGCGACTCTCACTTTCTCCGGCGACTCTCCTCCCTCTCCGGTACGTGACTCCCCCTCTCTCTCTATTTTGGTTGTTGGCGGTTGGGGGGGTACGGGTGGCTCGGGGGGAGGGGCAGGGGGGTGCGGGTGGTTGAGGGGTGAGGAATGGTCCGATGGGGGGGGTAAGGGACAGGGGGATGCGGGTGGTTGGGTGGTGAGTGGGGGTGGCAGGGGGGTGGGGCAGGGGGGTGAGGGCGGCTGGGGGTGAGAAGGGGGGCTGGAGGGAGTGGAGGGTTATGATTCGGGTTAGGGTGGATGTGTGTGGGGTGGGGGAGGGGAGGGGCGGCTGGGGGTAAGGAGGGGGGGCTGGAGGGAGGGGAGGGTTAGGGTACGGGTTCGGGTTAGGGGTGGTTGGTGGGGGAGGGGAGCAGGGGGGTGAGGGGGGGCTGGGGAGGGGAGGAGGGCTGGTGGGGGAGGGGTTGGGGATATGGTTGGGGTTAGGGTTAGGGGTGGTGTAGGGGGGAGGGGTGCAGAGGGGCTGGGTCAGGGGCACCGATAGAGCCAAAAAATCTGATAATTTAGTAATAATTATATTTTTTTCGACACCAAAAAATCTGATACTCCGATTCGAAACCGCCGATAGTGCCGATATTTGTAACAAGTAGTTTTGTTGGTTGGATAATGCCGTCGTCTATTTTGTCACGCCCCGCTCCCATAGGAGCGATCGTCCTCGCTAAGGCGTGATGTCGCACGAGCCTAGATTGCGCTCATGCAATGCAGTTTAATAACGGCCGATTACAGTGGCTGCGACGGAGTCGTCACACAGAAGTCTCAAGCAGAAACATTGTAACATGCAGCGAAAATTTAGATGCAACACACAAGTTATTCAAAAGTGCTCTTTATTTATATTGAACAATAGGATTACAATGGGGCGCAAGGCCTTAATTAGATGTCTCTCAAGCTCTCTTTTCTCTCCTTTTACAAGTCACTCTGCTCTCTCTCATCTCTCGATACAATGCTTGAGCCAGCGGAAGCTTTGGAAGGCAATGTCCATACATTATGTCCCGTATAGGTCTTGAGTTCACGCGGCCGCATGCTTCGACTCTCCAAGGAACTCCGTGCCTCGATGCATCCAAGCGGGCTCCGCACCACGAGCTTCTACCTATGCCTGCACATAAAAACTATGTGGGTGTCAGTACTCAACTGTACTGGTGGAGTGAGCTCCTCGCCCACCCATATAAAACCGACACGTTCATTTACTTTGTGCAATACGAGTCCCTTTACGATTTCCTTTCTAGTCTTGCCTTAGGATCAATTTTAAAACAACGATGCCTGACCAAACCGATGTGCCATGACATGGTCGTGTTATAATGCCAACGTGTATTTCTATCGAGGCAGTGCCTCATCGCTTATGTAGTCGATCTAACTTCAACTCGGGATGGCACGATCGTGCCATGACATCTACTTGTCTATTCTAGTTTCCAATGACGTCAAGGAGACAACTCGTACAGGTCGTACCTCTAGACCTTGCTTAGACTTATTCGTGCATCCAGATTGAGGCCGTGCCTCGCAACTTATCAAGACTTATCCATGATACTGCCTTGCGGCCTTGTTCGACTCATAAACCAACTAGACGACTTGTGAAACATAGTGTCGATTTCATGGACATCCCGACGCCACGAATCGTGCCAAGCACGGTGCCTATGCTGCATCCCATTCTTAGGCCCAGACATTGTGTTACCGACTGGATATGCATTCAATTTCTAGACTCAATCCAAAGGCATACACGCGGTTTTGCCGCTATTCAGCCGACCCATCTATATGAGTGGTCACTAGCAGTGTCAAGCTATCTTGGACTGGCTCGGGGATATCGGCCCATCCCTCCGCGGGTAGCTAGCCCCGGAAGCGCCGAATCTCCCATACGGTTATCCAGCATCCTACTTTGAGCCACATCTCCCTTCCTTCGGGCCGACATGATCCCGGCGCACCGGCGATCATTCACCTTGTCGACAAGTTGTCCAATGACCATGCAGACTCAACTTGATCTATCAAGTCCTTCCTTAACCATGACCATGCTTTCCATCTTTCTATCGAGACTTCCAAGTAACAGGACCGATCTCACGTGCTTGCTTATCCAGACTTATCGAGACTCCCAAATAATGAGATCGATCTCGTGAACTTCCTTATCAAGACTGTCACGACCCGCACCCACTGTGAGGGTACGAGTACGTAACAACGCCCAACGTACGCCGCAGTATCGGCGGTAGAATGCTGTCCTAGGTTACTATCTAACCTTAAACATGACTCAACCACCTCAACACATATATATCTACATATGTAAAGTATAATTCTAACCTCTCATATAATAGCCACATACATATATATCAAACATAACCCACATATGTGCATAATGTAAACATGAGAGTCATAAAAGTGTGTAACCACCTATATATATGTAAATCTGGACAAACATGGCAGGGCAGCAATAGGTGAGGGGTATCCAAAGGAATGCAGGTATGCAACCTGGTGATGCAAGGATGAATGTAGTGAAGAACATGTAGTGCAGTGGTATGTAGGACATGGTGTGAAATGCAGTAAATGAAATATGGTTTGCTGTGAACAATTTTGCAACGAGGGATATGCAGGTAGCTATGAACTTGAAAGGATTTATGTAATGCAATGCAGTGAAGGATTCAAATAGGTGCAGGACAATTATATGTGTGTAGTGGTCGATTTGGAGTATGTAGTGAACATATCATTGTCCAAATGTACAAGACAGCAATTTGTAGTTGGGTGTATGTAGGGATATGGAATGAGTGGAATGCAAGAATGAATTGGAGAAGTGTAGTATGAAATATGCAATGTGAAGTGGTGAACATTTAATACAAGCAATGGGTTGAGCCTACTCAACCTAGGTGGTCTGATCCTCTAGGCAGGGAATGCTCACAAAAGGTTGAACTAAATCTAATGATTCACTAACAGCTGATGCATATGGCACTTCCTAAGGATGATACCAAAATGTGAGAATTGATACCTCATTTTACTAGGATTAAACAAGAATGCAGAACTAACTTAATACATGTATTGATATGTAGGCAGAGCCACACAGTATGCCTATATGCAGGGCAGCACTGCCAATGGACTAAACCTGTAAGGGGCCAAGTGATAAGGAATTGGGCAGCTACTCAAAGTCTAATACTCATGGTACAATAAGATTGTATCTAACCATTTGATGACTGGTATAAGTGGATTAACTGTCACATATATATGGAATGATACATCTCATCCCAAGATTGAGATATGAGGTAGTGTATGAACTTCTAAGATTGCATGGTTGAACCTAAAAGAATAGGGGACAAAACAGTATGTAGTATCACTGATACAAATGAAGGACACCCAATCTCAGGAATCAGTCACTCCATATCAGGATTCGCCTATTAATATCAACATCTCAGGATACCTCTCAACACTCAAACCACAGTATTAGTAAATACTAAGTCACATTCAATTTCAAATCCTCAAAGAAACCCAATTTGAAACTGTAAAAAACTGGAAAATGAAATCAGTCCATACACATTGTACATTCAAAACCAAATCATTCACAATCAACATACAACATGTGTCATAGGGGGGGTCGAGTGTGTGTAGCACACGTGTCCATTGTGTCCAGGAATCGGGACACGAAGTGTCCAAGAATTCAAAATGACTACTGACAGGACTGGCAGTTAAGGCTGCCTCGTGCAGCCATGTCGTGTCCGATTGGACACGACTCAGTGCTCGAGACGAGCCATGCTCTTGCACAGTGACAGGTAGGATATATGGCTAGGTTTCTGGTAGCCTGCAATGTGTCCACGTGGTGTCGACGTGTCGATACGAGGTCGTATCAGTGGCTCGAAATCAAGTGTGTGTGTGTCAGGGAATTTAATGCGAGCTCGAGAACTTTCTCGACTCGCAACCAAGTGCCACAAAACGTGGTGAGTGTAGTGCCCCGTCCCGCTCAGGTAATCGGAGGAATCGAAATGCCGACGGCGTTCGGACTTAGCCTTACAACGGCAACTCGAAAACATCAGGAGGGGTAGTTTCGGTGAACTTGCCTCGTCTTAGCCTTCATCTAATAAATCGCACGTTTTCAGCTTGCACAATAGGCTTGCTAATAAAAGAGACGAATCCATATAGCTAAGGGAATAATCCCGACGGGTCAAAATGTGCTAGAACATGGAAAAAGGTCCCACGGTCTGCTTAGAAGTCGGCTCAGCATGCTTTGAAAATGACACTCGGTCCTTCGTCCCGTGGCTTGGGAGAATGAAAAGTTGGTATTCGTCACAAACTATGAGTTAGCCTAAGTCATAGGCGTCGCCCGCGTAGATGCTCGATAAAGCATACACATTTCCATGGAATGCAAGGCTCAGCGTAGCCTTGATCGTCCCATGAGCTAAGTTGTATCGTACGGCTTATGGCATGAGTTTAGGTACCCAAAGAATTTGGTTGTTCAAGTTGAGCGTATGCACGGTCCCACGGTTCTACTGCTGCATATAGCCATTCGTTCCCACGGTCTTAAGGCTCGTCACATAGAGTACGAGGCGGTCCCTCAGTTAGGAGTCTCGCGTTCCTATCCACGTTAAGAAATACGAGGCGGTCCCTCGGTTGGGAGTCTCGCGTTCCTATCCACATTAAGATGTACATGGCGGTCTCTCGGTTGGGAGACTCGTGTTCCTATCCACGTTAAGATGTACGAGGCGGTCCCTCGGTTGGGAGTCTCGCGTTCCCTTCCACGTTAAGAAGTACGAGGCGGTCCCTCCGTTGGGAGTCTCACATTCCTATCCACGTTAAGATGTACGAGGCGGTCCCTCGGTTGGGAGTCTCGCGTTCCTATCCACGTTAAGAAGTACGAGGCGGTCCCTCGGTTGGGAGTCTCGCGTTCCTATCCACGTTAAGAAGTACGAGGCGGTCCCTCGGTTGGGAGTCTCGCGTTCCTATCCACGTTAAGATGTACGAGGCGGTCCCTCGGTTGGGAGTCTCGCATTCCTATCCACGTTAAGAAGTACGAGGCGGTCCCTCAGTTGGGAGTCTCACATTGCTATCCACATTAAGATGTACGAGACGGTCCCTCGGTTGGGAGTCTCGCGTTCCTATCCACGTTAAGAAGTACGAGGCGGTCCCTCGGTTGGGAGTCTCGCGTTCCTATCCACGTTAAGAAGTATGAGGCGGTCCCTCGGTTGGGAGTCTCACGTTCCTATGCACGCACGTTAAGATGTACGAGGCGGTCCCTCGGTTGGGAGTCTCACGGTTCCGAGGCACGTTATGCCAATATGGTTCAGAGCACGAGTTGCTAAGTATAGTTCCAGTCGTACCAACAAATTAGGCCATGCATTTATGTGAGTCTAGATGTCTCGTAGGTGCGTGGTCATTGGACAACTTGTCGACAAGGCTTTCTGCCTAGACTGGTTATATGCCGGGGCACCGGGCCCAGTCGTCCTAGGAGGTAGACGTTATAGCAGCGCACGTATTGCGTGGGTAGTCGGGGGCTTTCCATGGGGCTTGCTACCTTACATCGAAGGACCCGCCGCCCACCCGAGCTATGTCCACGATGGCTTGTCGTGCCAGTGGCCTTTCATATAGATAATTGGCGTGCTAAGCGGCGAATCCGCATGCACGGTGTCGGTCGTAACAAAGGAAGTGTAAGCACAGTATGTGATGTGTTGTGTAATGTGTATACGGTATGCACATAAGGTAATATGAGCCTACGATTCGGCTATACGTAAAGACACGTGCTTCGGCACGATATACGACGTCGTGCTTGAGTTCTCAACACCGGTTCCATAAGTTGGGTTAGACATTTCGAGTTAAGTCTGGAAGGGCCGTAGGGCAAGTTTTGTAAAGGCAAGTTAAGTTGGTACGAGGCACGACCTCGGCGTTTGCTGGGCACGACCTCAAAACGTGAGGCACGGCCGCGTTGTCACAATACAAGTATAAGTAAGACTTAGCGAGGAAGCACTGCCTTAGAAATATTGAAGCTCGAATCGAGTTCACCACACGACCGAGTCGTTACGTCCCAGAGTATGGCACGAAAGGCAAGCACGAGGCGATAAGTCGAAGTTATTGGAAAGAGAAGGTCTAGCGTCAAATTATGAGTACATTAGTAGTGCAAGGCACGGTGGCGGTCTAAATACACAAAATAGACCAAGGCGTCGGTTCTAAAATTGATCCTAAGGCAAGATTAGAAAGACAATCGTAAAGGGACTTGTATTGCACAAAGTAAAATAAATGTGTTGGTTTTGTATGGGTGGGCGAGGAGCTCACTCCACCAGTACAGTTGAGTACTAACACCCACATAGTTTTTATGTGCAGACGCAGGTAGAAGCTTGTGGTGCGGGGCTCGCTTGGATGCGTCGAGGCATGGAGTTCCTTGGCGATTCGAAGCATGCGTCCGCGTGGAGTCAAGACTTATACGGGACATAATGTATGGACATCGCCTTCCGAAGCATCCGCTGGCCCGAGATATGTTTTGAGAGATGAGTGATTTGTAATGTGAGAAGAGTGATCTTGAGTGATTGTAATCTTGGCCTTGCGCCCCAAAGTAACCGTTGTTTTGATATCAATAAAGAGCTTCTTTGAATAACTTGTGTTTGTTCTAAATTTCCGCTGCGTGTTCAATGTCTCTGCTTGGGACTTCTGTGCAACGACCCCGTCGCAGCCGCTGAAATCGGCCGTTATGGAACCCGCTTGCACGAGCGCAATCTAGGCTCGTGCGGCATCACGCCTTAGCGAGGACGATCACTCCTACGGCAGCGGGGCATGATAGTGAGGGTCTTGTCAGAAATGGCCCCCATCACCTCGTCAAGTTTGACGTGTCCACGTGATGTGTTTTGTCCTGTGTCAAGCCCAAAATATAGGGGATGTGAACAGTGTGCACGAGGCAATGCAAAGTCAATGTGCGGTTGATTTCTTCGCACACACTGAACGAGGAACCGTGAAATTTTGTGGGAGTGACGTCAGTTGGTGCCCCCATGTGTCCGTGAAGTTTCATGGCACGTGGTGTCGTGTCGTGTCCACTAGGACACTCGAACAGCAGGGAGCCGCACAAGGTCTGTGTGCGGTGTCGTGCATGAGGTGCATGTCCGTTTTGGACATGAAAATTCCCCAGAATCGTGCTCAGTCTATAACATAATTAATCTACACATTAAGAGCTTCAAAAACATGTAATTAGTTTTGGAAAATACGAAAATCCATTTCTATGTGGCATTTCAACAAACACTTGCACATACACATAGACACGTGCCCGGTACGGGCACCAAACGGACACGATTTCCTACCAAACTTGAGGGACAGCTAGGGGACACCTAGATCTAGCCTAATATACAAAGAAATCAGAATAAAAATGCAATTTTAAGGGTTTTACCTATAGGTGCAAATGATCAAGAAAAGCCCCAAATCGGTTGATTCCCGTTGCTACCCAAATCCTCCTAATTGTACTCAAACTGAAATTACTCTCCATGAATATAAAATAGAGGGTGATTAGAATATATTGCAAAAGATTTGGATGAAAAAGGAATTAAAATGGAATTATTAGGAATTTGGGAAGATGGAGATTTATCTTTCCTTCCTAAGAGTTGGTTGAGCACAAAAGAGGCAAGAACAAGTGAATGAGTGTTTAAATAGGGTGGGGATCTCTATATGGCTGGTCACTTATGGCTAAAATTAGGGTTAGGGTTCAAGTCATGGGCCATGGGCCAAGTTTCATAAGTCATGGAATTAAATACTTAAGTCATAAGTCATTGCACCTATCGTTATTTCTCCTATTTTAAACTAGTTCCTAAATGACTAAAATGAAGTTGACTTAAGTTAGACTAGGGTCTCACGTTTACATTATGCACATATGTGGGTTATGTCTGATATATACGTATGTGGGTTATGTGGGTTATGCACATAATGTAACCTCAAATCCCTGTAGTATAATAAGGATACCAATATCACTTCTATACATATCACATATATATACATCACACATACATATAACCTTAACCATGACTCAACCACCTCAACACATATATATCTACATATGTAAAGTATAATTCTAACCTCTCATATAATAGCCATATACATATATATCAGACATAACCCACATATGTGCATAATGTAAACGTGAGAGTCGTAAAAGTGTGTAACCAACTATATATATGTAAATCTGGACAAACATGGCAGGGCAGCAATAGGTGAGGGGTATCCAAAGGAATGCATGTATGCAACCTGGTGATGCAAGGATGAATGTAGTGAAGAACATGTAGTGCAGTGGTATGTAGGACATGGTGTGAAATGCAGTAAATGAAATATGGTCTGCTGTGAACAATTTTGCAACGAGGGATATGCAGGTAGCTCTGAACTTGAAAGGATTTATGTAATGCAATGCAGTGAAGGATTCAAATAGGTGCATGACAATTATATGTGTGCAGTGGTCGATTTGGAGTATGTAGTGAACATGTCATTATCCAAATGTGCAGGACAACAATTTGCAGTTGGGTGTATGTAGGGATATGGAATGAGTGGAATGCAAGAATGAATTGGTGAAATGCAGTATGAAATATGCAATATGAAGTGGTGAACATTTAATACGAGCAATGGGTTGAGCCTACTCAACCTAGGTGGTCTGATCCTCTAGGCAGGGAATGCTCATAAGAGGTTGAACTAAATCTAATGATTCACTAACAGCTGATGCATATGGCACTTCCTAAGGATGATACCAAAATGTGAGAATTGATACCTCATTTTACTAGGATTAAACAAGAATGCAGAACTAACTTAATACATGTACTGATATGTAGGCAGAGCCACACAGTATACCAATATGCAGGGCAGCACTACCAATGGACTAAACCTGTAAAGGGCCAAGTGATAAGGAATTGGGCAGCTACTCAAATTCTAATACTCATGGTACAATAAGATTGTATCTAACCATTTGATGACTGGTATAAGTGGATTAACTGTCACATATATATATATAGTGATACATCTCATCCCAAGACTGAGATATGAGGTAGTGTATGAACTTCTAAGATTACATGGTTGAACCTAAAAGAATAGGGGACAAAACAGTATGTAGTATCACTGATACAAATGAAGGACACCCAATCTTAGGAATCAGTCACTCCATCTCAGGATTCGCCTATCAATATCAACATCTCAGGATACCTCTCAACACTCAAACCACAGTATTAGTAAATACCAAGTCACATTCAATTTCAAAACCCCAAGGAAACCCAATTCGAAACTGTCAAAAACTGGAAAATGAAATCAGTCCATACACATTGTACATTCGAAACCAAATCATTCACAATCAACTTACAACATGTGTCAGAGGGGGGGGGGTCATGTGTGTGTGGCACACGTGTCCATTGTGTCCAGTAATCAGGACACGAAGTGTCCAAGAATTCAAAATGCCTACTGACAGGACTGACAGTTAAGGCTGCCTCGTGCAGCCATATCGTGTCCGATTGGATACGACTCAGTGCTCGAGACGAGTCGTGCTCTTGCACAGTGATAGGTGGGATATAGGGCTAGGTTTTTGGTAGCCTACAATGTGTCCACGTGGTGTCGACGTGTCGATACGAGGCCGTATCTGTAGCTTGAAATCGAGTGTGTGCGTGTCAGGGAATTTTAATGTGAGCTCGAGAACTTTCACGACTCGCAACCAAGTGTCACAAAACTTGGTGAGGGTCTTGTCAGACATGGCCTCTACAACCTCGTCAAGTTTGACGTGTCCACGTGATGTGTTGTGTCCTGTGTCAAGCTCGAAATGCAGGGGATGTGAACAGTGTGCACGAGGCAGCACAAAGTCAGTGCACGGTTGATTTCTTCGCGCACACTGAACGAGGAACCGTGAAATTTCGTGGGAGTGACGTCAGTGGGTGCCCCCACGTGTCCATGAAGTTTCATGGAACGTTTCATGGAACGTGGTGCCGTGTCGTGTCCGCTAGGACACTCGAACAGCAGGGAGCCGCACGAGGTCTGTGCGCGGTGTCGTGAATGAGGTGCGTGTCCGTTTTGGACACGAAAATTCCCCAGAATTGTGCTCAGTCTATAACATAATTAATATACACATTAAGAGCTTCGAAAACATGTAGTTAGTTTTGGAAAATACGAAAATCCATTTCTATGTGGCATTTCAATAAACACTTGCACATACACATAGACACGTGCCCGATACGGACACCGAACGAACATGGTTTCCTACCAAACTTGAGAGACAACTAGGGGACACCTTGATCTAGCCTAATATGCAAAGAAATCAGAATAAAAATACAATTTGAAGGGTTTTACCTATAGGTGCAAATGATCAAGAAAAGCCCCAAATCGGTTGATTCCCGTTGCTAGCCAAATCCTCCAAATTGTACTCAAACTGAAATTATTCTCCATGAACATAAAATAGAGGGTGATTAGAATCTATTGCAAAAAATTTGGATGAAAAAGGAATTAAAATGGAATTATTAGGAATTTGGGAAGATGGAGATTTACCTTTCCTTCCTAAGAGTTGGTTGAGCACAAAAGAGGCAAGAACAAGTGAATGAGTGTTTAAATAGGGTGGGGATCTCTATATGGCTGGTCACTTATGGCTAAAATTAGGGTTAGGGTTCAAGTCATGGGCCACGGGCCAAGTTTCATAAGTCATGGAATTAAATCCTTAAGTCATAAGTCATTGCACCTATCATTATTTCTGCTATTTCAAACTAGTTCCTAAATGACTAAAATGAAGTTGACTTAAGTTAGACTAGGGTCTCACCATGCTAACTAAGTCACCATAGCTAGGGTTAGCTTCTAGGTTAGTCTCTTAAGTCACAACTAGCAAAAGTCAAAATTAACAATCACCATGCAATAAATCATAAAATAATTGAAAAGGCCAAATGACCAAAATAACCTCATGCTCAAAAGTAAAAATAATCATCCTAATGACATGGTTAGGCTCTATGTCAGACAGTCTCTCGGGTTTCACTAGCAGCACACCAAAATCACAAGTCATGACTTAAACAAATTTAAATTGATTAAAAATCACCATAAATCATAATGTGATATAAATATCAATAAATAATAATATAATTTCAAATGTTCTAAATTATTCTCATTTGGAAAACTGGGTGTTACAAGTCTACCCCCTTAGAAAAATTTCGTCCTCGAAATTAAGATAATCGTACCCCTACTAGGTCAAACACCCAATCAAATCAAAGTCGATAGATAACATGCAACAAAATCCTACTGGTCGTGATTCCACAGTCTCGAACAGGGTAGCTACACTATCTAGCAAATCACAAGCAATATCCTGGCAGGTACTAATGGAATCACACATGAAGGTAGGGAGGAAGAACGAGAAGGACAAATCTGCTAACCCATCACCTGCAGAATCGGTCTACTCAACTGTCAGCGCAAAAGCCCCGCCCCTCTGGGGTGTATCCCTCTGATGGTGCGGGACACGGTGCTGCGCTACAGGTAGCCTAGCTCCCTCTATCTAATCCATGACACTCAAGTAATATCTACACTGATATTTCATTCAATTATACTAGGGCACCATCTATATGGTATCTATTCTGCAATCTGATAATCATACCCGTCTATCCAGAACCATGTTACCAGAATCCTCGTCACACCAGTAAGTATGGCTGCGATAATCCATAGAGTCCGCAACTAATGTACATACCTCTAGAATTATGGTATTTAAAATTTTCGTATTGCCGCTAGCTTGGCTGCGAAAACTTTAAATTCCCACACCCGAGAAGTACATCAAAAATTAGACTCTATCTCATCGCCCAACCAGCTAATATGGCTGTAGAAGACTCTAGATTCCATGACTGAGGCAACCTAGCCCATAATGTTATCTTGATAGAAAATCAAGTCAATAATGAATACCAAGAATCAAATTCAACGATGAACAAGGAAGTAGACATAAAATGTCGGAATCGAATTTTGAGTTAGTTTTTAATGAGATTCTCAAGGGTCATCCCAGGAATCTTCTCAAGTAGTCCTAACTGTGATTGAGTACTCTCTCAACTAAAGTATATTCCTTAATTTCTATCGCAGGCGCAGTAGTACAAATAATCGTTGTACTACCACGATATCGCACTAATGCGACTCTCGACCTGCATGAGCTACCACTAAAAATGTGTCACGACCTGCACCCACTGTGAGGGTACGAGTACGTAACCAGCGCCCAGCCTACGCCGCAGTGTCGGCAGTAGAACGCTGTCCTAGGTTACTAGCTAATCAACAACTCACACAATTATATAATGTACTTGTCCAATCTCAACTCCGAACAGAGGACAAGTATAAATATAATGTAATCTCAATCACAGTCTAAGCACGATATGATAATACATAGTTTATAACTAAGACTAGATAACAACAACAACCAACTACTAAATAATAATAATCTCAAAACAACAAGATCTCAACTTATTATAATTCAAGTTCTAAAACATGAAACTAAACCAAGTCAACTAGCTAGTCTCCCGATCACTCCTGAGTGTCGGAGCCAAAGGTAGCTAAGCCATCTCCTGGTCCATAGTAAGTAGGGCAAGTGTCCTCGGGGCAAGCATCTATAATATTTTCAACAGGTCGAGTCAGGACAGGAACGAGTACAACTCATCAAGAAAATTCAAGTAAATGACAGAGAACTATAAAGCAGTTATAGACAATTTTATTGATGAACATGGTAGTTTATATTTAGGTGATGGTATGGAGAAACAGATAAGATACAAGGAAAGTAATGTAACTAAAACAAGAGAAGAATCATGGCAATGAAGACTGTAAAATAGAAACTAGCTGAACTAGAGTTGCATGATAAGTCCAGACAGTAAATGTAAACAAGTGTAAATCCTATATAAATCCAGTACGAGACGAATCTAATGCAAGATGAATCCAGTACAAGATGATTCTAGTCAGTGATCAAGAATCCAGGTGAGACCAGCTATGATCTAACAGTGTATTTTAAAATACTGAGATCGACATGTAAACGGCTGTAGGTATCAGGCACATCTCTTACTGATCAGGTGAGAGATGGCTATGCTTCCAGTAGATTCCAGTTGGGAGATTCCAAATTTGGGGTATGTTTACATGTCTTACTCAATATTTCACGGCCCCGCAATACAAGTGAATCCAGTACAAGACACGAGAATCGAGAAGAGTCCAGCCAAACACGATGATACTAGTAATTATTCTAGAATGATTCCAGTAATAGAGGTCAGACAAGATGGTATGTGTGTCGCATACATGAATCCAAAAATATTCATACGTGTTGTAACAGAGAATCACATAAAACTAACTAGAACTGAAGTACAGTAATTGACAAATAAATGAGAGAACTATCAGAGAATGTACTCGCCTGATACCCTGAATGACTGATGTATATCAGATGTCTGAACCGGAGTCACAATGTCCTATATAGAGCAGTATAGGTTATAATGTATTTAAAACAAGGTAAATGAGTTTACGATGCAATCTACATGATTTCTAAGCCAATCTAGGTCAAAGTCAAACTTGGTCAACTCGGGGTCAACCCAAGCCAACATCTAGTCAATCTTGAACTATTAGGTCAAACCTTGATCAATTCCAGGATTTGGTCAACTATTGAGTCAAACAAAGTCAACCTAGACTATTGGTCAACATCTAGGGTTTTGGGCTAAGTGAACTATTAGCTAGGTCAAGGTAGCATCATAGCCACAACCCCAAAATAGGTCAAGCTATCTAGAGGCATACTCTACATCTAAACTCCATACCTAAAATCCCTATAGTATAATAAGGATACCAATATCACTTCTATACATATCACATATATATACATCACACATCAAACTCTTAACCATGACTCAACCACCTCAACACATATATATCTACATATGTAAAGTATAATTCTAACCTCTCATATAATAGCCACATACGTATATATCAGACATAACCCACATATGTGCATAATGTAAACGTATATATCAGACATAACCCTCGGGTCGGTCTGGTACCATGTCCGGGCCAGATCCTGCATCATGCTGGCCGCTGCCTCTATTTGGAGCCTCGTCGGAATCTCAGCCAGCCTGAAGATCTCCTCCATATGCTCGATCCACTCATCGGCATACAGGATCCCCTCTGTCCCTCGGAAATCTCTCGGGTGCATCTTCTGGAAGTCCTGGATGCCCTTCTCCTGCGGTTGGTGCGGACGGGGGGCTGCCGCTGGCTGAGCTACGACTCTCTCCACTGCTGTCACTGCCAGCTCAATGCCTCGAGTGAGCTCTGCCGTCTGCCTCTGCTGCTGGGTTTGCTGACCCTCCATGTACTGCCTGAAGAAGGCTAGCAGCTGCACTGCGTCTACTGTCCCTGGAGGTAGCTGCTGGTAAGGATCCTCTGGGAGAACTGGGTCCTGCCTCCCTGCCGGTGGAAGCATACCCCCTGCTGCTGCTGCCGGGGCCTCAATACGAGCAAAGGTAGCAGGAGCTGCAGTCCCCTGGCCCTGCTGTACTGGCTGGGAGGTAGCAGTCCCCTCCATAGCATCCTCATGAATGGTGCGCTGCGAACGAGTCTCTACCATCCTGAAGATAGACAAACAAGAGTATCAATTTCTGAGAAAGAAGCGATATAACAAAGGCGGACAATTAAAATTCAAAAGGATCAACTGAAAATAAGGATTTAGATGGCAATAAAAGAATTTTTCCTAATGTGATCGAGTACCTAAAAAAAAATTATTGTCCTATATCCTACTGCAGGCTGTAGTGATACTCTAATTCGAATACCACTACACTTCTAATCTAGACCTGCATGGGCCACCACTAAAAACGTGTCACGACCCGCACCCTAGAGTTAGGGCACGAGACGTGGGTACGTCCAGCCTACGCCGCAGTGTCGGCGGTAGAACGCTGTCCTAGGTCACAACATCTAGCAATGTAAAGCTTAAACAGTTTATACTCCCCGAATGGGGGTGACATGATCAAAATAGACTCAATCACAACTAAGGAAGAAGAAGCACGATATGATATAAAACTCAAGGAAAAACAGATGATAACATAGCTGATAGATAGATAAAAGAACTGCTGAAGTGAAAAGAAATCCCAAGTACATCAGAAAGTCTAAGATAATACAAATCCCAGATCCCAAGTATCAATAAGTACAATCATCCATAAAATACTGAAATGAAAGCATCATAGTCTAAGGGTGAGTCATCCACAGCTAGTGGGACCTGCTGCTGGTCCAGGTCCAAGCACTCATCTAAAGTAGCACCGTAATAGGTAGGACAGCCAGCCTCGTCCTCATCCTCTGTAATATTCCAACAGGTCCAGTCAGGACGGAGCGAGTACAAAACATCTCAACAAGTCATAGCAGAAAAGGAAATATAATCATGCTAGAGAATAAAATACATGATCTGAAGAAATAGCATAATGTAAAAGAGAGACTGTAAGTGAATATCTATGATATATATAAAGAGAGACAGTGCTAGTGATTCAGAGTACTGCATAAACATATGAATGGCTAAGGACTGATTCATGATTCACTACTGGAAATTGATTCATGATTACACTACTTGGATTTATTCACATGTTCACTTATACTCCCCCATCCCCAATCAATACACAAGGATCCATTCAAGTTACGTTAAGATTCATGATTATACTGCGTTGCCCATAAAGGGTGATTCATGAATTGATTCGTGAAGGCTCGGTGATCATGAGGGTACATGAGTCACTAGCTGATTCCCGAAGATTCATGATGATAGAAGCATATGATACGTGATGTAAGTGAAACACACATGACAAAAGTATCTAATGCTCCCGAGAGGGATAACATCTCATGAAGGGATCCATATAGTACCAATCCGTGTTCCAACGTGTCAGCATCAAGTAAGATAGTCTAAAGCAGGAAATATAATCCTAAACATGATATGAAATGATCAGAGAACGTACTCGCCTGCTATCTGAATGTCCAAGGTGAATATACTGTCCGAGGAGTGGTGTCTGGCTCCTAATCAGAACAGCACAAGTCACAACAAGTCTAAAATGATAAGATGAAGCTCTACCATACATTCTACATGAGTCTAGGTCAAACTAGGTCAAAGTCAACTCTTGGTCAACCCTGGTCAACCAAGAAGTCAAACCTAGGTCTAGCAAGTCTAACTAGGCTTAACTAGTCTAACTGACACACCATAGGCTATAGGCTATATCATGCCTATTAGCCAATCATAATTCATGACAACCTGACATTACCTATATCTAATGCCTGACATATGTATATATATCACACAACCATAATATATATATATATATATATATATATATATATATATACACATTACATATTTACATATATTACATTAGGAAATAGGATATATATATAGAGAGGGTGTGTGTAATGGTGTGTGTGTGAGAGTGGGTGAGGGGGGCGACTGTCCACATGAGTGTGACAGGAAAAATATATGACAGTGAACTGTATGAACCATTTAAGGTAGTACTCATGATTCCCTTACATTGTAAATCAATGAAAGGTAATACAAATCTCAGATTAACACCCAATCAGTAAAATACTAATGAAGTTCTCAGGTTTCATTTGTGTGCAGGACATGAGAGTGTATAGTGTAGGCAATTAAGCTCCCTGGATATGAGGGTGTGTGTCAGAAATATTTGCAATGTGTGGGATGGTTGTTAGTATTCTCAGGAATGTGTCACAGGGAATTGATCTCAGGATATGCTAAGCTGTATGTGTGACAGGAACCTAGGTGAGTGAAAATCAGTGAATGATTCTTGTGTGTGAAATAGTGAGGAAAACAGTGAGCAACCACAATGAAAACCAATGCATAAACCACAGGGCAGTCCTAATTAAATCCCAGATTAAAACACTGAAAATCAGTCCATTCAAACTCAGAATCTCAGTTTTAACAAAACAGTAGTTCTCAGCTTTCAGGATTTGAAATTGACAGTGACAATGGGGAACATGCCCAGGTTTGCATCAACTCAGTTCATTAAGAAATTGCCATACATTTCAGGTTCAAAAACAGTGATATCCTCAGAACAGGGAATCACCATTTAGGCTTCATTCTCGAGAACAACATAATCATTCAATAGAGAGTCCTATTCAACTGAAATTGAGATTAAACTCAGTATTTCGAAACAATGGAGAATGGCATGTAACTAAGTTTTCAGAATTTAGATTAATCTCAGGTTTTAAACATCCCAACAGTCCTAAACATGATATTGGAAGCTTAGAAGATTAATACATCACCCAAACAAGATATCAATCAATTAAAAGGAACAACAGGAATCAAAACAGTGAATAGTTTACTGATACCCGAAACTCAGGTTGTAAAAGCTACCCTTAGCAATTAAACCCAGTTGATACCCTCTTATGAACCCAAAACATAATCCCTAATAATAATATTATACCTGCTAGGTTCATAAAATGGAAATCGACAGGAAAATCAGTGGAGCATTGCACTGATACTCCAACAGTTCAGAAATAGGAACCCAGTCCAACAGTTCAGTCATGTAATCCCTCTAAAACTGAGAATAGCTCTAAACCAAGTTGTCAAATGTTTAGGTAATTCAAAATACAACTAACACTTAACATTAATCAAGGAAATCAGTGAGGGGGGGTATTACCTGAACAGTGATTCATCTCACTGATAACTCCATCAGTGAATGAACACCATTCCAGCCTTGTTCGAATCCAAAACCATGTCAAGTACTAAACTACTATGCAATCCTAATCTATCACAGATTAATAGACATATTAGGATCCTAATTATCAATTTAAAACATGATTAAAACATTTCAAACTCGATAATTACACAGAGCATCACACAACACAATAACACACAGGCTGCACAGCCATACGTGACCAGTGCGCGTGTCCGCACGCACCCGACACGCCACCTCGTGACACGAGACTTGGGGAGTGTCGTGTCAGACACTGCCCCAAGCTCCACGTCCAATGGCACGCGCCCACGTGCCTTGGGCAGCCCGCACGAGCACGCTGGTAGTAGGGGAGCTACAGTGCTCGTGCACGCGCGCCTGAACCCGTGTGTGCACGTGTCCATATCGACACGACACGACACGAAAACTTCCTTAGTGCCTCAAATTCGTGTAAGCGACACAAAAATCTAAATTTCCATTCAAAAACAATTTGAAAATTCGAAGGGCATTTCGTCGAACACTTGAAACTGTCACTGATACGTGTCCGATACGAACACGTATAGGACACGAAACTTAGGAAACCCTATTCCTACAGAATCAAGACACCTAGGGCTAGATGAATATGCAATTTAAACCTAGTTTTAATGGGTAGAATAGAATGTACCTATAGGTGTTTCTCTACACAAAAAGCTCTTCAAGGAGGGAATCTCCACAAGCCACCAATCAATCAAATCGATTCAAAACCTGTGATTGGACTCCACCAACAGTAAGAGAACAATGATTAGGTCCTAATGGAAGAAATTTCATTCAAAAAGGAGTCCTATTGATTAAACTAGGAAAGAAATAAAGGAGGCTTACCTATTTCCTTAAGAGAATGAAGAACTATTAAAGAAAGAGGCTCAAATCCCCAAAGAGGCATTATATAGGCAAGGGGGGGTCTCTTGGCTGGTCATAAAGTTAGGGTTTTTGGGTCTCATCCTATGGCTAGGATTGAATCAAGGGGAAAATAGATGGCCTAGAACAAAGGTTCTATCTTAGTCCCTTGCAAATCACTTAACCATGACTAAACTTGACTTAACCCCCTTAACCAACTCATCTAATTCCCAAAGTGGCTCACTAAGTTAGTCATGACTCATCTAGGTTAGGTCCAATCTAGGTTAGGCTAACCCTAAACACAAGGTAATAATTATATTAGTATTTAAATCACACCATTCAATTAAATTATTTAAAAAATTCCTAATAATATATTTTAAATTCAAATAATTCAAAAAAAAAAGATAAAATAACCTCAAACTAAAATTGTGGTAGTGACAAATCTACCCTCCTTAAAAGAATTTCGTCCTCGAAATTGAAAGGCGAAATGCAACTGGTGAGAAGGATAGAAAGTATACCTCATGGTCCAAAAAGATAAGGGTACCGCTCGCGCATCTCATCCTCCCGCTCCCAGGTAGACTCTCCTGGAGAATGATGCCTCCATACGACGCGTACCAAGGGTATCACCTGGTTCCTCAGAACCTTCTCTCGGCGATCCAGGATCTCCACAGGCTGCTCTGGATAACTAAGAGTAGGTCCGACCTCAATCTCCGAATGATCAAGCACATGGCTAGGGTCAACCACGTACCGTCTCAACTGTGATACGTTGTGGACTCCCACAAGTGCTGGCGGCAAGTCTAGCCTGTATGACACGTCACCGACTCTCCCGCTGATAACGAAAGGGCCGATGAAGCGCGGGCTAAGCTTCCCGCCTCCACCAAAACGTATCGTACCACGAGTCGGAGATATCCTCAAGAAAACCTGGTCTCCGACCTAATCACAAGCAAGGTCTCAATTAATTATAATAAACAAACATGATTATAAAACACAACAATCAACCTAATCTAATCCTACTCTAATCTGTACCTCAAACTCCAAGGGCCTCCGTGTCTATCGGCCCAGTGCCGATGTCTGTCTTACGCCACGCGAACTGTCCCTGATGAGCTTTACCTTCTCAGCTGCGTCAACAACCATCTCTGGCCCCAGTAAAGCTCGCTCACCAACATCATCCCAAGATAAGGGTGTACGGCACCTACGCCCGTACAGAGCCTCGAAAGGTGACATCTCAATGCTGGCCTGGAAACTGTTGTTGTAAGCAAACTCCACCAAATGAAGATAATCCTCCCAGGAGCCTCCAAAGTCCAAGACACACGTCCGCAGCATATCCTCAAGGGTCTGAATAGTCCTCTCCGACTGTCCGTTCGTCTGGGGGTGGTATGCAGTGCTAAACTTGAGCTGGGTGCCCAAGCTAGTCTGCAGACTCCTCCAGAAATAGAAAGTGAAGCGACTATCCCGATCTGAGACGATGCTGACCGGAACTCCGAATCCTGACTATCTGCCGCATATACATCTCCGCAAGCCTCTCTGTAGACGTACCCACCTTGAATGGCAAGAAGTGGGCCGATTTGGTCAACCTGTCAACGATGACCCAAATCGCGTCTCTTCCTCCTGGTGTACGCGGCAATCCTGATACGAAGTCCATAGTGATATGCTCCCATTTCCACTCGGGAATGGGCAGCGACTGCAATAATCCACCGGGCCTCTGCCTCTCCGCCTTGACCTGCTGACAAATAAAGCACCTAGCTACGAAGCGAACCACCTCCCGCTTCATCCCGGACCACCAAACATGCTCCCTCAGATCTCGGTACATCTTGTTGGCACCCGGGTGTATAGAGTACTGAGATCTGTGGGCCTCCTGCATAACCTGCTCCCTGAGCTCTCCGCTGGGCACACATAGTCTAGAACCGTGCCTCAAGGCACCATCATCTGCAAGAGAAAACTCGCCCTCCAGCAATCCTGTACGAACCTGCTCTCGGAGACACCGCAGAGCAACATCCTCAAACTGTGCCGACTTGATCCTCTCCACCAAGTCTGACTGAATCTGCATCCCCCATAACTGCATCTGCACCCCGGGCACGATCACCTCAATCCCAAGGCTCTCCAAGTCGGCAAGTAAGTGCCGATCCATGGTCAAACACATGGCTGTCGGATACCTACTCAAGGCATCGGCAACCACGTTGGCCTTCCCTGGGTGATACTGAAGTAGGATGTCAAAGTCTTTCATCAACTCTAGCCATCTGCGCTGCCTCATGTTCAACTCCTTCTGAGTGAACACATACTTTAAGCTCTTGTGATCTGTAAAGATCTCCACCCTCTCCCCATACAGATAATGCTTCCACAACTTTAGAGCAAATATCACCGCTACTAGCTCCAGGTCGTGGGTAGGGTAGTTCTTCTCATGGGGACGTAATTGCCTGGAAGTATAGGCAATCACCTTCCCATGCTGCTGCAATACGCAACCCAGCCCCTTCCCTGAAGCGTCACTATAAATAGTGAAACCACCTGATCCTGAAGGCAATGTCAGAATCGGAGCTGTCGTAAGCCGCTTCTTCAACTCATCAAAAGCTGCCTGACACTCCTCTGACCAAACATACTCAGCATCCTTCCGGGTCAACCGTGTCAACGGCTCTGCAACCCGGGAGAAATCCTGCACAAATCTCCGATAATATCCTGCCAGCCCCAGGAAACTCCTGATCTCCGCAACTGAAGTCGGTGCTGCCCATGCCTCGACTGCTACAATCTTCTTGGGGTCAACTGAGATACCATCTCCAGTCACAACGTGCCCCAAGAAGTCTACCCTGTCCAAGAAAAACTCACACTTGGAGAGTTTTCCATACAGCTGCTCCTTCCTGAGAATCTCCAGCACTATCCGCAGATGCTCCTCATGCTCCTCCTCAGTCTTGGAATATATCAAGATATCGTCTATGAACACCACCACAAACTGATCCAGATACTGGTGGAACACCTTGTTCATAAGGTTCATAAACACTGCTGGTGCATTGGTTAGCCCAAACGGCATAACCAAAAACTCGAACTGCCCGTACCGCGTCCTGAAAGCGGTCTTGGGAATATCATCCCCCTTCACCTTCACCTGGTGATATCCCGACCTCAGATCAATCTTGGAAAATACCCGAGCTCCGCTCAATTGGTCAAATAGATCGTCGATCCGCGGCAATGGGTATTTGTTCTTGATCGTGAGGTTGTTGAGTGCCCTGTAGTCAATACACATCCGTACTGACCCATCCTTCTTTGGCACAAACAACACTGGTGCACCCCATGGCGATGAACTCGAGCGGATGAAGCCCTTGTCCTGCAGCTCATCCACTTGCTTCTTCAGCTCCACCAGCTCGCTGTTGTTCACCCGATAGACATGTTGAGAGATGGGTTCCGCTCCTGGAACCAAGTCTATCGAGAACTCTATGTCTCTGTCTGGTGGCAATCCCGGCAACTCCTCTGGAAAAACATCCATATACTTTGCTATCAAGGGGTGTGGAATCGTCTGCTCCTCCACCGAGACTCCACAGAAGACTCCGCTGCTCTGCTCCGCCTGACGTCTGGAGTACTCGAACTCTGGCTCCCCCGGTGCTCTGAAAAGAACTCTACCCCTCTGCAATCAATGCTGGCGTGGTGCCTGCTCAACCAATCCATGCCTAGTACTATATCATAGTTCGGCAATGGCATTACGAGCAGGCTCACCTCCAACTCACGGCCTCCCAAAACTACTCTCCGACCCTTACAAACATCACGCACGAGGATAATGCCACCCCCGGTCGTGATCTTGTAAGTCCTAGGCAACGATTCAGCTATGATACCGTGTTTAACCGCAAAAGATACTGATATGAAACTATGCAAAGCACCGGAATCGAATAATGCAAAAGCTGGACTGGAGTCGAGAAGAACCGAACCTGCGATCAGCTCTCCTATCGCCTCTGCATCCTCAGCTGCCATGGCGAAAGCTCGCCCCTGCTGGCCTCCCCTGGCCTGCTGCTGGTGCTGCACAAACGCTGCTGCTGAGTCGGCAACGATCCCTTCTGCGGTCCCCCTGGAGCCTTGGCTCCCGCTCCTGCTCCTCCTCGTCCCGAGAACATAGGGCACTCCCTCAGCTGATGGTCTGCTGCCCCACAGAGTAGGCACCTGCCTAGCCTCTTCCTACACTCGTTCCACCCGTGCCCTGGCTTCTTACAATAAGTACAGGGGGTGGCCTGCGGCCTCGGTGCCTGCTGCTGCACCCTCTGCTGCTGATGCTGCACTGGCTGATGCCTCGGCTGCTGAAACTGCTGCGGCTGGAACCTCTGCTGCTGGTGCTGCTGCTGCTGAAAGTGCGGCCTCTTGGCCGGTCCTCCGCTACTGCTGCCTCCCTGGGAGTCTCGACTCCTCTTGAGCCTAAGCTCAAGATCATCCTCTGCAGCTAGTGCGTCCACCAGGATCTCCTCAAATGTAGCACTACGGGGATTCTTGGTGTAGGACTTGACCTCCTTTACCAAGCCCTTCCGGAACCTCCGAGCCTTCGTCGTCTCGGACAAGTCATCCATAAATCTGCTCAAGCGACAGAACTCTCCTGCGTACTCCTCCACGGACTGGCTCCCCTGGACCAGGGCCTCGAACTGGGTCTCGAGGGCTTCCAGTACTGCGTCTGGAAAAAACTTCTCCTTGAACAGTTTCTTGAATGCTGCCCAAGTCTGTCCTGCTGTGCCGACCCTCAGGTCGGTCTGGTACCATGTTCGGGCCAGATCTTGCATCATGCTGGCCGCTGCCTCTATCTGGAGTCTCGTCGGAATCTCAGCCAGCCTGAAGATCTCCTCCATATGCTCGATCCACTCATCGGCATACAGGATCCCCTCTGTCCCTCGAAAATCTCTCGGGTGCATCTTCTGGAAGTCCTGGATGCCCTTCTCCCGCGGCTGGTGCGGCTGCGGGGCTGCCGCTGGCTGAGCTACAACTCTCTCCACTGCTGTCACTGCCAGCTCAATGCCTCGAGTGAGCTCTGCCGTCTGCCTCTGCTGCTGGGTCTGCTGACCCTCCATGTATTGCCTGAAGAAGGCTAGCAGCTGCACTGCATCTACTGTCCCTGGAGGTGGCTGCTAGTAAGGATCCTCTGGGAGAACTGGGTCCTGCCTCCCTGCCGGTGGAAGCATACCCCCTGCTGCTGCTGCCGGGGCCTCAATATGAGCAAAGGTGGCAGGAGCTGCAGTCCCCTGGCCCTGCTGTACTGGCTGGGAGGTAGCAGTCCCCTCCATAGCATCCTCATGAATGGTACGCTGTGAACGAGTCTCTACCATCCTGAAGATAGACAAACAAGAGTATCAATTTCTGAGAAAGAAACGATATAACAAAGGCGGACAATTAAAATTCAAAAGGATCAGCTGAAAATAAGGATTTAGATGGCAATAAAAGAATTTTTCCTAATGTGATCGAGTACCTAAAAAAAAATTATTGTCCTATATCCTACTGCAGGCTGTAGTGATACTCTAATTCGAATACCACTACACTTCTAATCTAGACCTGCATGGGCCACCACTAAAAATGTGTCACGACCCGCACCCTAGAGTTAGGGCACGAGACGTGGGTACGTCCAGCCTACGCCGCAGTGTCGGCGGTAGAACGCTGTCCTAGGTCACAACATCTAGCAATATAAAGCTTAAACAGTTTATACTCCCCGAATGGGGGTGACATGATCAAAATAGACTCAATCACAACTAAGGAAGAAGAAGCACGATATGATATAAAACTCAAGGAAAAACAGATGATAACATAGCTGATAGATAGATAAAAGAACTGCTGAAGTGAAAAGAAATCCCAAGTACATCAGAAAATCTAAGATAATACAAATCCCAGATCCCAAGTATCAATAAGTACAATCATCCATGAAATACTGAAATGAAAGCATCCTAGTCTAAGGGTGAGTCATCCACAGCTAGTGGGACCTGCTGCTGGTCCAGGTCCAAGCACTCATCTAAAGTAGCACCGTAATAGGTAGGACAGCCAGCCTCATCCTCATCCTCTGTAATATTTCAACAGGTCCAGTCAGGACGGAGCGAGTACAAAACATCTCAACAAGTCATAGCAGAAAAGGAAATATAATCATGCTAGAGAATAAAATACAGGATCTGAAGAAATAGCATAATGTAAAAGAGAGACTGTAAGTGAATATCTATGATATATATAAAGAGAGACAGTGCTAGTGATTCAGAGTACTGCATAAACATGTGAATGGCGAAGGACTGATTCATGATTACACTACTGGAAATTGATTCATGATTACACTACTTGGATTTATTCACATGTTCACTTATACTCCCCCATCCCCAATCAATACACAAGGATCCATTCAAGTTACGTTAAGATTCATGATTATACTACGTTGCCCATAAAGGGTGATTCATGAATTGATTCGTGAAGGCTCGGTGATCATGAGGGTACATGAGTCACTAGCTGATTCCCGAAGATTCATGATGATAGAAGCATATGATACGAGATGTAAGTGAAACACACATGACAAAAGTATCTGATGCTCCCGAGAGGGATAACATCTCATGAAGGGATCCATATGGTACCAATCCGTGTTCCAACGTGTCAGCATCAAGTAAGATAGTCTAAAGCAGGAAATATAATCCTAAACATGATATGAAATGATCAGAGAACGTACTCGCCTGCTATCTGAATGTCCAAGGTGAATATACTGTCCGAGGAGTGGTGTCTGGCTCCTAATCAGAACAGCACAAGTCACAACAAGTCTAAAATAATAAGATAAAGCTCTACCATGCATTCTACATGAGTCTAGGTCAAACTAGGTCAAAGTCAACTCTTGGTCAACCCTGGTCAACCAAGAAGTCAAACCTAGGTCTAGCAAGTCTAACTAGGCTTAACTAGTCTAACTGACACACCATAGGCTATAGGCTATATCATGCCTATTAGCCAATCATAATTCATGACAACCTGACATTACCTATATCTAATGCCTGACATATATATGTATATATATCAAACAACCATAATATATATATACACATTACATATTTACATATATTACATTAGGAAATAGGATATATATATAGAGGGTGTGTGTAATGGTGTGTGTGTGAGAGTGGGTGAGGGGGGGGGGGACTGTCCACATGAGTGTGACAGGAAAAATATATGACAGTGAACTGTATGAACCATTTAAGGTAGTACTCATGATTCCCTTACATTGTAAATCAATGAAAGGTAATACAAATCTCAGATTAACACCCAATCAGTAAAATACTAATGAAGTTCTCAGGTTTCATTTGTGTGCAGGACATGAGAGTGTATAGTGTAGGCAATTAAGCTCCCTGGATATGAGGGTGTGTGTCAGAAATATTTGCAATGTGTGGGATGGTTGTTAGTATTCTCAGGAATGTGTCACAGGGAATTGATCTCAGGATATGCTAAGCTGTATGTGTGATAGGAACCTAGGTGAGTGAAAATCAGTGAATAATTCTTGTGTGTGAAATAGTGAGGAAAACAGTGAGCAACCACAATGAAAACCAATGCATAAACCACAGGGCAGTCCTAATTAAATCCCAGATTAAAACACTGAAAATCAGTCCATTCAAACTCAGAATCTCAGTTTTCACAAAACAGTAGTTCTCAGCTTTCAGGATTTGAAATTGACAGTGACAATGGGGAACATGCCCAGGTTTGCATCAACTCAGTTCATTAAGAAATTGCCATACATTTTAGGTTCAAAAACAGTGATATCCTCAGAACAGGGAATCACCATTTAGGCTTCATTCTCGAGAACAACATAATCATTCAATAGAGAGTCCTATTCAACTGAAATTGAGATTAAACTCAGTATTTCGAAACAATGGAGAATGGCATGTAACTAAGTTTTCAGAATTTAGATTAATCTCAGGTTTTAAACATCCCAACAGTCCTAAACATGATATTGGAAGCTTAGAAGATTAATACATCACCCAAACAAGATATCAATCAATTAAAAGGAACAACAGGAATCAAAACAGTGAATAGTTTACTGATACCCGAAACTCAGGTTGTAAAAGCTACCCTTAGCAATTAAACCCAGTTGATACCCTCTTATGAACCCAAAACATAATCCCTAATAATAATATTATACCTGCTAGGTTCATAAAATGGAAATCGACAGGAAAATCAGTGGAGCATTGCACTTGTACTCCAACAGTTCAGAAATAGGAACCCAGTCCAACAGTTCAGTCTTGTAATCCCTCTAAAACTGAGAATAGCTCTAAACCAAGTTGTCAAATGTTTAGGTAATTCAAAATACAACTAACACTTAACATTAATCAAGGAAATCAGTGAGGGGGGGTATTACCTGAACAGTGATTCATCTCACTGATAACTCCATCAGTGAATGAACACCATTCCAGCCTTATTCGAATCCAAAACCATGTCAAGTACTAAACTACTATGCAATCCTAATCTCTCACAGATTAATAGACATATTAGGATCCTAATTATCAATTTAAAACATGATTAAAACATTTCAAACTCGATATTTACACAGAGCATCACACAACACAATAACACACAGGCTGCACAGCCATGCGTGACCAGTGTGCGTGTCCGCACGCACACGACACGCCACCTCGTGACACGAGACTTGGGGAGTGTCGTGTCAGACACTGCCCCAAGCTCCACGTCCAATGGCACGCGCCCACGTGCCCTGGGCAGCCCGCACGAGCACACTGGTAGCAGGGGAGCTACAGTGCTCGTGCACGCGCACCTGAACCCGTGTGTGCGCGTGTCCATATCGACACGACACGACACGAAAACTTCCTCAGTGCCTCAAATTCGTGTAAGCGACACAAAAATCTAAATTTCCATTCAAAAACAATTCGAACACCTGAAACTGTCACTGATACGTGTCCGATACGGACACATACAGGACACGAAACTTGGGAAACCCTATTCCTACAGAATCAGGACACCTAGGGCTAGATGAATATGCAATTTAAACCTAGTTTTAATGGGTAGAATAGAATGTACCTATAGGTGTTTCTCTACACAAAAAGCTCTTCAAGGAGGGAATCTCCACAAGCCACCAATCAATCAAATCGATTCAAAACCTGTGATTGGACTCCACCAACAGTAAGAAAAAAATGATTAGGTCCTAATGGAAGAAATTTCATTCAAAAAGGAGTCCTATTGATTAAACTAGGAAAGAAATAAAGGAGGCTTACCTATTTCCTTAAGAGAATGAAGAACTATTAAAGAAAGAGGCTCAAATCCCCAAAGAGGCATTATATAGGCAAGGGGGGTCTCTTGACTGGTCATAAAGTTAGGGTTAGGGTTTTTGGGTCTCATCCTATGGCTAGGATTGAATCAAGGGGAAAATAGATGGCCTAGAACAAAGGTTCTATCTTAGTCCCTTGCAAATCACTTAACCATGACTAAACTTGACTTAACCCCCTTAACCAACTCATCTAATTCTCAAAGTGGCACACTAAGTTAGTCATGACTCATCTAGGTTAGGTCCAATCTAGGTTAGGCTAACCCTAAACACAAGGCAATAATTATATTAGTATTTAAATCACACCATTCAATTAAATTATTTAAAAAATTCCTAATAATATATTTTAAATTCAAATAATTCAAAAAAAAAGACAAAATAACCTCAAACTAAAATTGTCGTAGTGACAAACATTAATACAAGCAATGGGTTGAGCCTACTCAACCTAGGTGGTCTGATCCTCTAGGCAGGGAATGCTCATAAGAGGTTGAACTAAATCTAATGATTCACTAACAGCTGATGCATATGGCACTTCCTAAGGATGATACCAAAATGTGAGAATTGATACCTCATTTTACTAGGATTAAACAAGAATGCAGAACTAACTTAATACATGTACTGATATGTAGGCAGAGCCACACAGTATGCCTATATGCAGGGCAGCACTACCAATGGACTAAACCTGTAAGGGGCCAAGTGATAAGGAATTGGGCAGCTACTCAAATTCTATCTAACCATTTGATGACTGGTACAATAAGATTGTATCTAACCATTTGATGACTGGTATAAGTGGATTAACTGTCACATATATATGGAATGATACATCTCATCCCAAGACTGAGATATGAGGTAGTGTATGAACTTCTAAGATTACACGGTTGAACCTAAAAGAATATGGGACAAAACAGTATGTAGTATCACTGTTACAAATGAAGGACACCCAATCTCAGGAATCAGTCACTCCATCTCAGGATTCGCCTATCAATATCAACATCTCAGGATACCTCTCAACACTCAAACCACAGTATCAGTAAATACCAAGTCACATTCAATTTCAAAACCCCAAAGAAACCCAATTCGAAACTGTCAAAAAGTGGAAAATGAAATCATTCCATACACATTGTACATTCGAAACCAAATCATTCACAATCAACTTACAACATGTGTCAGAGGGGGGGGGGTCATGTGTGTGTGGCACACGTGTTCATTGTGTCCAGTAATCAGGACATGAAGTGTCCAAGAATTCAAAATGCCTACTGACAGGACTGGCAGTTAAGGCTGCCTCGTGCAGCCATGTCGTGTCCGATTGGACACGACTCAGTGCTCGAGATGAGTCGTACTCTTGCACAGTGATAGGTGGGATATAGGGCTAGGTTTTTGGTAGCCTGCAATGTGTCCACGTGGTGTCGACGTGTCGATACGAGGCCGTATTAGTGGCTTGAAATCGAGTGTGTGCATGTCAGGGAATTTCAATGCGAGCTCGAGAACTTTCACGACTCGCAACCAAGTGTCACAAAACTTGGTGAGGGTCTTGTCAGACATGGCCCCCACCACCTCGTCAAGTTTGACATGTCCACGTGATGTGTCGTGTCCTGTGTCAAGCCCGAAATGCAGGGGATGTGAACAGTGTGCACGAGGCAGTACAAAGTCAGTGCACGGTTGATTTCTCCGCGCATACTGAACGAAGGACCGTAAAATTTTGTCGGAGTGACGACAGTGGGTGCCCCCACGCGTCCATGAAGTTTCATGGAATGTGGTGCTATGTCGTGTCCGCTAGGACACTCGAACAGCAGGGAGCCGCACGAGGTCTGTGCGCGGTGTCGTGCATGAGGTGCGTGTCCGTTTTGGACACGAAAATTCCCCAGAATCGTGCTCAGTCTATAACATAATTAATATACACATTAAGAGCTTCGAAAACATGTAATTAGTTTTGGAAAATACAAAAATCCATTTCTATGTGGCATTTCAACAAACACTTGCACATACACATACACACATGCCCGATACGGACACCAAACGGACATAGTTTCCTACCAAACTTGAGGGACAGCTAGGGGACACCTAGATCTAGCCTAATATGCAAAGAAATCAGAATAAAAATGCAATTTGAAGGGTTTTACCTATAGGTGCAAATGATCAAGAAAAGCCCCAAATCGGTTGATTCCCGTTACTAGCCAAATCCTCCAAATTGTACTCAAACTGAAATTATTCTCCATGAATATAAAATAGAGGGTGATTAGAATCTATTGCAAAAAATTTGGATGAAAAAGGAATTAAAATGGAATTATTAGGAATTTGGGAAGATGGAGATTTACCTTTCCTTTCTAAGAGTTGGTTGAGCACAAAAGAGGCAAGAACAAGTGAATGAGTGTTTAAATAGGGTGGGGATCTCTATATGGCTGGTCACTTATGGCTAAAATTAGGGTTAGGGTTCAAGTCATGGGCCATGGGCCAAGTTTCATAAGTCATGGAATTAAATCCTTAAGTCATAAGTCATTGCACCTATCATTATTTCTCCTATTTCAAACTAGTTCCTAAATGACTAAAATGAAGTTGACTTAAGTTAGACTAGGGTCTCACCATGCTAACTAAGTCACCATAGCTAGGGTTAGCTTCTAGGTTAGTCTCTTAAGTCACAACTAGCAAAAGTCAAAATTAACAATCACCATGCAATAAATCATAAAATAATTCAAAAGTCCAAATGACGAAAATACCCTCATGCTCAAAAGTAAAAATAATCATCCTAATGACATGGTTAGGCTCTAGGTCAGTCAGTCTCTCGAGTTTCACTAGCAGCACACCAAAATCACAAGTCATGACTTAAACAAATTTAAATTGATTAAAAATCACCATAAATCATAATGTGATATAAATATCAATAAATAATAATATAATTTCAAAAGTTCAAAATTACCCTCATTTGAAAAACTGGGTGTTACAGAGACTTATCGAGACTCCCAAGTAGCGGGACCGATCTCGTGTGCGAGACTTATCGAGACTTAGCGAGACTCCCAAGTAGCGGGACCGATCTCGCGTGATTCCTTATCGAGACTTAGCGAGACTCCCAAGTAGCAGGATCGATCTCGTGTGTGAGACTTATCGAGACTTAGCGAGACTCCCAAGTAGCGAAACCGATCTCTCGGAAACGAGGCTTATCGAGACTTCCAAGTAGCGGGACCGATCTCGGCGACAACCAGTCGCATGGACTTCCTTTGTCCGTGGTATACTCTTTACTAAATCCACCGTGGCCCGTGCCTTAGACAGGCCTGGTTCTCTAGGCGACGCTATCGCTCAAGTCATATACTTTATACGACGAGCCTTGTTCTCATGGGACTACGCGACTTGACAACCGCAGATAGAGCGGGACCGTTCTAGGAATGGCTTAGATCGATCGGCATAACTTTGCCTAACTTAATTGTGTAATGACGTGACGAGCAAAGGCTACATCGAGCTTTGCATCGAGGGAACGTGCCGTGCACGTGTTGACTTGAACAACCAAGTTCTTGGGTGCCTAGACTTAAGCCAAAAGCCGTGCAAGACGACTTAACCCACGGGACATGCGAAGGCTATGCCAAGTCTTGGATGACGGGACCGTACATGCTTTATCAAGCATTCACGCGGGCGACGCCTATAACTTAGGCTAATTCGAGTGTCGTGGCAACTTAGCAACTTAGGCCAACTTCCTTCTCCCAAGCCACGGGACGAAGGACCGAGTGCCATTTTGAAAGCACGCTGAGCCGACTTCTAAGCAGACCGTGGGACCTTTTTCCATGTTCTAACACATTTCAACCCGTCAGGATTATTCCCTTAGCTATGTGGATACGTCTCTTTTGTTATCAAGCCTAACTTGTGTAAGTTGAAAACATGCGAGTTATTATGTGAAGGCTAAGATGAGGCAAGTTCATCGAAACTACCCCATCTGAGCAATGTCTCCGAGCAAGCTGTTGCAAGGCTAAGTTCGAACGTTGTTGGCGTTTCGATTCCTTTGATTGACTGAGCGGGACGGGGCACTACATCATACACCACTCAGAAAAAGTTTTTTTCTCGAAACTAACTGAGTACACTTATCGAGTTATCACTCAATATTCAATGACTCTCGTGGGCATACTTCGTCTAGGTGTTTCCTCAATCCGAGCCACGCTCGTGCTAGGGTTATCTGTCACCTCTAACAACTATATCTCGACTTAGGTAACTTAATCTCGTCACACACACGGACAACTCAGTTCTAGACAAACCATCCGTTCAACCAACATTCAAGTTCATCTCAATCTAATGATCGTACTACCACCAATCTTTTCCCTAAAACAAGATTTCAAAATCCTCGACCCTTTTCCATTCCTCTAGTCTCACTTGATTCAATGTATCACTGGTTGGATCGTGCACATATTTTTAGGCGTCCCCAAAATACATGCATTTCAGACAAGCCTCGTGATAGAGAATCCGCCATCACCACTCGAGTCGGATCGTGCACACATTCGGACGTCCCTGATATACGTGCATGTTAACCAAGACTCGCGAGTGGTGCCTCCACAAATCCTACCACTTCGCACCGGGACGTCTGCCTGACTGCTAGGCTATGTCTTTCCATCAATATTGGAATCATAGTTCCCAAACAACGATATCAACACTGACCCCATCCTAAGGTCAAACCAAGTTGATAGCACGGGGTTTTCTACCCAGGCTTGCATCACTCCGATTTCGTTCAACCAATATTTTGATGTATCAATTTTGTTCATCTAACGACCCATTCCGCATAGTCTATCTCTTCGAACACGTTCGACAAAATTTGCCTATCAATCCTTCGGCGTCAAGCACGCTACGACACAATTTTTTGCTAAACCATAATTCATATTTTATATTCCCTAAGTCATTTATCCCAATTCACATAATCGATCACAAGGTCGTCTTGACTTAACAATATGTTGTGCCCCAATCTCACGCGAGTCTAATTATCCACGGTGGGCATGAATCACCATGCAACGCTCCCGTGGAATAATCATTCTCATCGGGACGTAACTCTTGTTCGAGTCTAGACTAATTCATTATCGATGCACATATTGGACCTACACAATCCCCAAGTTTATTTCATTCGTCAAACTACATGTCCGACCAATCCTCGAATTCACCTTCGCATCAAACCAACAAGTTGAGACAATCAGAATTGCCGCGTCCTGATTGTTCTGGGTTCGATCATTCCCGCGACATGAATCACCATGTCAGCGCTCACGCGGAACGATCGCCCCAAATCCGACGCGACGCATGTGAGAGGCTAGAGTTGCGCTCGCGCAAGACAATAATGTCGACGCTGTGGTTATCCGCGTAACCATCAAGACACTTCTGTTTTCATCCACCTTTATTTCAATCAAAAGCCTAAATATAGTATCCGTCAGAACAATAACACTTGCACGATCATCATTCCTCGAATTAGAGTGACCCCAAGTTATCGCACATCGATCTTTGATACGCCTCAATACCATCGATGATGTACGTAACCTGACGATCTTCTTTGCAACGAACTCCGAGTCGTGCAACTGATGCTATTGTCCGAATTGGATATACCACAATTCCATTCAATCAAATCTAAAATCATAAGTGTGATCCTCTAGGTTTCCTCGATCGAGACATTCATTTTTATTCATCGTTCAGAATCCTGATTCAATATCGTGTTCTAACTCGCGTTGTTCGTTTACAAGTTGTATGAACGACATCTCGTTCGGGATATTCGAAGTCACGACCAACTAAGCGTGACACGTTCTAAGGCTTTGCGCGATTCGCATCGTCTCGTCGACATACTCGTTGTCACCTCTAATCCTCAATTTTTGTTCGAATGATTTCCAAGACGAACCATACACCACTCAGGATTCGAACCATCTGATTTAGTCTACAATTACGTTCGCATCACTCGCTAATACATCTTCCAGATTCGTCCGACGAATCTCTAGCATAATCGCTCATGTCGTCTCGACGTACTAAGTCGTTCGCACTACTACTCAAAAACTAAACCGATCTTTCGAGTATGCCTAAGCGTTAGTCCGATATCGTTCCTATCGATATACACCCTAAGTGTATCTCCGTTTCCCGACTGAGCAGTACTTAATATCGCTCGCAACTCGTTTGCACCAAAAGGTCGAGGTGCACGACACGCGGCACAACCTAGCCAAAAGGCCTTGTGCATAGCTATCCCGTGCGCACCATATCCGAGTTTGCACACTCATTTGTTAATGTCAACATAGGACTAGTTAGGCACGCACGCGACTTGCTAACTTTAGCATGAGTTTTCTATCAACTCAAGTTTGACTCTGTTCGGCACAAAGGCCTACCAATGCGTCCGGCGATGGCCTACCTATGCGTTCAATTGAACGCTTGTACGAGCTTTTGAAAATATTTAGACTTATTGTATGGACATGTCGCAGGACATTTGAGAGAGAGCGCACAGTTCTTTTTCCATGAACGAGCTTTCAAAACTGAGATATTCGACTTGAAGTCCAAGGACGTAAAGCCGTGCTTTGATACCATTATGTCACGCCCCGCTCCCGTAGGAGCGATCGTCCTCGCTAAGGCGTGATGCCGCACGAGCCTAGATTGTGCTCATGTAAGGCAGTTTCATAACAGCCGATTACAGTGGCTGCGACGGGGTCGTCGCACAGAAGTTCCAAGCAGAAACATTGAAACATGCAGCAGAAATTTAGAAGCAACACACAAGTTACTCAAAAGTGCACTTTATTTATATTGAACAATAGGATTATAATGGGGCGCAAGGCCTTGATTACAAGTCTCTCAAGATTTCTTTTCTCTCCTTTTATAAGTCATCCTGCTCTCTCTCATCTCTCGATACAATGCTTGAGCCAGCGGAAGCTTCGAAAGGTAATGTCCATACATTATGTCCTGTATAAGTCTTGAGTTCACGCGGCCGCACCCTTCGACTCGCCAAGGAACTCCGTGCCTCGACGCATCCAAGCGGGCTCCGTACCACGAACTTCTACCTGTGCCTGCACATGAAACTATGTGGGTGTCAGTACTCAACTGTACTTATGGAGTGAGCTCCTCGCCCACATATACAAAATCGACACTGTAGGGCCGAAAAATCAAGCTGCGCCACTCAGCAATCAAGTTACGCCCCAAAAATCAAGCTGCACCATTGTTATGAAGCCCAAAGATCAAGCTGCGCAACTGATCAGGTTGCGCCATATATCAGACTGTGCTCAGTCATGTTGTGCCAAGGTCTACGTGGCATCTAACATTAATTGCCATCATGGCCTGACAGCACAATGAACGAAGAAAATCTCTTCAAATCCCTCAAAATGTGCCGCTCGAGGAGATTTAATTGACAACTGTCCTGCACAGCTTGTGAGTTGCGCCTAGGCACAACTCAAACAAATTCTTTAATTGTGCCTAGGCACAATCTGGATGAATTATTCAAAAGCTGCCACGTGTCTAGGCGCAGCCCAAATCAGGCTCAGTTTGACTCATTGACTGAAGCTCGCGCAACCTGATGAAGTTGAGACAACATACATTGTAAAGCAGGATGACGTGGCGCACATGCCACTAATCTCTCAAAATGTGTCTACTATTCTGTACACGACCATGCACATCTCAATCATATGATGCCATGCATCTAAATATAGTTAGTACACGATTGTTAACTGAATGAAAGTTGGTGCAACATATGGTTGGCGCAACCCAAAGTGGCACAATCTAGCCTCGTGCACATCAGAATTACTGCTAAAACAGTTATTTCCATAACTCTATAAATAGAGTTTTCAATCATTTTCAAAGCATCACACAGAGATCAAGAATTCTTGCAAAATTGCTGCTGCATTCTCCAGAGGCTCTAGTCTTCAAGTTCACATAGTCCAAAGGATAAAGTGATTGTCTTCTGATCAGATTCCTACAGTTGTACTTCCCCAGAATTCAAATTGTACTCTTGTACTCTTTTCTAAAGTTTGTAAATAAAACTTTTTGTTTTTGCAAACAAAATGGCGACTCTGCTGGGGACGACTTTCTCCTCCGATGAGAAGGTGACAACTCAATGTGACGCTGTGTCGATCGGCAAGACGCAGAAGACTCAGGTTGGTCAAGTCAACCAGACAGCCTATGAAGATATGATCAACAAGAAGAGCAACAAGCGCACCGTTGCTATCACAAAGAACAAAACAGTGTGGACTCCTAAGTCTTCTACGGTTGTTGTTTCCATGGTGCAATCTGCTTCTGTTGCCAAGGCACAATCTGCCTATGTAGCTCAAGTGCAGTCTGTTTCTACTGCTTACGCACAGCCCACTCTTCCTATTTATGTTGCCTGCGTGCAACTTACTCTCACTGCGGCCCGTGCGCAGTCCACTCTTCCTGCTGCCCGTGCTAGTCCACTACTCTCTTTGTCGCCAAGGCACAATCTGTTTAGGCTATTGCTAAGGCGCAGTCTACTCAGGTTGCTGCCAAGGCGCAACCAGTAGCCTATATTACTAGGGTGCAACCAGTAGCCCATATTGCTGTGGCGCAACCCAAGCAATTAGTTGTTCAGGTGCAGTCTGCTGCTCTGGTGTAACCCAAGGGAACTAGTCTTTTGGCTATTCCTTCCTCAAATTCTCCAGTTCTGAACTTGGAGAAACAAGGTTCTAGTGCTAAAACTAGACAAAACAAAAGAAAAGGCCATGTTACACTCCCTCAATTGGCGCAACCTGTACCTAAGATGGTTCCACAACAAAACAGAGGGAAACGCTTCTTAGCTAACCCTCTACAAAATAAAGGAAAGCACCCTTTGGTATTTTTTCAAACTTCCCTAGTCTATGACTCAGAGGAAGGTATATCAGATCCATTCCTTTAAACAGAGGTTTTCAGATCTCTGCTATGGAAAGGAATACTGATCAAAGAGGCATTTTACCCACCCCTATGGGGACTGGTCAAGATCTTCCAACCTTGCAAATTTCAAGATCCAAGCAAGGAAAGTTGATGGTATCTCAAACAGAGACACCCGGAGCAGAATTCGCGGATTTACGTGCTTATCTCAATAGGCATCCATCAATGTCAACTTTAGTAAAATGCAAGAATTCTATGCCAAATACCAATTTGTACCAAAGACCAAAGTTTGAAAAGAAGGACCCAATCACTTATGCTAATGAGTTAAGTACCTCTTTGTACACTCAGGGAACTAAGCATCTGAAGAATAGGAGACATGTTCCTAATATCATCAAGGAATATGTTCTTCTGCCTTCTTCTCGTCCTGTGATGGTAACTGATCTCCGAGAACGTCTTACACAAAAAAGGGAGATCACAGAGATGTCTCCTTCACCTCTAAATCACTCTTCAGATCGCCACTACCTTCATGAATTGGTTATCAAGTGTTGTTACCAATCAGCTAGACGATCTATCTTCGATCGTCTGAACTATGTTTCAACTCCTGAACCTATAATAGAAGATAAAGATGAGCCATTATATGCTTTTGTCAATATGACTTCCCGAGGCACTGGGGGTGGGAAACGTCCAAGACGTAATGCGTCCCGTAATCCCAGTCAGCAATATTTAGATCGGATTCATGCATCCAGTGAAGGGTCTTTCAATACACCCAATCAAGAAATCAAAATTTGAACCAAGGTGTCTTTAATCAAGATCTCTCCATCACTCATCTAGGAGAGGACTCTTTATCTGAGTTTGATACAGATAGTGAAAGTTTTGAACAAACTATCTCGTCAATAGCAGTAAAAGAACTGATGGCATATGCCATTACAGAAGATCAAGACGCTTCTAGTTCATCCAATCAAGAACAACAAATTATTGCACTAGAGGACAAGCTGAAGAACATGGCTGAAATGGTCGTAAGTATGCATACTATAATCGTGGCTCAACATACAGTGCCACCGGTTATAAACCCTGCTACAAATCCAGAGCTTATAGCTTCTTCTGTACCTGTCAATGTCAGTCTGGGGTACCATCTCCTCAGGTTGCTTCTGTACCAATTCAAGCTGATCCCAGTTAGTTTGGTGCTGGGGGTGGTAATTATCATGACATTCCTCATCCTAACAATTCAAACCAACCCACCAATTTACAAGCATTAGGAGATGCTAATGAGGTTGTAAAACTCTTACGCACTCAGTTTGAGGCCTTTAAGAAAAAGGATGGCTTACAAAGACTTGGCATAAAACAACCGTATCCTACAGAATGGAAGGAAGTCCCATCCCCTCCTAAATACAAACTTCCAACCATTATGTTGTTTGATGGCAGCACTTCTCCAAGTCAGTACATCAATCATTTTGAAGTGATGACTGACCAGTTACAGCCAAATGATGCTCTCCTTACCAAATTGTTCGTCGGTTGTTTAGCCGATGCAGCATACGACTGGTATCTAGCTTGCCTGATGGCTGTATAACTTCTTTTGCTGGTTTTAAGCAAATGTTCTTGGAACGGTTTTATGAGGGAGTCAATGACATGACGATGTCTGCCCTCATTAAGATTAAGCAAAGACACAATGAATCCACAGAGAGTTTCATTAAAAGATTCCGTCGAGAGGCACTTAAGATGCCTTTAGGAACTCCATCTGCTGTAACAATAGACACTTGCAAATCAAACTTGTTGCCTATTATCAGTATGTGGACGGGATCTACACAATTCCAAGATTGGCCTTCTTTCATTGTGAATGCCAAGGCGGCAGAGGTCAGTGCTGAAAAATTCAAGGAGTTAGGAGTTCAAATGACTCATCATAACCAAGATGAACATCCTACACCCGGCGGTAATAATCGCCAGAATAACCGCAAGGGTAAAAAAACATTGGCTATCAATCTCAAGGGCAAGGAGTCATTGGCTGTCAATGTTGCTCCGACAGCACCCACTCTATCAGCACCACCACAGAAAACAACTCGTCCAAAAGAAGAGTATTCTTTTGATGAAGACGATACTTTGAGCATCTTCGATTGCTTAATTAAAAGTAATAAACTTCAACTGCCAAAGGCAAAACGGCCAGAAGAAGTGGGTAAAACTGATTACCCTAAATATTGTATTTTTCACAGATTTACAGGGCATCCAACCAGAGCATGCTACGTGCTTAAAGGCAAAATCCAGGAGATGGTCAACTCTGGAGCAATTACTCTGCAGCAGGATGAGAAGATGGTGACAGCTAATGTCGTCTTTGTACAGTTTGGTGATTTTCTACCATAACTTGTGCAAGATGGTGTTGTCCCCATTCCAAGAGCTACTCTCGAGATTATGAATCTTCTACCTCCCCAAAATGAGGGTCTTGTTCCACTATCAACTGACAGAGGGGAGATTATGTAGATTCATCCAGATCTGGTAGCAGATTTTGAAGCACCTTCCTCTTCCAAGCAAAAGAAGCACTCCAAAATTAAATCCAAGAGCTACAACATGGTATCCTTTGAACCAGTACCGGAAGAAGAAATTCTAATTGGCACTAGATATGGAAAACCTTATCTTCGGAAATATCCCAAAACTCAAGAGAATTCTGCCTCATCTCCTGATGCTCCTCCTACATCATCTTCTCCTGCTGAGAATATACCATCTATATCCTTGCTGGTAGTGGAACCAACCCCCCTTAAACCGACATCAACAGACAAGGGAAAATAGCCTGTCCGTTTTGACAAAGCACTGAAGAAGTCCTTGTCTCTTGGACTTGAAAAGCCATATAATTTTGACATATTGGCTCAATTAGACAATACTCCAGCAAGATTGTCAATCTTTGAACTCTTACGTCACTCAAAAAAAGCTCGAGAGACGTTAAGTGAAGCCTTGATGCAGGCGGAGGCTTGTCTTACTCTTCTCAAGAAGCCTGAAAAGGAGCCAGTCAGCTGCGCACATTGTCATAGTGTATTTGAATTAATGCCCAATATTACTTTTACACAAGATGACATGTTGTTAGAAGATAATCATCATGATCGGCCTCTCTATTTCCCGGGGTATGTGGACACCATGAAAGTTGATCACATTCTGATTGACCCAGGGTCTGCTCTTAGTATCATGCCGAAGTCTTTGCTGGATGCTTTGAAGATCCCAGTGCATAACCTTTCTACAACTATCACTACCATCTTGGGGTTCAATCAAGGACGAAGTGAACCTTTGGGGAAGATACGCTTGAAACTTCAAATTGGCAATCTTCGTACAAAGGTGACTTTCTATGTAATTGACAATCATGGCTCATACAATGCTTTGTTAGGAAGGCCATTCCTCCATGAACACAATATTGTACCTTCTACTCTCCACCAATGTTTCAAATATGTGGATGGTAATGGAGAAGTCCAAAAAGAGGTGGCGGACCTGAATCCTTTCAAAGGAGTTGAAGCGTACTGCAACGACTCTCGCATGTATAAAGAGGAATTCATAAGGTGGTATCCAAAGCACTATCTATCTTCCTTCCCATGAGAAGCAGCTTCCTGGTGATAGTCAGGAACAGAGGGAGCTCACCTCTTCTGAGCCGCTTGTAATCGATCTTCGTCGTAAGAAGCCCCCTCATCTTTCTCGTTCTTCTTCTCTCCCTCTAGTTATCAATCTGACTAAGCCTGTTAAGGCTAAAGGTCCTATTGTAAATGATGGTGTAAAAATCAATAAAGCATCTCCTTTGCAGTATACTGATGTCTCTTACTATACTCAATGTTATTTGTATATGTTAGATAGTTTTAAACCACTTACAATAGGAATCGTATCATCTCTGCGAAATGTGGTATCATTGGATTCAATACAAGAGTCGTACTTCTTAGTACCGTCTCGAAAGAAAGATGAAAGGCCTATATTCTTCAATAAAATAGATGATACAGGAAGGTTACAATTACGTCGTTATAGTCCACAATCCAAAGCAATCATCCGTAAAATGGGCTATGATTTCAGAACATGCCTCAACAGCGGTAAAGAAAGGCGAACTCCTATTCGTATTTCTGTGACCTGATCAATTCGATCAGGCACTCGCCATCTATTTTCATTGTTCAACTGTTTGACAACATAAAAAACCAAACCTCTGCCCTCCCTCTCTATCTATCCAAGAGATGGAAGGACGGAGCTTTTGGTGTCCCTTCCAGTCAAGAATTGGGGCCTCACAATCACTAGCCAATATGCTTTTCTCTCATGCCTTTCTTCGTTCATGGTTCGATATTCTGGTGTCCTAGGCGTAGAGGAACTACACCAATCCATCCCGAACTTGGTGGTTAAACTTTACTGCGGTGACGATACTGTAGGGGAGGTCCTGCAGAAAAATAGCTCGATGCCAGAATGATAAAAATCTTAGCACCTCTTATTTGACTTTTAAAATATAAAAAAGATCAAAATCAAATTCCAACAAAAAAATCACAACAATACCACAGCAAAACGAAGTGGGGATTAGGTTATGCTTCACCACTTCCAACTCCAGAACCTTCCGAATCTGATGAAGAAGAACGATCTAATTCTTCTGATTCTATCTCATGGGATTCTGATACCAGCATTGGTCATGTTCATAGGGTGATAGTATCTTCTAACATGGTGTCTGCCGAATTCTCGGAAGATGATGAAGATAACATTGAAGAAGCTCCTGAAGTGGACCCTTGGGCACAAAGGATGGATAATCAGTGGGAACTTCGTTTTGAACAACGAGAGCCACCTACTGAGGATCAACTAGTCCAAATCGATATTGGAGAGAAGGGCGTATCACGACCAATTTTCATTAGCAAAAATCTCCCGGAGGATGATAAACAAGTATTAATTCACCATATTCGTGAATATATTGATGTCTTTACCTGGAGTTATAAAGATATGCCAGGATTAGATCCACAAGTCGCAACTCATAAACTTAATATCTTGCCAAATGTTAAGCCAGTCAAACAATAGCAACGATGATTCAAGCCTGAAATGATGGATGCAATTGATGATGAAGTCAAAAAGCTTATAGCTTGCGATTTTATCAGAGAAGAACAACATCCTGACTGGGTAGCCAACGTCGTACCAGTTTTGAAGATGACTGGAATGGTTCTGGTTTGCATAGACTTTCGGGATCTCAATGATGCTTGCCCTAAAGACGATTTCCCTCTCCCAATTACTGATGTCATGATCGACAATACATGTGGATTCGAACGAATCTCTTTCATGGATGGGTTTTTTGGTTATAATCAAATCCGGATGAATCCTGAAGATCAAAAACATACTTTATTGTGTACTCCTCATGGAGTATACTGTTATACAGTCATACCGTTCGGTCTTAAGAACGCAGGTGCAATCTACCAGCGGGCTATGAGTACTATCTTCCGAGATCATTTGCGAAAGACTGTCGAATGCTATGTTGACGATATTGCTGTCAAAAGCCGTCTAAAGGAAGATCACATTCTGTAATGCCCCAGTCCCAAAATACATAGGACCAAGTACGTAAACATGCCAGTTGTATACATACGAAGTACAGGGGCCTTGTATGTATACATAAGCTGTAAAATGCAGTAATCCAAGACAAACTAAATCTCATCCACAATGAAAAGGATAATAATAGAAAAATCAACTTGAATATTTATGATACAATCGTTGGGCGAAGACAAAGTCCACTACCAACTATCTCAATGAAAGAAATGTACTTGAATCGAAAAATGGCAAGACGAACCAAGCACAATCGTCTTCGAAAGAATGGAGAGAATCATGGCCTTGGCTAGAACACCTGCAGTAAATCATAAAAACACACACCTGGGGAAGAACCAGGTCCTCAGACGGACGTAGCAAGATACATGAAGAATAAGCTAATATGAACTGTCAGAATAATAAAATAATATATAAAAGACTATCCTAGACACAAATATGCAAAGGAGATTCTAACCGCCTAATGTGCAATTTAGAGGACAACTTTCATGCGCATGGGTGGGATTTTAGGCTATGTGTACGTAACTGGCATCCAGTGATCCGTATCCGTCCGTAACGTCCAAACGTCAGAGGGTATCTGCAAATAAATCGCCACAGTTCCATCCGGAGACTGTGGTTTACCTGTTTGGATTCCCATACGCACTAGCGACTGTCCTCCCCCAATATTTCCCACACTGACCAAGTCATGTCCATGACCCGCCCAATTTTGTAACTGCTCGAGTCTCTATACCTTAATCGTAGTAGTTACGATCTATCCGTCATACGACAATAAAGATGGCCAATCCATAAGTCATGCCCCTAACAAAATGTCTCAAACCGTGTAGTGTAGGTGTCATGGCCAAAGGAGATATACGAATATCCCCCAACAAGCAGGTAGTCCACTAAAACTAAGTTAACATACATATAGTAAAGTAACGACTAATAGAGTCGCTTGCATCCAAGTGTGGCTTGGACGCGCAATTTATAACAAAGGAAACTAACAATATAAATAAAGTAAATAATACGAAAAATAAATAATATGACAGTTAATTAGCAAGGTATACTTGCCTGGGTCCTGAGCACTGTGGTGGCGAAGATCAGACAGGAAAGTAGGTGGAACAACGGCTGTTGAGGAACTAAGGTCCAAACAAACATCTCCGGATGCTGAAAATAGTCTATTATCTAATTATAATTAATACTATACCTATTAGATTTATTTAATAAATTCTGAAATTAGGATATGGCATAGGTTTTCGTATTAGCTTTCCGAAAAACTAAACGGATCGCATTTTCGTTTCCGAAAACTCTCGAAATCGCAAAAATACTGAAACATGTTTATTTTTCGGACATCTAATACTCAGATAGTTTTACAGAAATCTACAGAACGAATTTTGTATATTAAAATATGTTTTTGGAAACCTTATCTCGATACGCTTATTTTAAAAAAAACTGGAGGTAAAACGGAATTCGGAGATAGGAGATATCGTCGTTCCAAGTTGCTCTTGCTACTAAAAAGCGGGGCTGAATTCTAATGACGAATTTTAGAGTTTCTATTGGATTAAAAATAATTTTGAATTATGAATGATAGAAGGGGGATGTATTGGGTTTATATAGGTATTTATTTCAGATTTATCTCCTAAATTAGATAAGATTTGATTTAAATAAATTGGTGTTTGCTTTGTTAGGATAGGATATAGATAGAGATGTTTTCTAAGTAGAAGTAGGATTAGTATTAATTTAAAATATAATTTATATTTATCTAAATTATCTATAACATTATTTAAAATTACTATATATAATAACTATAGTTAATATTTATTTAAACAACCTTCATCTAATCTCATTTATACAAGCTGAAATATCTAATACTAATTTGACATTTATTCTATATTATGTAAATAGTGTACAATATAAGTAACATGTAAAAAGTAATAAAAGTTATGAAATAAATCCTAAAATGTTGAGAAAAAGAAATTATATAATATAGTTTAGATCCTTAATGTACTAGAAAAATAGCTTTATATATATTTTAATACTAAATTCACCAATGAGCACTATACTAAATATATGTAAAATAATACAAATTATATAATAAGTCAATAATAGTTATTTAAAAATCCAGAAATTCTACAAATATTTATTTTGATAAATCAAGGAGTTTACAAAAGTCTTATCTAGATAAGGATTAAGAAGAGTTTTAATTCCCCTTAGATTTTTCACTATTTAATTCAAATTGATTTAAAAGTAACTCAATCAAATATAATCCAATGTAGATAGAGACTAGGATTTATTTAAACCCAAATAGATAATTCTATTATTAAATTTAAACTAATAATTTCATATCTAAATCCAAATCCTATTTAAATATAGATAAATTACACATTTAAATTAAACTATTTAATTTAAATCAATAAATCAAATCACAATTTAATTTATCACAAATATATCCAAAATATCTTTTTATAAAATTTATATAATAATTAATTTCAAAAATTCCAATATATATTTTAAATATTAGTAGGAAATATCTTCAAAATACCCTTTTAATAATTTAGGTAAAAATAATTTCAAAAATAAACATAAATATTTACATATTTAAGATACCTTCTTGCTAAATAAATTATTATAAATAATAAAAATAAATTTTGAAAATATACATGAAATAATTTTCATGTGCTTTACAAGAGTAGAATATTCACATAATCTAGTTTTTCTAAATTACCACTTATTAAAATAAGATAGCCTTTTGTAAATAACTAAAATAATAAGTTTTGGCAACCTCGATAGATACTTTTCACAACTTTTAATAAAAATAATTATTATATATATAATTTTGAAACCATTACCGATATCAAAAACTATTTTTCTAAAAATATGTACCTCGCACATATTCGCACTCGACGAGTAAATACGAAAAAACGTAAATTTCCGCACGACGTACAATACGACTATGCGACGTATAAATACAAAAAAAATTAGTACTAAAATATAGTAGAAATTTAGAGATTTTACATCCTATCCAACTTACAAGAATTTTGTCCTCGAAATTAAGAATAAGTAGGGGGTAGGAAGGCACAAGGGGTATATCGGCAATGACAATTCGACGAGTCCTTGGGCGAGGCAAGAAACAACATAAACAAGCATTAAAAAATCGTGATTTAGATAATAAATCATGGACATGGCTAATAAACGTAAAAGGAAAAGATTAAAAGTTTTAAGTGGATCCATATAAAAAATTTAGAGACTTAAGATATGGTTTCTTGGGAGTAGGTTGATGGCACGATTAGGAGAACGATTAGATTCACTCCTAATTGAAGTGATTAGGAAGTCGTGATAGACGGTCGAGGAAGGGACAAGTAGTTAAGACAAAGATATAGTCACATCGAGTGTTAATGGTCACAAGAGATAGGATAGCTAAAGGAAATTCAAATACAACACTTTCTTCCTTCTAAAATAGGTGAAAGTGAAAGCAATATAGAGTTCAAAGACGATATTATCGAATACAAATACGTGGTTCAAAGGCGGCCGAATAATTCAAAAAGAATCGTCAAGGCAATAGTGGATGAGATTCTAAGGGGTAAGTTTAACTATATCTCAACCACGTAGGATAATAGTGTGAAAGGCGAACCAAAGTGCACTAGGTTGATCAGACCATCATGCACCGGTTCTGACTAGACAATATGTTAGTGGGGGCCCCCAATAAAATATATGTCCTTAAACAAGCTTGAATAAAAATTAAGCTTGCAAAAATTAGGCTATTTAGCAGCATTAGTCACGATGGTAAAAACATGGGCACAAGAGCGTAAGAGTGAAAGAAGGTAGAATTAGTTCAGCGCCTTAAGAATATAAGTCTTGTCATGTGATTGTTCCTATACATTCATCCTACTGTCTTTTATCTAAGGCTTGGTGGGCTAGATAAGTTAGGGTCCTATACAGGCTATAGTCTAAGTAATCATGTTAATATGGGTCACGAGGTGTCTACCCAACTTACAAGATTTAAACTAGTGGTGTGATGGAACAATGGGACAAGTCTACCGAGTATGGATTACCTTTCTAACCAACATCAAGCACGAAAGAAGGATAAGAATTAACGGTAGAGGGAATCAAGCAAAATACAAATCAAGGGATTCAAAATAGAATCGAGAAGGTCAAGTATGTGGATGAGATCCTAGACTCTAATCCTATCCGCAGGTTTGCTTGGTACGGTAAAGTAACCAAACAATTTATCTTGACCTGTATGGGCCACGACAAAAACATGTAACGCCCCAGTCCCAAAATACGTAGGACCAAGTACGTAAACATGCCAGCTGTATACATACGAAGTACAGGAGCCTTGTATGTATACATAAGCTGTAAAATGCAGTAATCCAAGACAAACTAAATCTCATCCACAATGAAAAAGATAATAATAGAAAAATTAACTTGAATATTTATGATACAATCGTTGGGCAGAGACAAAGTCCACTACCAACTATCTCAATGAAAGAAATTTACATGAATTGAAAAATGGCAAGACGAACCAAGCGCAATCGTCTTCGAAAGAATGGAGAGAATCACGGCCTTGGCTAGAACACCTGCAGTAAATCATGAAAACACACACCTGGGGAAGAACCAGGTCCTCAGACTGACATAGCAAGATACAGGAAGAACAAGCTAATATGAACTGTCAGAATAATAAAATAATATATAAAAGACTATCCTAGACACAAATATGCAAAGGAGATTCTAACCGCCTAATGTGCAATTTAGAGGACAACTTTCATGCACATGGGTGGGATTTTAGGCTATGTGTACATAACTGGCATCCAGTGATCCGCATCCGTCCGTAACGTCCAAAACGTCAAAGGGCATCTGCAAATAAATTGCCACAGTTCCATCCGAAGACTGTGGTTTACCTGTTTGGATTCCCATACGCACTAGCGACTGTCCTCCCCCAATATTTCCTACACTGACCAAGTCATGTCATGACCTGCCCAGTTTTGTAACTGCTGGAGTCTCTATACCATAATCGTAGCAGTTACGATCTATCCGTCATACGACAATAAAGATGGCCAATCCATAAGTCATGCCCCTAACAAAATGTCTCAAACCGTGTAGTGTAGGTGTCATGGCCAAAGGAGATATACGAATATCCTCCAACAAGAAGGTAGTCCACTAAAACTAAGTTAACATACATATATTAAAGTAACGACTAATAGAGTCGCTTGCACCCAAGTGTGGCTTGGACACGCAATTTATAACAAAGGAAACTAACAATATAAAACAAAGTAAATAATACGAAAAATAAATAATATGACAGTAAATTAGCAAGGTATACTTGCCTGGGTCCTGAGCACTGTGGTGGCGAAGATCAGACAGGAAAGTAGGTGGAACAACGGCTGCTGAGGAACTAAGGTCCAAACAAACATCTCCGGATGCTGAAAATAGTCTATTATCTAATTATAATTAATACTATACCTATTAGATTTATTTAATAAATTCTAAAATTAGGATATGGCATAGGTTTTCGTATTAGCTTTCTGAAAAACTAAACGGATCGCATTTTCGTTTCCGGAAACTCCCGAAATCACAAAAATACTGAAACACATTTATTTTTCGGACATCTGATACTCAAATAGTTTTACAGAAATCTACAGAACGAATTTTGTATATTAAAATATGTTTTTGGAAACCTTACCTCGATATGCTTCTTTTAAAAACAATTGGAGGCAAAACAGAATTCGGAGCTAGGAGATATCGTCGTTCCAAGTTGCTCTTGCTACTGAAAAGCGGGGCTGAATTCTAATGACGAATTTTAGAGTTTCTATTGGATTAAAAATAATTTCGAATTACGGATGATAGAAGGGGGATGTATTGGGTTTATATAGGTATTTATTTCAGATTTATCTCCTAAATTAGATAGGATTTGATTTAAATAAATTGGTGTTTGCTTTGTTAGGATATGATATAGATAGAGATGTTTTCCAAGTAGGAGTAGGATTAGTATTAATTTAAAATATAGTTTATATTTATCTAAATTATCTACAACATTATTTAAAATTACTATAGATAATAACTATAGTTAATATTTATTTAAACAACCTTCATCTAATCTCATTTATACAAGCTGAAATATCTAATACTAATTTGACATTTATTCTATATTATGTAAATAGTGTACAATATAAGTAACATGTAAAAAGTAATAAAAGTTATGAAATAAATCCTAAAGTTTTGAGAAAAAGAAATTATATAATATAGTTTAGATCCTTAATGTACTAGAAAAATAGCTTTATATATATTTTTATACTAAATTCACCAATGAGCACTATACTAAATATATGTAAAATAATACAAATTATATAATAAGTCAATAATAGTTATTTAAAAATCCAGAAATTCTACAAATATTTATTTTGATAAATCGAGGAGTTTACAAAAGTCTTATCTAGATAAGGATTAAGAAGAGTTTTAATTCCCCTTAGATTTTTCACTATTTAATTCAAATTAATTTAAAAGTAACTCAATCAAATATAATCCAATGTAGATAGAGACTAGGATTTATTTAAACCCAAATAGATAATTCTATTATTAAATTTAAACTAATAATTTCATATCTAAATCCAAATCCTATTTAAATATAGATAAATTACACATTTAAATTAAACTATTTAATTTAAATCAATAAATCAAATCACAATTTAATTTATCACAAATATATCCAAAATATCTTTTTATAAAATTTATATAATAATTAATTTCAAAAATTCCAATATATAGTTTAAATATTAGTAGGAAATATCTTCAAAATACCCTTTAAATAATTTAGGTAAAAATAATTTCGAAAATAAACATAAATATTTACATATTTAAAATACCTTCTTGCTAAATAAATTATTATAAATAATAAAAATAAAATTTGAAAATATACATGAAATAATTTTCATGCGCTTTACACGAGTAGAATATTCACATAATCTAGTTTTTCTAAATTACCACTTATTAAAATAAGATAGCCTTTTGTAAATAACTAAAATAATAAGTTTTGGCAACCTCGATAGATACTTTTCACAACTTTTAATAAAAATAATTATTATATATATAATTTTGAAACCATTACCGATATCAAAAACTATTTTTTTAAAAATATGTACCTCGCACGTATTCGCTCTCGACGAGTAAATACGAAAAAACGCAAATTTCTGCACGACGTACAATACGACTATGCGACGTATAAATACAAAAAAAAATCAGTACTAAAATATAGTAGAAATTTAGGAATTTTACACATTCAAGATTTAAGAACTATTTTTAATCTAATGCGCCAGTATCAAGTCAAAATGAACCCCACCAAGTCTTTCTTGGGTGTCTCTAGTGGTAAATTTCTCGGATTCGTCATTACCTCTAAAGGTATACACGTTGATCCCGAGAAGATCAAAGCCATTCAAGAGATGCGTCATCCACGCAATCTAAAAGAGCTACGAGGATTCCAAGGTCGACTTTCGTACATCAGGCGGTTCATTTCGAATTTATCTGGACGTTGCAGACCATTTACTCAATTAATGAAGAAAGGTGTATCTTTCATTTGAACGGAAGAATGCCAACAAGCATTTGATGACATAAAGCAGTATTTAATAAGTCCACCGGTTCTTGTACCACCGATCTCAGGAATACCTTTCTTAATGTATGTCCGGGCAATGGACCATTCATTGGGAGCGTTGCTAGCTCAAAAGAACAAGAAAGGTCATGAACAAGCCATCTACTACCTTAGCCGAACGATGATTGGAGCTGAACATCGTTATAGTCCGGTGGAGAAGGAATGTTTAGCCTTAATGTTTGTCGTTCAAAAGACAAGACATTATATCATAGGCCAAACTATTCATGTCATATCCCTAGTCAATCCTCTTCGAGTCTTAATGAAGAAGCCAAGTATACTCAATTCCAGGCTTGCTACATGGGCCATATTATTAGCACAATATGATATGGTGTATGTTCCCCAAAAGTCTGTAAAAGGCCAAGCACTTGCTGACTTCTTAGCAGCTCATCCTGTCCTTGAAACATCTAAACTCTATGACGAGATTCTAGACGAAACATTGGAATCAAATATGATCTCAGAAGAATTTCCTACTTGGCGTTTATTCTTTGACGGAGCATCTAGAATTGGACCTGGAGGCACCTTGGTTGCTGGAGTAGGAATTGTTCTTATTTCACCGGATGGATTAGCTATTAAGAGAGCTTATTCTTTAAATAAGTCATGCTCCAATAATGTAGCAGAGTACAATGCTTTGCTCATTGGACTCCAATTAGCCAAACAACTGGATATTGAATATCTCGAAGTATATGGCGATTCTAAACTGATTGTTAATCAGGTTAGAGGCATATATGAAGTCCGACATCAAGATCTGGTACCATACCATGAAGCAGCAATCAGAATAGCTTTTTCGTTTAAAGGGTTCTTTATCGAACATGTACGTCGCACATTCAATACAGAAGCTGATGCCTTAGCTAACCTAGCTACGGTATTGGCAGTTCCAGTCAAATTCATAATTCAAAGTATTTCAAAACTTTGAAGTGTTCTTAAGTTTCGAAAACTTTGAAGGGGGTCTTATAGGGCCTAAAAATCAAGCTGCGCCATGTATTTACCACTCAGCAATCAAGTTGTGCCCCAAAAATCAAGCTGCACTACTGTTATGAAGCCCAGAGATCAAGCTATGCCACTGATCAGGTTGAGCCATATATCAGACTGCGCTCAATCATGTTGCACCAAAGTCTACGTGGCATCTGACATTAATTGCCATCATTGTCTGACAGCACTGACAACTGACAGCACAGTGAACGAAGAAAATCTCTTCGAATCCCTCAAAACGTGCCGTTCGAGGAGATTTAATTGACAGCTGTCCTGCACAGCTTGTGAGTTGCGCCTAGGCGCAACCCAAACAAATTCTTTAATTACGCCTAAGCGCAATCTGGATGAATTATTCAAAAGCTGCCACGTGTCTAGGCGCAGCCTAAATCAGGCATAGTTTGACTCATTGACTAAAGCTCGCGCAACCTGATGAAGTTGAGACAACTTACATTCTAAAGCAGGATGACGTGGCGCACATGCCACTAATCTCTCAAAACATGTCCACTATTCTGTACACGACCATGCGCATCTCAATCACATGATGCCACGCGTCTAAATACAGTTAGTACACGATTGTTAACTGAAGAAAGTTGGCGCAACATATGGTTGGCGCAACCCAAAGTGGTGCAATCCAGCCTCGCACACATCAGAATAACTGCTAAAACAGTTATTTCCAAAACTCTATAAATAGACTTTCCAATCATTTTCAAAGCATCACACAGAGATCAAGAATTCTTACAAAATTGCTGCTGCATTCTCCAGAGGATCTAGTCTTCAAGTTCACATAGTCCAAGGGGTAAAGTAATCATCTTCTGATCAGATTTCTACATTGTACTTCCCCAGAATTCAAATTGTACTCTTTTACTCTTTTCTAAAGTTTGTAAACAAAACTTTTTGTTTTTACAAACAGACACGTTCGTTTACTTTGTGCAATACAAGTCCCTTTACGATTGTCTTTCTAGTCTTGCCTTAGGATCAATTTTAAGACAACGACGCCTGACCAAACCGATGTGCCATGACATGGTCGTGCTATAACGCCAACGTGTATTTCTATTGAGGCAGTGCCTCATCGCTTATGTACTCGACCGAACTTCAACTCGGGACGGCAGGATCGTGCCATGACATCTACTTGTCTATTCTAGTTTCCAATGACATCAAGGAGACAACTCGTGCAGGTCGTGCCTCTAGACCTTGCTTAGACTTGTTCGTGCTTCCAGATTGAGGTCGTGCCTCGTAACTTATCAAGACTTATCCATGCTACCGCCTTGCGGCCTTCCTGTTCGACTCATAAACCAACTAGACATGACTTGGGAAACATAGTGTCGATTTCATGGACACCCCGACGCCAAGTATCGTGCCAAGAACGGTGCCTATGCTGCAGCCCAATCTTACGCCCAGACATTGTGTTACCGACTGGACATGCATTCAAGTTCTAGACTCAATCCAAAGGCATACACGCGGTTTTGTCGCTATTCTGCCGACCCATCTATATGAGTGGTCACTAGCAGTGTCAAGCTATCTTGGACTGGCTCGGGGATATCGGCCCGTCCCTCCGCGGGTAGCTAGCCCCGAAAGTGTCGAATCTCCCATGCGGTTATCCAGCATCCTACTTTGAGCCGCATCTCGCTTCCCCTGGGCCGACATGATCACGGTGCCCCGGCGATCATTCGAGAAGACTATACCTTGTCGACAAGTTATCCAATGACCATGCAGACTCAACTCGATCTATCAAGTCCTTCCTTAACCATGACCATGCTTTCCATCTTTCTATCGAGACTCCCAAGTAGCGGGACCGATCTCGCGTGCTTGCTTATCCAGACTTATCGAGACTCCTAAGTAGCGGAATCGATCTCGTGAACTTCCTTATCGAGACTCCCAAGTAGCGGGACCGATCTCGTGTGCGAGACTTATCGAGACTTAGCGAGACTCCCAAGTAACGGGACCGATCTCGCTACAACCAGTCGCGTGGACTTCCTTTATCCGTGGCATACTCTTTAATAAATCTACCGTGGCTCGTGCCTTAGACATGCCTGGTTCTCTAGGCAACGCTATCGCTTAAGTCATATACTTTATACGACGAGCCTTGTTCTCAAGAGACTACGCGACTTGACAACCGCAGATAGAGCAGGACAGTGCTAGGAATGACTTAGATCGACCGGCATAACTTTGCCTAACTTAATTGTACAATGACGTGACGAGCAAAGGCTACGTCGAGCTTCGCATCGAGGGAACGTGCCGTGCGCGCGTTCGACTTGAACAACCAAGTTCTTGGGTGCCTAGACTTAAGACAAAAGCCGTACAAGATGACTTAACCCATGGGACATGAGAAGGCTATGCCATGCCTTGGATGACGGGACCGTGCATGCTTTATCAAGCATTCACGCGGGCGATGCCTATGACTTAGGCTAATTCGAGTGTCGTGGCAGCTTAGCAACTTAGGCCAACTTCCTTCTCCCAAGCCACAGGACGAAGGACCGAGTGCCATTTTAAAAGCATGCTGAGTAGACTTCTAAGCAGACCGTGGGACCATTTTCCATGTTCTAATACATTTTAACCCGTCGGGATTATTCCCTTAGCTATGTGGATGCGTCTCTTTTATTATCAAGCCTAACTTGTGTAAGTTGAAAACATGCGAGTTATTATGTGAAGGCTAAGATGAGGCAAGTTCATTGAAACTACCCCACCTGAGCGATGTCTCCGAGCAAACCGTTGCAAGGCTAAGTCCGAACGTTGTCGGCATTTTGATTCCTCCGATTGACTGAGCGGGACGGGGTACTACATATTTTCCTTGATCCCGATACTCATAGGAATGATCCCGAGTCACGGCCGTACGTCGGGTTAGGACCTTCTTTTTGCTCGTGGGGTTGGGGGTCTACTGCTCAGGGTGGGGCCCCGAGGGGGCTCGTAGTATATATGTATGTATGTAGTATGTAGTATATTCGTTTCAGTTTAAAAGTTTATTCATATTTACAGATATCTAGAAATGGCTATATCCATGTATCTGCTAGACCGTTCGTAGATGTACAACCGCATTCGAGATGACAGGTACGGTATGCGAGATGAATACATCGTCGGAGTAGAACAATTCCTCCAATTCGCGAAAGCGTTTCCTCAATCCATGGATGGCATGGACATTAAGTGTCCGTGTACAAAATGTCAGAACATGAAGTTTTAACCTAAATTCTATGTGACGTATCACTTATACACAAAGGGTTTCCTTTCGAATTACTACCAATGGATCGTACACGGAGAGCTTGTACCTTTAGCATTCCAAGCGAAGCCTTATGTAGAGCCTTATGTGGAGCCTTATGTTTAGCCTTATGTGGAGCCTTATATGAATGTCCATAACCGAACTGGTGTCGACAATGAGTACGTGAACATGGTCTTCGATGCTGCGGGGCCTAGTTTCGATCTATACAATCGTGAAGCAGCTGACGAGGCACCGAATACCGATGCCTCAAAGTTTATGGAGTTGCTAGAGAATATAAGGACTCCTTTGTACCCTGGCTGTGAGGACCATTCACCGTTAGAGGTGATCACTCGGCTCTTGAGCATAAAGTCTGACTTTAACATGTCGCAAGAATGCTACAATAGGGTGCTCGAGTTGATTACAGATATCTAGCCGGAGGGTGCCAAGTTACCGAAAGACTTCTACCGCTCTAAGAGGATGGTGAGATCCCTCTGGATGGGATACGACAAGATCGATTGATGTCAGAACGGATGCATGCTCTACTACAAAGATCACAAGGATGCAGAAGTGTACGGATTCTATGGTGCTGATCGCTACAAGCCAACTGTTGCAGGCAAGTCTAGAAAACCGACTGCTTCAATGCACTACTTGCCGTTGACGTCGCGGTTGCAGAGGTTGTTCATGGTGAAAGAGACTGCCGAAAATATGAGTTGGCACAAGCGACAACAGACCGAAGGAGTGTTGGATCACCCATCTGATGAAGAAGCGTGGAAGTACTTCGATCGAGCATATCCTAATTTCGCTTATGAGGCGTGTAATGTAAGTTTGGGGCTCTACTCTGATGGTTTCACCCCATTTGGTCTTTCAGGCTCCCAATATTCATGATGGTCGGTAATCCTCACTCCGTACAACCTATCGCCTTGGATGTGCATGAAGACACCTTACATGTTCTTAACTATTATCATCCTCGGTTCGAACAACCCGAAGAGGAACATCTACGTGTACTTACAGCCGTTGATAGATGAGCTGAAGCAGCTATGGGAAACAGGGCGTACACGTATGATGCTTCGAAGAATTTTTAGATGCGGGCAGCACTAATGTGGACAATCAACGACTTTTCAGCTTATGGAATGTTATCTGGATGGAGCACTCATGGTCGGCTTTCATGTCCGTATTGTATGGACCGCACTAAGGCTTTTCGTTTGAGACACGGAGGAAAGCCATGCTTCTTTGATTGTCACCAGCAGTTCATGGCGAAAGACCATCCGTACCGGAGGAACAGAACTGCTTTCCGTGCCGGAGCTATGGAGAAGGGCGATCCACCGCCAATGTGGTCCGGAGAGGACACATGGGAGCAAGTAAAAAAATCCCCAAGTGCTACTGAAGGTCCTACAACGAGCAGCCGTTGCGAGGGATTTGGCGAAGAAACGTCGCGAATAATGTCGCTATTTATTGACGTTATTACCGTCGCTAATTTACGTCGCCATATCGACATTTTGCGATATTTTTTCGATTAGCGACACACTTTTTCCGTCGTTTCCAAAACGTCGCTAACTTAAATTAGCGACGTTTTGGCCGAGATTAGCGACGTTTATAAACGTCGCTAATCTGACAAATTTTTGTAGTGTCTGATGGTCGGTAGTTCGGATGAGCTTCGGTTGTGTTGATGATTCTGTTGGTCGTCAGTTTCATGCTACGGTTGTGATACTCTGTTGGTCGTTAATCTCGGATGAGATGCGATTGTGTTTATCTGTTGGCCGTTAGTTTCGTACGAGCTACAGTTGTGATAGTACCTGTATCTGTTAGCCCAAGTGTCGAACATTGTCCTTGATGTTGTGTTTTTATATAGGTTATTTAGCAGTAGAGTACCCTATTCCTGGCATTTCTGTTATGCATGTTACTTACTGTTATAGTAGGCTTGTATATTATGTATTTTGCTATGTCCTCTGAGGACATGATGATCTCTTCAGGTTCTGCTGAGCTGCTATTATAAATAAATGGATAATGGGTTATGATCGCAACCGTGGAATTCAGGTATTGCTAGTGATATTACTCTACCATTCTCTCTTGCTTTATATTTCTTATCGTGATATATTTTGTATGATAACATAGTGTTTTTAGACTCACGTTATTTCTTTCGAATCTACTCGGTCAAGTGTAGCATGGGGTGTACACCATGATATACATTGCCCATTCTTGTGTCATATATTATTGTGGATTGAGACATAAAGATATTTATTTAGTTGTATAGATAGTCGACCTTATAGATAGCTTAAGTGCATACTTGAGGGTTCCATAGAATGGGTTCGCCCTTGAATATATACCAGTTGGCCATGTCGCGTGCTCGTCCCGTAAGTTTTGGGACTGGGGCGTGACAAAATATTTCATACTAATTACTTCATTCATTTGCACTTATTAAACTCATTAAAATTTAAATACCCATAGTTTAAATCTAAATCGAATCAATAATGATCTTCTCAAAATTTAAATAACTAAGTTTTAAATCTAAATCCAATATATCATAATCTTCTTCAAAATTTAATAACTAAAATCTAAATCTAAATAAAATATATCGTAATCTGCTTTAAATTTTAAATAAATAAAATTTATTCAATAATATCTTATTCAAAATTTTGAACTTTTAGAACTTCATATTCTTCAAATCTTAAATTAAATTTCCATCCTCAAAATTTAATTGATGATTCAAGCCTCAAAATTCAACATTTAATCAAATAATCAAATAATAATATTTTAAATCCAATTTATCAACGTTAAAAAATTTAAATTCAATCCCCGAGATATTCCTCAAAGTCAAATCATTATCCTCAAGTACCTTTTTTTTAATATTATCTCAAATAAATCATAATTATTCTTCTAGAAGTTCTCGTAGTCAAGATAATTCTTTCAATCGTAATTTACTTGATTGCCTTCTTAAGCACCATCTAAGAGTTTCACCGTAATTATATAAAATTTCCAACTATAATTTATATTTGACAGTACAACTTCTACCCAACTTAGAATATATCAATTTTTCACGCAAGACTATATCTTTAAGAATTTTTTTCTCAAATCATTCATTAGTGTTAATCAATCCTCAAAATAATGCATTCATAACATAAATATTCCCTCTAATACATTCTTAATTGACAAGGTAATATGTCAAATAATGTTATTAACCTATAGGACTTATGTCAGTGCTAGCCATCTTTTTAACCTCCATCGAATACAAAAATAATAAGATTTACATTAGGTTAGGATCAAGCTAGATGCAAGTCAAGCAGTCAAATGAGAGTACAAAAATGGAATCAAGAAATGTGATCAAACAAGTGAATGAGATCCTATACTCTATTCCTAAATGCAGGCATGTCCGGTACAGTAACATTATTCGACCTGCATGGGCCACCACAAAAACATGTAGCACGTTAGTCCCAATATACGTAGGAGTAGGAATACATAAACAGGCCAGCTGTATATATACACAGGCTACTCTAATATATGGAACCTACGAATACACACATAAGCTGTAATATATGAAAACTAGTTCATAACAATATATCATGGTCACATGCAATTTCTATATCTCATCCACGACAACAAATAAAGGAAATAATCACTCGAATGTATCAACTGAAATGTAAAATAAAATATTTTCTGGGTGGAGACAAATCCACAACCAAGCGACTACCAAGATTAGAATGGAAAAAGTAGCAGCTAAAGAATCTATCACAAAAGAATCAGAAGTGATCTGAAGGCCTCCTTGACAAAAAATAAAGAGTCTGGTCCTGGGCCGTACTCCTGCGACGTCTACACCTAGAGAGATCATCAGGTCCTTAGAGGCACGTAACAAGATACATAATATCATGCTATATGAACTGCCATAATAGATAAATATAAATACTCAAGGACTGACATGGTAAATAAATATGTAAAGGGTGACCTAACCGTCTAACGCAATTTAGAGGACAATCACACTCATGGTAGGATTCAAGCTAACTCAAATAATCCACATAACATAAGACTAGTATACTGCCATCTAATCATCTGTATCCGGCCATAACGTTCTAAGAATGTTAGATGGTATCCGAAAACTCATCAATTCCCATAGTTCCATCCGAAGACCATGGTTTATCGATTTGGCTTCCCATACGCACTAGTGAGTGTCCACTCCCAAGATTCCCACACTGACAAAGTCAAGTCCATAATTGTCCATTTTTATAACTTCTTGAGTCTCTACTATCCTAATCATAACAGTTATGATATCTATCCGTCAAACGTCTCTTACATATTGATGATCAGTCAAATACGCAGGCCGTTCCCCTAGTAAAATATCTCAAGTCGTGTAATGAGTGTGTTATGCCCAAAGGAGATATAAAGATATCCCTCAATCATAAGGTAGTCCGCTAAAACTAGGTCAACATGCATAAAATAAAAAAAGGCAGATAAAATGACTAACACAGTCTTTTGCACCCATGTATAACTTGGACACATAGTTTATAACATATAAAAAATAAAAATAAAATAAATACATGCTAAAAATACATATACTGAATGATAAATATAACAAGGTATACTTGGATGTGTGCGGCACAAATATATTGACACAAAAATAGGTTCAGATGCTACACTTCCCAAGATGATCCTAAAAGATGAAACAGACTGTACCATTGAGTCCGAAAATAGTCCAAGTAGCCAGGGGTAGATATAAAGAAGTCCGAATTTGCGAAAAATAGAAAATATTTGATTAGGCATGATGGGAGACAATATAATCTAAGAGGGTATTTGATTTCAAAAATAATTATTTAACTTAGAATATATATATATATATATATATATATATATATATATATATATATATATATATATATATATATATATATATATATACTTAGAATATATATATATATATATATATATATATATATATATATATATATATATATATATATATATATATATATATATATATAGAAATTATTAAGAAACCGTTATTGAATTTTTTTATGTGTATATACATATATATAAAGCATATTTAAAATCATAATAAATATTTTAGAAATATCCCTATTAAAACTCATTATAATATAAATTCCCTTTTAGCAAAGATATTATAAATACTTATTTAATATATGTAAACACTATATAAATATATAAAATCCCTTTATAGCCCAAAACCCATTTAAAAATATACTTATATATATGAGGCTCATGTAGAAATATTATTATGTACATGTAAAATCCTTGGAAATACATATAAGGCCTATTGATGGAGAACAACTTAAATTTTTGGTTATTTTGGTTATTTTGTTTGTTTGTTAGTATAAACCAAAACAAAGAGAAATTTATCTCTTGGTTTGGTTAGGGATTGACTTATCTTATGGATAAGAACTTAAAGATTTAGTTTATGTTCTTTTGATTGTTTTGTAGCTTATAAATAGTTTTAATTTCATAAGATATAGATGGAAGAATTGAAAATGAGAAATCTATTTTGAGTTTATATGGTGGGATGCCAAAACCTTAAAGTGCATATCTCTACCTTAGTTGCTTCTCCGCCTTCGACGTTGACGTCCTCAACGTAGCTTCTCCGATTTCGACGTAGAAGCCTTCAATGGAAATAATAATTGATTGTAGGGGCAATCATTTTACATTTCTGGAGACATCGAGATATCCACAAGTCGTTGAAGTGCCTGATTGGTCCCTGTTGAATATTTTACTTCTCCTACTTCCACAACCCCTAGTATCGTCATGAAGTTTTGTTATCTTGTCAAAAGCTTCAATGTTGACTAAGTTGTCAAAGCAAAGGCCTCTGCCATGGCCGAATTGGAGGGCTTCAACATGAGCATAATTCTCGGATTTTACACGTGATTCACCAGGAGGTGAATTTTTTAAAGCCGGGGAGAATGATGGAGAATAACTTAACTTTTCGGTTATTTTGGTTTTTCTTGTTTGTTTGTTTGGGTAAACCAAAATAAAGAGAATTTATCTCTTGGTTTGGTTAGGGTTGCCTTATCTTATCGATAGAACTTAAAGATTTAGTTTATCTTCTTTTGATTGTTTTGTAGCTTATAAATAGTTTGTTATGATAGTTTGTAATTTCATAAGGTATAGACGGAAGAATTGAAAGTGAGAAATCTATTTTGAATTTATATGGTGGGATACCAAAACCTTAAAGTGGATATCTCTACCTTAGTTGCTTCTCTGCTTTCGACATTGATGCCCTCAACGTAGCTTATTTGCTTTCGACGTTGACGTCTTCAACACTGTTTCTCCGATTTTGACGTTGACATCTTCAACGGTAATCATATTTTTATTTTACATTTCTATTATAATTTTTAAATAAATTTATAATAGTTATTGTTCACTCTTCAATTAAAGCTTCTGCACCCAAATTTCTCAAATCCCTAATTTCATACTAATTATTTGTGTTTGGGTCGTCGTCCCACGTCACCTATACAAATTTTTATATGAATGTTCATCATAGTTTTGGACATATGAAAGCTCATTGAATTAAGTCTGAATTAAAATCTCTTAGACCCAAGCCAATAGGTTAGGCCTAATAAATATTACAACCGAAAATTTATATTAAGAGAGTTATTTATAATCTATAGTTCCAAGGCCCATTGAATTAACCAATGGCCCAAATACTAAAATCCAAAAATTTAAAACTAATAAAACACTAAGCTGTTGTTCTCTACAAAAATAAAATAAATATTAATAAAAAAGGAATAAAGGAAGAGAAAGAGTACTGAGAGTGGAATTGAGGAGTGGAGAGGGGAAGAGGGGGGGGGGGGGGGGAGAGAAAAGTGGCTTGCTCACCGAGGAAGGATCCTATTGTTGTAAACACCCACTAATTTTAAATATTAATATTATTTAATATTATTGTTAGTAGTATTAGGATCTAGAAATTATATATATATATATTTTTTTTCTAAAAATTATATATATATATATATATATATATATATATATATATATATATATATATATATATATATATATATATATATATATATATATATTCTAAATTATATATATATATATATATATATATATATATATATATATAATTTAGAATATATATATATATATATATATATATATATATATATATATATATATATATATATATATTTATATGGTGAAAATATGTTATATTATCTAGCCACCCAAATAATATTATTTAGTGTATTACTATCGAGTTGGAAAACTAGAAAGTATACTTCTATTAGGAATATCATGAGTCAATATTACTATTACTATTAAATAGCCAAGAGCATAACTATCACTAACCCATGCCCGACCCACCATCAAATCCTTGATATAAATTTTCCTTTAGCCTAATAACTTGACCTTGCCGACTGTTAGAAGCATTCGTAGGCCAACCTATTTTAGCTCAACTAAGGCAATGTATATAAACCTTTTACTTGCATTTTAAGGAATTTTACTTCCTCCTCATAGCATTAGCCGAACCCAAGCTTGGCCCAAGCCCATCCACCTCAAACCTTACACAGCTCATTGAGCATGAGACTTCCCTTGGGCCGGGTCAGGTCGGCGACAAGTGAACCCGGAACCCGACCCATTAGGAAACTGTTTGTAGCGACATGCCTCTGCATGGTGCTGTGGCATGTCTGCCAACTCCAGAATGGGCAAGGGCGCGCGTGTACGACCCTGGCAGGCTCCAGATGGTTTTGATTCCTTCCTCTCTCTATTCATACGACCAGCTCTGGCCATTTCCAAAACCTAGCCGCCGCCTCCATTCTTTTCTCACCGCTCAACGTGGCACCTCGATACTCTCTTCAGCGCTGCACGCTCAGGCGAGGCCAACCTAGGCGTGGTGTCCAAAGTGAGCCGCTCGATGTCAACGTAATCTTCCCGTCCGATATTGTTTCCCTGCTGCGGAGGAACGACGGCGGCCGATCATGCGTCGAGTTCGTCCATGGTGGACTCGAGGCAGCTCGCCAGGCAAGTGACCGAGCATCGATTACAAAATGTCTTCCCGGTGTGGCAACTCAAATACAGTTGAGTTCGTGGCCCGTTCGGAGTTGACGCACAGTAGCGGCCAGCTTTCGAGCGCGCGTCGAGAACGACATTGGCCACTCCCGTCGGGCACTCCCCTTCCTCCTCTCCGGTAACTCCTTCCCTCTAATCTTTCCTTCGTCTCAACTCATGAGCATGCCATGCCCTGTTAAGCATAGGAATGTGTTATTGCCGGGAACGCCGGGGAACGCTATTCGATAGAAAATACAGAAACTGAAACAGTTGTAAAGACAACGTTTCAAATGCAATTCTTTAAAGAAGGTTTTGCAACAGAGATCCAGAAGGATTCTGCAAATTACAAGATCTAAAAAGATATCGTAATACACGAATAATCTAAAGAGATTTTCGTGATCGTAGCAAACTGGCAGTAGTGCCTTCTAAAAAGAAGATACAGACAGAACTGCTAAAGGCAACAGAAGGATGACAGGCGAGAGATGAAAATGCTGGGGTGAATTATCACCATTGCTCAAAGCTTTATTCGCCCTCTGCGAACAGCTTCCAGGAACCAGCAAGGTTGACGGAAAACCTTGGAACACTCCTGCTCTTCTGACTCCTCGGAAGACGGCGAACTCCTCTGGCAATGGCTCTACTCTTCTCTCTCTGTTTAAAGTAACAGAACCCACGCGTACTAAAAAGTACTAGTGTTTGTGTTAAAGAACACGCTCACTACTCTGTTGTGTTAAAGAACACTTAGAGTTTTTCTTCCTGGAATTCTGATTACTACAGCACTCGGAGAGAGGAGAGAACCTGCATTTATAGCCCACGGAGCGGTTGCCAAGCAGTTGCCTGAACTTCAGGGTAGTGGCAGAACCACTCCTGAACGTGCAGCAACTGCTGCAACCGTTCCCGCTCTAATATGCAGCCAGCCATACGCACACTACGCACTCTACGCACACTGCGTACGCTGCGCACACTGCGCACTCTGCGTACGCTGTGCACACTGGGCGTACTGGGCTACGTAACTGGGCTCGCGTAACGGGCCGCGCAAGTGGCTCGCGCAACTTAAGCGCACTATGCGTCTAGCGACGATGCTGACGTGCTAAGTGCAAAGTGCGCCAACAAAATGCCACATTATGCCTCATGAGCCCTTGAGCCCGAGTCCGAGCCCGAGTCCGAGTCCGAGTCCGAGTCGCTAAGCTCCTACAGAGCTTAGCTCCATGGAAATAAATTTCCAAGAGCAAAAAGCTTACAGCTTCTTAATTGTTGATTAAGCCTTTATACCATTAATAATTAATCCCATATGGCACACACCCATGTGCACTACATGTGCATCTCCATAAAGAGAAAAGACTCATATATATGGAGATACACATTCCTTTCTAGCCGATGTGGGACTAAAAACCAAAACAAAAGGCTACAAACCCAACAATCCCCCACATATCTCTATATATATGAGTACGAGTGTTCCCCACAGTAACTGTCCATTATGTTTTTAGGATAGATGACACTTAAGACTTGAATCTTCCCACGTGAGTCAAACAACAGACTATAAATACAAGAATGGACTAAACCTTGAATTCTGCATCATAGCTGAAATTCTCCCCACTCACATAATGTAGTTACATGTGCTTCTGGCTACACATTAAAGGCCCTGTGCCAGCCTGGTTTCAGTGTATAATTTTGGGTGTCTACAAGTTTACCCTCAAGAGACGGCTTGATATCTCTGTCATACACTATAGGTGAGTTCATTATAAAGAGACATGGCATGAAGCGCTTTGCGCTTCCCTTGCGGTGCTACGCCGCTATGACATGGCTTAAAGCCGAGGCCTTACCCCGTACCGGGAACCTCATCGTAGTGTCATACTACAGTAGCATGAGGCAACCGCCTCTTTGTAGTGCCAAACTACCCAGCATGAAGCCTTAGGCTCCTTTGCGGTGTTACGCCGCAACGACATGGCTTGCAAGGCCGAGGCTTTATCCCTAACCGGGTACCTCATGGTGGTGTCGTGCCACTGTAACCTGAGGAACTCCTCCTCCTCTTTGTAGTGCTGACTACACCCCTCTGTATATTTAACATACAGAATTAGGCTAACTGCCTATTTGCGGTGCTACGCCGCTGTGACTTGGCCTGCAAAGCCGAGGCTTTATCCTATTCCTGGGCATCACCCCACATATAGGAACCTCATTGTGGAGTCACCCCACTGTAGCATGGAGTTTCACTCCTTGTAGTACTGCTCTACCATGCTTCCTGTAAAGCATACCAGGCATTCACTCTGCCTGAGAACTCATTAAGGCAATTAAGCCAACCTTCCCACAGGAACTGTTTTCCGCAGAAAACAACAGTAGACAACAGTGGTTATAGGTCCGTAACCTCTCCATGCCCAATAGAACATGTACCCACCGTTCCTGATATTCTTCCGATTAGTGGTCCTCCCTTGAACCAAAAGCTAGATGCCTAGTAGATAAATCTTTGAACTATTAGCATAAAACTTTATGGTAGGAATACAATAATTCAATATCAGAATGCCTTCAAGCCCATTTTACAAGCTGTGTCATTGACCAGCTGGCGCTTGAGGCCCTTGGTGAACGGATCCGCCAGATTCGCCTGACTCCGAACATCAATCACTGTAATAACACCTCTCTTGATATGATCGTGTACTGCCCTGTGCTTCAACCGCACAGTCCTCTTCTTCCCGTTGAAGAGGTCATTTGATGCCACCGCCGCAGTCGCCTGGTTGTCGCAGTATATCGGTATCACCGGTATTTGCGCTCCAACCACTGGAAGATCATACATGAGCTCCCGAAGCCATTCTGCTTCCTCGGCTGCGGTATCAAGTGCAAAGAACTCAGATTCCATGGATGACCGCGAGAGCATAGTCTGCTTCTTCGACTTCCACGATATAGCAGCTCCACCCATTGTGAAAATGAATCCACCTGTGGACCTCTCGCTCTCCACCTCTGAGCACCAACTGGCATCACTGAAGCCTTCCACTACCTGCGGATCTCCGCTGTAGTACAGTGCATATGTCTGAGTCTTCTTGAGATATCTCATAACCCGTTTCACAGCTTTCCAGTGTTCAGTACCTGGGTTGCTCGTGAAACGACTCAGCATTCCCACGGCGAAAGCTATGTCAGGCCTTGTGGCAGTAGTAGCATACATCAAACTTCCCATTACGCTTGCATACTCCAACTGTCTGACGCTTTCCCCTGAATTAGGCTTCAGCTTCAGATCACACCTGTACGGCGTATCGATCCCTGGAAGATCCCGATACCCATAACGAGTGATCATTTTTTCAATATAATGAGACTGTGACAGCGCTAGTCCAGTATCTGTCCGGATGATCTTGATCCCTAAGATCACATCAGCTTCCCCTAAGTCCTTCATACTGAACTTGCTTGAGATGAATTTCTTTGTCTCCGTGACACAGCTAATATCCGTACCTAGGATAAGCATGTCATCCACGTACAGACAAACGATCACACCTCTTCCATCAGCGAACTTCGTGTAAACACACTTGTCCGTATCGCTGACCATGTAGCCATTTGACCTTATAACTTTGTCAAATTTCTCATGCCACATCTTGGGAGCCTGTTTAAGACCGTACAAAGATTTCACCAACTTGCAGACTTTGTCTTCAAGACCCCTGATGACAAATCCCTCTGGCTGTTGTATGTAAATCTCTTCGGTCAGCTCGCCATTTAGGAAAGCCATATTCACATCCATCTGATGTATTACCATTTTATGTATTGCTGCGAGAGCAATCAACATTCTGATGGTGGTCATCCGGGCTACTGGAGCATACGTGTCAAAATAGTCAATCCCCTGCTTCTGAGAAAACCCCTTGGCTACCAACCTGGCCTTGAACTTATCAATAGTTCCGTCTGCTTTCATCTTCTTCTTGAAGATCCATTTGCATCCAATGGGTTTCGCTCCTTCAGGAAGATCAACCAACACCCAAGTGTTATTTGAGGTGATGGAATCAATCTCATTGTCAATCGCCTCCTTCCAGAAAACTGCATCTCTGGTCTTCATCGCCTCATCATAGGTAAGCGGATCTGCTTCCACATGATAGGTGACAAAGTCACTTCCGAAGTCTTTCGGCCTCCTCACACGCTTAGCTGACGGCTCAGCTTGTTCTGTTTCAACCGTTGTATCAACAACATCTTCTTGGACCACATCTTCATTGAAGACTTCAGTCTCTTGTGCACCCTCATTATTCTCCGAAACATCCGGAAGAACAATATTCTTGTGCCTTGCAAACTTGTCTTCAAAATATTCTGCATCGCGAGATTCAATGATATGATTTGACTCAATATCAAGAAATCTTCGAGCATCACTCTTCTCGGCATACCCCAAGAAGATCGTCTTTGTAGTCCTTGTCCCAAGCTTTTGAATCTTTAGATCTAGAAGCTTGACATACGCCAGACACCCCCACACTCGAATGACATTCAAGTTAGGTCTGACCTTGAACCAGAGTTCATGAGGAGTAACGTCTGAAGTTGCATGAGGCACTCTATTTAGAATAAAAGTGGCCGTCAATGCAGCTTCTCCCCAGTAGCACTTAGGAAGGCCAGCAGTCAACAACATTGAATTTATCATTTCTGTCAACGTCATGTTCTTCCTCTCAGCTACTCCGTTTGATTGAGGAGAGTACGGAGCCGTAGTCTCATTGACAATTCCATGTTCCTTATAGAACGATGCGAATTCATGAGACCTGTACTCCCCACCTCGATCACTTCTTATCCTTTTGAGTTGTTGTCCAGTCTGCAGCTCAGCTTCGGCTCTGAACTCCTTGAACTTCTCGAATGCTTCGTCTTTAGCCTTCAGCAAGTAGACGAACGCATACTTTGAGAAGTCATCGATGAAGGTTATGAAATACTTCATCCCGGCCTTTGTAGAGAACTGTTTGAAGTCACAGATATCGGAGTGAACCAACTCCAGAAGATCTGTACTTCGATTAACCGAGGAAAGGGTTTCCTTGTGATCTTTGTTTGAGCACAAATTTCACATTTATCTACCTTACCCCCACATTTGGAGATAAGTCCTAGACTAGACATTCTGTTTATTCGTTTACAATGAACATGTCCTAGCCTATTATGCCACAACTCAAGAGTATAAGCAGAAGGAGTGATTTCATTAATCACATTAATTACATTGGACTGATTTACAAGCTGAATTTTGAACATTCCTTCGGTATAAAAAGCTTTCCCGAAATATGTTTCCTTGATAGACATCACCATCTGGCCAGCATTGATGTCCATCCTGAGGCCTGTATTGCAGAGTAGGCCTCCCGAGACCAGGTTCTTGGCGATAGCAGGTACGTGCTTTACGCCTTGAAGCGTCAGAGACTTCCCCGAAGTCAGCTTCAACACCACCGTCCCGATCCCGAGCACTTCAGCTCGTGCTTGGTTCGCCATCACAACCGCTTCAGAAGTGGGTGTGTAGGTGGTGAACCACTCCTTATTGGAGCAGACATGGCAGGTGGCTCCAGTATCTACCCACCAGTCTGAATCAGATCCTACAGCATCAACCTGTCCAATCATAGCAATTACATCAGTAATCATTGAGACTTTGCTAGGCTCACCTTGCTCTGATTTCTTGGCCGGTGCTGTGCATTCACTTTTGAAATGGCCCAACTGGCCACACTTGAAACAAGGCATCTTTGCCTTAGATTTCTTTGACTTGAAAGAAGTTCCCTTAACATTCAAGTTGTTAGGGTTCTTCTTCTTCTTCTGGAAATCTGCACGCTTTCCCTTTCCCTTTGGTTCCCTTGATGAAACCAAGTTTGCATTAGCCATCTGCTTGGAAAGCGTGTCAACTTTATGTTGAGCCCTCATCTGGTCTTCAACATAAATTTCCTGCAGGAGATCTTCAAGGGTGATCTCCAGCTTCTTCCTATGCATGTTTGCATAGAACTTACTCCACCCAGCGGGGAGCTTTGAGACAATCCCTCCAACAACAAACTTGTCGGGGAGGGGCATAGCCTCGTCTTCCAACTTATGTCGCAGCTTCAGAATTTCTTTGACCTGCGGCAGCATGGACTTCTCGTCCTCAAAGAGCCATTTGTGATATTTTTCAACCACAAATATTTTGCTCCTGTTCTTGTCTTCTTCGTACAATTTTTCTAGAGACTCCCATATGTCTCTAGCGATATTCTTCTTAGAATAGGATTCTGCTAGGGAATCCTCCATAGCATTCAGGATAAGCAACCTGCAAATGCTATTCTCCCTTCTCCACTTGGCCTGAAGTTTAGTAGCCGCAGAGATTGCGGCAGCAGACCCAGTATCTGGAACGGTAGGTTCCTCTTCAAGAAGCACGTGATCCACGTCTCTGAGTTGAAGAGTGAGATAAACCTTCCTCTTCCAGACTTGATAATGCTCTCCATCAAACTTCTCTAACTTACAGAAGTCAGTGTTTAGGAGTGAAGCATTAATGTTTTCCATCGTAGCAATAAAGCTTTGAGATTGTTATTGCCGGGAACGCCGGGGCACGCTATTCGATGGAAAATACAGAAACTGAAACAGTTGTAAAGACAACGTTTCAAATGCAATTCCTTAAAGAAGGTTTTGCAACAGAGATCCAGAAGGATTCTGCAAATTACGAGATCTAAAAAGATATCGTAATACACAAATAATCTAAAGAGATTTTCGTGATCGTAGCAAACTGGGCAGTAGTGCCTTCTAAAAAGAAGATACTGACAGAACTTCTAAAGGCAACAGAAGGATGACAGGCGAGAGATGGAAATACTGGGGTGAATTATCACCGTTGCTCAAAGCTTTATTCGCCCTCTGCGAACAGCTTCCAGGAACCAGCAAGGTTGACGGAAAACCTTGGAACACTCCTGCTCTTCTGACTCCTCGGAAGACGGCGAACTCCTCTGGCAATGGCTCTACTCTTCTCTCTCTGTTTAAAGTAACAGAACCCACGCGTACTAAAAAGTACTAGTGTTTGTGTTAAAGAACACGCTCACTACTCTGTTGTGTTAAAGAACACTTAGAGTTTTTCTCCCTGGAATTCTGATTACTACAGCACTCAGAGAGAGGAGAGAACCTGCATATATAGCCCACGGAGCGGTTGCCAAGCAGTTGCCTGAACTTCAGGGTAGTGGCAGAACCACTCCTGAACGTGCAGCAACTGCTGCAACCGTTCCCGCTCTAATATGCAGCCAGCCATACGCACTCTACGCACACTGCGTACGCTGCGCACACTGGGCGTACTGGGCTGCGTACTGGGCCAGCGTAACGGGCCGCGCAACGTGGTCGCACAAGCGGCTCGCGCAACGAGCGCAACTTAAGCGCACTATGCGCCTAGCGACGATGCTGACGTGCTAAGTGCAAAGTGCGCCAACAAAATGCCACATTACGCCTCATGAGCCCTTGAGCCCGAGTCCTAGCCCGAGTCCGAGTCCGATCCGAGTCCGAGTCCGAGTCCGAGTCGCTAAGCTCCTACGGAGCTTAGCTCCATGGAAATAAATTTCCAAGAGCAAAAAGCTTACAGCTTCTTAATTGTTGATTAAGCCTTTATACCATTAATAATTAATCCCACATGGCACACACCCATGTGCACTACATGTGCATCTCCATAAAGAGAAAAGACTCATATATATGGAGATACACATTCCTTTCTAGCCGATGTGGGACTAAAAACCAAAACAAAAGGCTACAAACCCAACAGAATGTGCATATTTAGCATACGTTCAATCTGTTTTATGTGTGAACCACGTTTCATTTCCATTCTTCGGTACATGGTAGATTTGCTAGGTGCACATGATGTCTCATGTGGTCACGTAGCTAGGAAAAAATACCTGGGTTGGCTGTGAGTAGAGAATATATGATGGTTGGGACGGGACATTGGGTTACTATGTGTGTATATCATACGCTAGCTGTATAAGGATTCGTGTGAATGGGTTGAGGAATTTATGTTGTAGCTATTGCTACTAATTACAAAAAACAAATTTCTTCATCATTTATTTTCAACCGTTACAAATTATTTATTCTATAACTTTTTGAATGTTTGAATCATGTCCATATTCAATGTATCACATTTTTATCATGTGCTACAATTTTTGTAACGTTAAAATTAAATAGACCATTTTAATATCCTCACTATTCTATCCTTTGGCAAATAGCCTATATAATAAGGTTTCCTCCTCCTATCTCTGACATGAAAAAAAGATCATTGCGAAAGCTCTCTCTCTCTCAAATTCTCTTCCCTACTGTTCTTCATTTGTTGCTCTGGGCGGAGCTAAGTCGGGGTCATTCTCTCGACGTCGTGTGCGACAACGAGATTACGGTAGAGCGAAGATTTTACCACTAGGAGCGTTCGGATACCGTCTGCACATAGACCCGGACTATCTCTTAGGGCAGTGCTACGTGCGCGACTTCCCCGGAGGCCGGTAACATTTAATCATTTTATTTTTCTTGCAGTTTTCAAAAACGAAGAATTGTGAAAAAATTCTAACAATCTAAGAGATAGATCAATTTTATAAATTAATTATTTGTCTTCTTGTTTGTTACTGTATATAAGAAAAAGAAAAAAAAAATCTTTCATACAAGCTTCTGTTAACCATTGTTTATACGAAAAATTTGCTACTGTGTATACAATTGCTTTGTAAACAATTGAAGGGGAAAAGCTTGTCTAAACATTTGTTACTGTTATTGAAGTGAAAAGCTTGTCTAAAAATTTGTTACTGTGTATACAAGCTTCTCTAAACAATTCGTTACTACTGTTATTTAGGTCTATTTTAACAAACTATTATTTACTGATATTTTAACAAAGTGTTGTCACCATTTCGGACCAGAACCTTAATCTGGCTATTTAGGTCTATTTAGTTCTATATTTGTCTATTTAGACATTTGCTTAGATCCAAAAGTACTGTTATTGTCCTACACATTTGCTTAGACATTAGAACATTAATTTGACTTGTTCATTCTGTTATTAGAACATACTGTCCTAGACATCTTTCTACTTGTCCAAAAGTTTATGTTAACAAAGTTTATATTACTTAAATCCACCTGCTATTTGGTAAACAATTTTGTCTCTCATTTAATATTATTTGTTACATAGTTAATATTTGTTCATTGTCATTATTTGACATATCAATTATATTTCACATATCAATTAATATCCATTAATTGTCATTATTGGTTAAATTGACATCTTAGACAAATACTATTGTGTTAGTATTATTTTTGTCAATACTAGTTTCACTTTTACTCAATATTTTAATTTAAGCTAAATCAAACAATTAATTAATTTAGTAAAAATTCCTTTAGTTTTAAGTTCTAAAGTTAAGATTTGTTTGGGAACAAGCCGAAAGGGCCCTTCTGTCAACAAGGCCAAATATCGTCTAAGCGACCGGTACTTAAGAGTTCCTAGTGAACCTCCGCTTGCTGGGATCCGGCCCCTACAGCTAACCCAACCTTATCAAAACTTGAAAAACTAAAAATTTAAAGGTTTATTACTAAAATTATTTTAATATTTAATTTTAGTTTAAAGCCATCTTATTGAGTACATATAATTTTACAGACTTTAAAAAACATGACTTCCAAGGAAGAGACTTTTTCTGCAAAACCTGCAAAATTCAATGGCACATATTTCAAGAGGTGGCAAAGCCAGATGAAATTTTGGCTTACAACTTTAGGCCATATTTCAGCCATTGATGGGTCCACACCCATCTCAAATGATTCTAATGAGACTGAGTCTGACGTAGGGGTTTTCAAGTCCTCTTCTTCTACCAAGCCTAAGACCCCTAAGGAAATTGACTACCACTGCTTCCACAGAATCTTAAGCGCTATGTCGGAGTCACTCTACGACATATTTTTCGAATATAAAAGCGCTAAAGAACTATGGGATGCCTTGGAAGATGAGTATGGTTGTGATGATGTTGGAATTGATAGATTCAATTCTACCACATTCAACCAATATGTCGTGGTAGATAACAAACCTATCAATGACCAAATCCATGAGTTCCAAGAACACCTTAGGCAGGTTCAAGCCAAGGGAACTTTCTTTTCTACTGAGCACAAAATAGGATGCTTGATAGATAAACTCCCTCCTTCCTGGTCTAAAGTGGCAAAGGACCTTCTACATCTACAAGGATCTATTACGTACTCTCAAGCTCTACAGAGAATTAGAACTGAAGAGCAATATAGGTCCAAGACCAAAGCTAGGTCAAATGCCACAGCTAAGGTAAACCTTGTAGAAAGCCATGAAAAACCTAAATCAAACAACCATCTCAAATCCAAGAAAAACTCTTTCAAAAAGAAGCAGATTTTTCAACCTTCTCACCAAAATCATTCTTACCAAAACCATCATCACTAAAACCATCACCACCAAAACCCTCACCCCAAAAACCTAGAACCTTTGGTCAGACTCAGGATCAAAGAAGATTTTGTTTTGTGTGTGGTAGAACCAACCATACAGCCATCAACTGCTTCCAAAGGAAGAAAGAACCTATCCAGAACTCCTTCATGGGAAAATGTCACGACCCGCTACCCAAATTGTTGGGCCAGGCCGAGTCATGCCCAGCCTACGTTTGATATAAAACGTAGTAAGCTGTTCTAAAGACAACAGGATAGGACTAAATGTGCTAACAGTTCTATAAGTGAATAAAAGTCATAAATGCTCCAAGCACAAAAGTCGTCTCATATAGTAAAATGTCCAAAGTACAAATGAACCGAAATGTAAAACTGGATACATGTCCAGTTACAAAAATATATAGTCTACTACATGACTACTCTCCAAAAGTCTAAAAACAAAAGACAACTAGGCGAGGTTCCCTGCAGGAACATCCTCGTAAAGCAAAGCCGGGTCCTCGGCTGTAACTCCATAATATGTGTCACAAAGTAACTCCTCCTCAGTAAGGATACCTACAACGTTATCCTGTCAGGACGAGAGCAAGTACTGAATCTAGCAAACTAAATATACGAAGCATGAACAAGAATGTAATAAACTGGAATCATGGCATATCAAGGTTTAATTGGTTATTTTATAAATAACCACATGTAGTTTAAAAGTTTAAAACTGTAGCATGTACGTGAATCGGTCAATAGGTGAACAGGATGTACTGTGGTACATATCAAGTTTTCTGGTATGCACATACGTGCACGAACGGCATCGGTGTATATCCATACACAAACGCGATATCAGAACATACGGCAAGGTCACATATAGAATGTCACCGAGCGCGGTAAGTACATACGGAGAAGGGGGTCATGTTCACGTACAATACTAACAGTTTCCCCTTAACCTGTTATTTAAACATGTGAGAGATATGAAATACTGTATAAACATGGTGGAGACTAAAAGTAATACAACATGTAAAGTTCTAACTTGCTACCCCAAGGATCAGCATTTAACATGGTGGGTAATCACAGTTTATTGTTATAGCAGTATGTAAAGTTTGTAGAAAGTACTTGCCTCTAGCAAAGCAAAACAAGCTGCGATAAAAGTGCTATGGATGTTCGGTAACTCGTCACTGTAGAATAAGGGATTTTTTGACTTTCATCCCACTTATTAATATGTATTTGTACTTACATCCCACTTTTTAATTTTTTTAGACTTTCATCCCACTTTTTGTCATTAAAAGTATTTATTTTGTCACGAAAAGTATTCGTTTTGTCACAAAAATATTTTTAGTGACAAAAGTGGGATGTAAGTCAAATAAAATTAAAAAGTGGGATGTAAGTACAAATTCATATTAATAAATGGGATGGAAGTCAAAAAATCTCTAGAAATAAATACAATAACTTAGTTTTTACACTAAGCTAGAATGCTAAGACACTAATCTGTGAAACACGACTTGTGACTGGGCACCTAGCCAAAATGATGATTTTAGCATAGGAGACCAATGTGGGGTGACACACTACTTTAACTAACTTCCTAGGTTCTTTACACTAGTGAGGGGTGGGGTTCAATCATGGCTAAAACTCAAAATAACACAAAAAGTTATAAGTCGTAATTAATCAATAAATAAATCAAAAGATCATTGAGTTCTAACAATTTTTGAGATAGACAAAAAGCTTAATTTTACTCAAAGTAAAGTACCAAAATGATCCTAGTTAATCATAGAAATTTATTATAATTTTTTTGGAATTTATTAACCAGTACAAGTATTTTATAAAAATCAGCTTTCCTAAGTATACAGAAAATGAGTTTTGGTTCCATAAGCCAAACTAGTGGCAAAACTGTAACTTAAATACTATAAAAATTATACTAAATTAGCTAACTTAATATAGTATCTAAATACTATTTTTCCAGAATTTTAATAGTACTTTAAGTATTTTTAGAAAATCAAAAACAACATTGCACACAATTGAAATTAAATAATTAATTATCTGCGTATTTTGTCCATGTATATAATTTGAACCAAAGTTCAAATACAGGACCCAAGGCCATGAATCAAGTCCAATATGACTTGTACAGGTCTTGAATGTATGAAAACACATTTGGGCCCAAAAACTCATGCTAGGCTTGGACACCAAATGGTTGCAGTAATTTAAATACACTAAAATACAATTTGGTTAAAATGCAAAATAAATATTAATATTTTAATAAGGTAAAATTATGCATCGTGAAAATATACATACATATGTTAAAAGTACATATATATATATATATATATATATATATATATATATATATATAAGGAAAATACTTAATTTATAAAGTATATATATATACAAATATTGTATACATATATATTAATATATATATAATAATATATGCACATGGAAATATATACATATATGTATATAAACACAAATATATATAAATAAAAGTTTATTAATTATAAAATTATATATACATATATAATATACCGTCAAAAATACAGTATATAAAATATATATACTAATATATATATATATAGAAAATAGAAAAAAAGAAAAAGAAAAAGAAAAAGAAAAAGAAAAAGAAACGGCAAGGGGGGCTCGAACTCGGCCCGCTTGGGTCGGGTTTTGAGTTGGGTCGGGCTGGCCAGGGGGTCAGCCCGACGGTTGTGTTAGGGGTTAGGATTAGGTTAGTTTTATTAGGTTTTAAGTGTTTAAAATGATAAAAAAATATAATACAGTCCTGTGTCCTGACAGTTAGGGACACAGGTATTCTCGTGTCCTAGGCCAGTACGACACGTACGAGTCGATTTCGTCGTGTCCAAACTCATCACTAGGTTCGCCAGGACGCGGCGAACAATATAGACCCAACACGAGACACGCACGACACGAGAAGACAATGCTACTCACGTGTCCGACTTGCTGGGGGTGGGTTCGAGCGTTCTGGCCGGCGGAGTAGGCGTCGGGGCGGTGGCGGAGTGGTGGCGACCGACTCAGCTCGCTGCTGCGAACTCGTCGACGGCGGTGGTTGGCGGTGAGGGTCGTCGATGGGGCTGAACGGGGCTCGCCGGAGTTAGGGTTAGGTCTAGGTTCGTTCGGGAAGAAAAGGGGGTCGTGGTGGTCGTGGGGAGAATTTAGGGTTAGGGTTTGGTCTGGGGAGAGAGAGAGGGGAGTTTTATAGGGGTGTTGAGGCGGTCGGGGGCAGCCGAAAATGGCGGGGGCAGGGCGCGCTGGCGGTCGTCAGTCAGCGGAGTGGGTGAAGAGAGAGAGTGCGGTAGGGGGGGGGGTGTTGGGTAGGTTAGCAGTTAGGCCCTCCTAGATTAGGTATTTACACATAGGCCTCAACAGTGGCTAAATGCAAAATAGAATTTGCATTCCTCGTTTGAAAACATTTCACTAATTGCAAACTAATATAAAAACAAATCTAAAAATTACAGAATGATATCAAAACAATTTAGAAAATTACATATTGATATTTTTAGTATTAAAACTCATTTAAAATTTATTTAAAAATTCTAGAAAAATTCCTAAAATCCTAATAATTATTTTAAGGCTATAAATGACATTAAAAATTAATTAACACTAATTAAAATAAAATTTGAAAAACAGTGGCTTACAAGTCTTTCCTCCTTGAAAAATTTCGTCCTCGAAATTCACAAGGATTGAAGACCCTACAATATTCTAACATAGCAAGCAATGCAACAAATGACTAAGGCTGCGATCGAAACTAACCTCTAAGGTATCAAGCGGGAACGGGTGGTTCCCTCGCAGCGGTTGGATCGAACAAGTAAGGGTATCTCTCCCTCATGTTCGACTCCCTCTCCCAAGTAGATTCACCTGGGGAGTGACGGCTCCAAGCTACTCGCACTAGGGGTATAACCTTGTTCCTCAGCCTCTTCTCTCTCCTGTCTAATATCTCCACTGGCTGCTCAGAAACTGTAAGGCTCGGTCCGACCTCCAACTCTGAATGATCTAGCACATGACTGGGGTCTGGAACATATCTCCTCAGCTGAAATACGTGAAAGACGTCGTGAACTCCTGCTAGGTTGGGTGGAAGTGCAACTCTGTAAGCTACCTCTCCGATCCTGCCAAGTACCTCGAACGGCCCGATGTATCTGGGGCTCAGCTTCCCTCCTCGTCCGAACCGGATCGTCCCTCTGGTAGGTAATATCTTCACTAGCACCATATCACCGTCTGCGAACTCCATCGGCCTGCGACTAGCATCAGCCCAGTGTTTCTGCCTGTCCTGAGCTACTCTGAGCCTGTCTCTGATCATCCCGACTTTCTCTGCTGCATCCGTGATCATCTCTGGCCCAAGCATAACTCTGTCTCCGACATCATCCCAAAAGAGCGGTGTGCGGCATCGTCGTCCATACAGCGCCTCAAAAGGAGACATACCGATACTGGCTTGGTAGCTGTTGTTGTATGAAAACTCTACCAAGTGCAGATGGCTCTCCTATGATCCTCCGAAGTCCAGCACGCAGGTCCTCAGCATATCCTCCAGTGTCTGTATCGTCCTCTCGGACTGCCCATCTGTCTGCGGGTGGTACGCCATACTGAACTTGAGCCTACTGCCCAACTCCTCCTGCAAGCTCCTCAAGTAGTGGAATGTGAATCTGTTGTCTCTGTCCGACACGATGCTCACTGGCACTCCGTGTAGGCGAACTATGTGCTGCATGTATAGCTCTGCCAACTTCTCGGTGGAAAGCCTCACCTTGAAGGGTATGAAGTGCGCACACTTCGTCAGCCTGTCTACGATAACCCAAATGGCATCCTTCCCTCCTTGGGAACGAGGAAGCCCTGAGATGAAGTCCATCGTAATATGTTCCCACTTCCACTCGGGAATGGGTAACGGCTGCAACAAACCAGCTGGCCTCTGGCGCTCCGCCTTGACCTGCCGGTAAACTAGACATCTCGAGATGAAATGTGATACATCCCTCTTCATCCCGTGCCACCAAAGATGCTCCCACAAGTCATGGTACATCTTGTTAGCACCAGGGTGAATAGAATATCTCGATCGGTGCGCCTCCTGCAAGACTGCCTCTACCAGCTCTCCCTTCGGCACACAGAATCGGCTGCCATGCCTCAAGGATCCATCCTCTGCTATAGTGAAGTCATCCAGCAATCCTGCTAACGCCTGGGCTCGAAGTCTGCGAAGGCTCTCATCTGTAGACTGTGACTCCCTAATCTGCTCCATCAAACCTGACTGAATGTCAAGCGCCATCATCTGTATCACTGATCCTGGCCGCACTAGCTCGATACTGAGCTTCTCCAGATCCTCCCGCAAATGCCGATCAATCATCAGGTACCATGCCATCGGATGCCTGCTCAGCGCATCCGCCACCACATTTGCCTTTCCAGGGTGATACTGTAAATCGATGTCAAAGTCTTTCATCAACTCCAACCATCGTCTTTGCCTCATGTTCAGCTCTTTCTGCGTGAACACATACTTCAAGCTTTTGTGGTCAGTAAAGATCTCCACACGCTCTCCATATAAGTAATGTTTCCATAACTTGAGTGCAAAGATCACCGCAGCTAACTCTAGGTCATGGGTAGGATAATTCCTCTCATGAGTCCGCAATTGCCTAGATGCATAAGCAATCACTTTCCCATGCTGCTGTAGGACACATCCTAGCCCTTTCCCAGAAGCATCGCTGTAAATGGTGAAACCTCCAGAACCTGAAGGTAAAGTCAGAACTGGAGCGGTCGTCAGCCTCCTCTTCAGCTCCTCAAACGCTGCCTGGCAGTCCTCTGACCAGATGTACTCTGCGTCCTTCCGCGTCAGCTTCGTTATGGGTTCAGCTATCCTAGCAAAGTCCTGGACGAACTTTCCATAATAGCCTGCTAAACCCAGAAAGCTCCTGATCTCTGAAACTGACGTCGGAGCCTTCCATGTCTCAACTGCAGCAATCTTTCTGGGATCCACTGAGATTCCATCTCCAGTGACTACATGGCCGAGAAACTCCACTCGGTCTAAAAAAACTTGCACTTCGGCAATTTGGCAAACAATCTCTCCTGTCTCAGAATCCCCAAAACTGTCCGCAAGTGCTCTGCATGCTCCTCTGGCATCTTCGAGTATATCAGGATGTCGTCGATAAACACTACGACGAACTTATCCAGATACTGGTGAAATGTCTTATTCATCAAGTTCATAAAGACAGCTGGCGCATTTGTGAGACCAAATGGCATCACCAGAAACTCGTACTGCCGTACTTCGTGTTGAACGCCGTCTTCTGGATGTCTGCTGCCCTAACCTTCACCTGGTGGTACCCGGATCTCAAGTCTATCCTGGAAAACACCTTTGCCCCGCTCAACTGGTCGAAAAATCATCTATCCTGGGCAGAGGATATTTGTTCTTGATGGTGATGGCATTCAACGCCCGGTAGTCAATACACAACCGGACTGTACCATCCTTCTTAGGCACAAAGAGCACTGGCGCTCCCCATGGAGAAGCACTGGATTGAATGAAACCCTTTTTCAATAGGTCATCAATCTGCTCTTTCATCTCTACTGCCTCCTTGGGATTCACTCTATAGCAAGCCCGGGATACTGGTGATAAACCCGGCACTAAATCTATGGTGAACTCCACATCTCTATCAGGCGGAAGCCCTGGAAGATCCTCTGGAAATACATCCATAAACTCCCTAATGATAGGGTGTGGCGGTGCTACGTCCCCAACTGTCTCACAACAGTTCGGCTCTAGGCTGATCTCCGGCCCTGTCCTCCTGACACTGAATGGTGCTGTGCCTGGGGGACTGAACAAAATACTACCCTCATGACAGTCTATAGATCCATGGGCATAGCTAAGCCAGTCCATCCCCAATATGATATCATAACCGGGGAGTGGCATCACAAAGAATCGTCCCCTGAACTCTCTCCCGGCTATAAAAATAGAACATCTATAGATAGATCTAATAGGCACTGGTCCTCCTCCCGTCATCACTCTACTAATCTCCGTAGTAGGTGTAGCTACTAGATGGTGTTTATGCATAAACTCTAATGACAGGAAGCTATGAGATGCACCAGAATCAAACAAACATACAGCTAAAAAAGTATGCAAATAAACATGACCTGTGATGACGTCAGCTAAGTAATCCGGCTCCGAAACCTGCTCCGGCTCTGGCTCGAGGGCTAGACTATAAACCCTCCCCTGAGGTCCCTTCTGCTGCTGTAGATGCTGCCCAAACCTCTGCTGCTGAGTCGGAAGCGGTCCTCTAGTCTTCGCTACTGGGCACTCTCGAAGCTGATGGGTGGGAGACCCACAAGCCAAACACTAACCCAACCTCTTCCTACAGACGAGAGAGTCATGGCCTGGCCTCTTGCAGTATACACAAAAAGCTCCCTTCTGCTGCTGCTGCTGTCGGGGTCCCGGGGCTCTAATTGACGGGGTCTGATGATGTGGTGTAGGGGGACGATAAGTCTGCTGGGGTGGTGTCGGTGCTCTCTGCTGGAAAGCCTGACGCTTGGACGGTCCCTCATGATGTACAGAAGCCGGCCTCTTGCTAGACAGAAGACGCTCCTCAATGCTCCGGGCCAACTCTAGGCTCTGGTAGTAGTCAGTCGTACCGTTCGCCACTATAAAAATGCCAACGTCTGGAACTAGACCATGGCAAAACCTACGGGTCATCTCCTCTGGATCTGCAACCAGACTAGGAGCAAAACGGCTCAGGCGACTAAACTCTGCCGCATAGTCATCAACAGAACGGTTCCTCTGCTGGATGTTCTGGAATCGTAGCCCCGTGGCTACTCTAGCAGTGGTCGAGAAGAATTTCTTCTTGAACTGGGTCTTGAACTGGTCCCAAGTGGCTCTCCCTCTCGCAAATAACGGCTCATTCCGGAACCAGACTCCTGCCAAGTCTATCAGCAGAAATCCCGCTGCCTCGACCTGGAGGTCACCCGGCATCCTGACTCCTAGGAGCTTCCTCTCTACTGAATCTAGCCAGTCATCTGCTACAACGATGCCCTCAGTCCTTGAGAACTCCTTGGGATTCAGACCCATGAAGTCCTTGATCGTCCCCGCTCTCTGTCGTGGCTCTACAGGTGGTGGGACCACGGGACGTTCCTCGGAACGCTCCATGCTCTGGCGGAGTAGGGCAGTCTGCTCCTGATGGGTTGTTAGGAACCCCTGGATCATAGTGAGCAGCTGGTTCCCGTCGAGTGTGACGGAAGCCTGGGTAGGTATGATGATAGGGGGTGGTGGAAGTATCGGGGCCTGCTGGGACTGGGATGTGGAAGGTGGTGGAGGCATCTGGGTCTGTGCATCTGTGGAGTGGGGGAGTGTGGTAGGTGGAGGTGGGGGTGTATCAGTCAACTGGTCAACTGACTAGATAGGGAGTGCACCATTCTCAGGTGTAACATACTGGGACCAACGAGTAAGCACCATCTAATAAAAAGTAAAAAGGACTTGTTTAAATAAGCAATCATAGGCAAGAAAATCAAATTATAATAGCAAACATGTGATGTTTTCCTATGTTGCAATCCTAGCATTCCTCTAGGTGTTCTAAGCGTCATTCCTAATGTCGTCTAATTATCTTAAGTTCCTAATTGCAGGCATGCTTGGTACAATAACGTAACCAAACAATTTAGTCAGGACATGCGTGGGCCACCACTAAAAACATATCACGACCCGCTACCCAAATTGTTGGGCCAGGCCGAGTCATGCCCAGCCTACGTTTGATATAAAACGTAATAAGCTGTTCTAAAGACAACAGGATAAGACTAAATGTGCTAACAGTTCTATAAGTGAATAAAAAGTCATAAATGCTCCAAACACAAAAGTCGTCTCATATAGTAAAATGTCCAAAGTACAAGTGAACTGAAATGTAAAACTGGATACATGTCCAGTTACAAAAATATATAGTCTACTACATGACTACTCTCCAAAAGTCTAAAACAAAAGACAACTAGGCGAGGTTCCCTGCAGGAACATCCTCGTAAAGCAAAGCCGGGTCCTCGGCAGTAACTCCATAATTTGTGTCGCAGAGTAACTCCTCCTCAGTAAGGATACCTACAACGTTATCCTGTCAGGACGGGAGCAAGTACTGAATCTAGCAAACTAAATATACGAAGCATGAACAAGAATGTAATAAACTGGAATCATGGCATATCAAGGTTTAATTGGTTATTTTATAAATAACCACATGTAGTTTAAAAGTTTAAAACTGTAGCATGTACGTAAATCGGTCAATAGGTGAACAGGATGTACTGTGGTACATATCAAGTTTTCTGGTATGCACATACGTGCACAAACGGCATCGGTGTATATCCATACACAAACGCGATATCAGAACATACGGCAAGGTCACATATAGAATGTCACCGAGCGCGGTAAGTACATACGGAGAAGGGGGTCATGTTCACGTACAATACTAACAGTTTTCCCTTAACCCGTTATTTAAACATGTGAGAGATATGAAATACTGTATAAACATGGTGGAGACTAAAGTAATACAACATGTAAAGTTCTAACTTGCTACCCCAAGGATCAGCATTTAACATGGTGGGTAAATCACAGTTTATTGTTATAGCAGTATGTAAAGTTTGTAGAAAGTACTTGCCTCTAGCAAAGCAAAACAAGCTGCGATAAAAGTGCTATGGATGTCCGGTAACTCGTCACTGTAGAAATAAATACAATAACTTAGTTTTTACACTAAGCTAGAACGCTAAGACACTAATCTGTGAAACACCACTTGTGACTGGGCACCTAGCCAAAATGATAATTTTAGCATAGGAGACCAATGTGGGGTGACACAATACTTTAACTAACTTCCTAGGTTCTTTACACTAGTGAGGGGTGGGGTTCAATCATGGCTAAAACTCAAAATAACACAAAAAGTTACAAGTCGTAATTAATCAATAAATAAATCAAAAGATCATTGAGTTCCAACAATTTTTGAGATAGACAAAAAGCTTAATTTTACTCAAAGTAAAGTACCAAAATGATCCTAGTTAATCATAGAAATTTATTATAATTTTTCTGGAATTTATTAACCAGTACAAGTATTTTATAAAATCAGCTTTCCTAAGTATACAGAAAATGAGTTTTGGTTCCATAAGCCAAACTAGTGGCAAAACTGTAATTTAAATACTATAAAAATTATACTAAATTATCTAAATTTAACATAGTATCTAAATACTATTTTTCCAGAATTTTAATAGTACTTTAAGTATTTTTAGAAAATCAAAAACAGCATTGCACACAATTGAAATTAAATAATTAATTATCTGCGTATTTTGTCCATGTATATAATTTGAACCAAAGTTCAAATACAGGACCCAAGGCCATGAATCAAGTCCAATATGACTTGTACAGGTCTTGAATGTGTGAAAACACATTTGGGTCCAAAAATCCATGCTAGGCTTGGACACCAAATGGTTGCAGTAATTTAAATACACTAAAATACAATTTGGTAAAAATACAAAATAAATATTAATATTTTAATAAAGTAAAATTATGCATCGTGAAAATATACATACATATGTTAAAAGTACATATATATAAATATATATATATATATATATATATATATATATATATATATATATAAGGAAAATACTTAATTTATAAAGTATATATATATATATAAATTATATATATATATATATATATATATATATATATATATATATATACAAATATTGTATACATATATATTAATATATATAATAATATATGCACATGGAATATACACATATATGTATATAAACACAAATATATATAATAAAAGTTTACTAATTATAAAATTATATACATATATAATATACTGTCAAAAATACAGTATATAAAATATATATACTAATATATATATAGAAAAATAGAAAAAAAGAAAAAGGAAAAGAAAAAGAAAAAGAAACAGCAAGGGGGGCTCGAACTCGGCCCGCTTGGGTCGGGTTTTGAGTTGGGTCGGGCTGGCCAGGGGGTCAGCCCGACGGTTGTGTTAGGGGTTAGGATTAGGTTAGTTTTATTAGCTTTTAATTGTTTAAAATGATAATAAAAAAATATAATACAGTCCTGTGTCCTGACAGTTAGGGACACAGGTATTCTCGTGTCCTAGGCCAGCATGACACGCACGAGTCGATTTCGTCGTGTCCAAACTCATCACTAGGTTCGCCAGGACGCGGCGAACAATATAGACCCAACACGAGACACGCACGACACGAGAAGACAATGCTACTCACGTGTCCGACTTGCTGGGGGTGGGTTCGAGCGTTCTGGCCGGCGGAGTAGGCGTCGGGGCGGTGGCGGGGGGTGGTGGCGACCGCCTCAGCTCGCTGCGGCGAACTCGTCGACGGCGGTGGTTGGCGGTGAGGGTCGTCGGTGGGGCTGAACGGGGCTCACCGGAGTTAGGGTTAGGTCTAGGTTCGTCGGGGAAGAAAAGGGGGTCGTGGTGGTCGTGGGAAGAATTTAGGGTTAGGGTTGGTCTGGGGAGAGAGAGGAGAGTTTTATAGGGGTGTTGAGGCGGTCGGGGGCAGCCGAAAATGGCGGGAGACAGGGCGCGCTGGCGGTCGTCGATCAGCGGAGTGGGTGAAGAGAGAGAGTGTGGCCGGGGGGGTATTGGGTAGGTTAGCAGTTAGGCCCTCCTAGATTAGGTATTTACACATCGGCCTCAACAGTGGCTAAATGCAAATAGAATTTGCATTCCTCATTTGAAACATTTCACTAATTGCAAACTAATATAAAAACAAATCTAAAAATTACAGAATGATATCAAAACAATTTAGAAAATTACATATTAATATTTTTAGTATTAAAACTCATTTAAAAATTATTAAAAATTCTAGAAAAATTCCTAAAAATTCTAATAATTATTTTAAGGCTATAAATGACAATAAAAATTAATTAACACTAATTAAAATGAAATTTGAAAAACAGGGGCTTACAGAAAAGACAAGTCAGAGACTAACATGATTCTGAATGGGTCTTCCAGCTCCTTCAGGAATCAGGTGGAGGAGGCATAACCCTAGGAGATGGCTCAACGACACAAGTTGTGGGAAGAGGAAGAATAGATCTGAAGATGATATCAGGAAAAATTCTACCTCTCCATGATGTGCTTCATGTGCCGTATGTTAGAAGAAACCTTGTTAGTGGATCCCTACTTGTTGCCTAAGGATACAAAATTGTTATGGAGGCAAATAAAGTAGTTTTCTCTAAGAATGATTTGTTTGTGGGGAAAGGATTTGTGAAAGATGGACTTTTTGTTTTAAGTACTATAAATAAAGTTCTAATCCTTCTTTTGTTGCAAATGTTGAATCATCAAATGTTTGGCATGGTAGACTAGGTCATGTGAACTTAGGATCTATCAAAAGGATGATGAACTTAGATCTTATTCCTAAGACTCCTATAGATGATGAACACAAATGTGAGATTTGTGTTCAAGCCAAACACACTAGATTGTCTTTCAAATCTGTCTATAGGGATTCTGAACTCCTAGAACTTATCCACACTATGTTTGTGATTCCAACAGGGTTTTGACCCGAGGTGGTAGGAAATACTTTATTACTTTTATAGATGATCATTCAAAGTATTGTTACACCTACCTCCTTAAGACCAAAGATGAAGTTCTAGACAGATTCAAGGTCTATAAATCTGAAGCTGAGAACCAGTTGGATAGGAAGATTAAGATCCTCAGATCAGATCCTAGTGGAGAGTATACCTTAAATGAAATGACTAACTTCTGTGAAGAGCACGGAATTATTCATGAGGTAACTGCTCCTTATTCACCACAATCCAATGGAGTTGCTGAAAGGAAGAATCGCACTCTTTTAGATATGGTCAATGCCATGCTTCTCAACTCAGGTGCCCCTGATAATCTTTGGAGAGAAGTCTTATTGTCAGCCTGTTATATTCTTAATAGGATACCCAGTAAAACTAATAATAAGACCCCATATGAATTATGGAAAGGTCGGACCCCTAGGATTAATTACCTCAAAGTTTGGGGATGTCTAGCTAAAGTAGGAATTCCTGAAAAAAAAAGAGGAAGATAGGACCTAAGACTATAGATGCTGTATTCATAGGATATGCCATAGATAGTAATGCTAATAGGTTTCTTGTAACCCATTCTGAAGTAAATGAAATCTCGACCTAAGACTATAGATGCTGTATTCGTAGGATATGCCCTAGATAGTAATGCTAATAGATTTCTTGTAACCCATTCTGAAGTAAATGAAATCTCTAATAACACAATCATTGAAGCTAGAGATGCAGTTTACTTTGAGAACATTTTTTCCCTTCAAGGATAGAACCCCTTCATCTTCCTCTAACCTTTCTCTTACTCCGTCTACTAGTTCTCATGACCAAATGCCTAATTCTCAATCTGAACAAGTCATAGAACCTAGAAGGAGTAAAAGAGAAAGGATTGAAAAGAACTTAGGAGAAGGATTCTTCACATTTTGATAGAGGATGATCCCTCAACTTATGAAGAAGCCATATCCTCTCCTGATGCCCCTTTCTGGAAAGAAGCTATTAACAATGAGTACAAATCCATCATGGAGAACAATACTTGATTTTTAGCAGACCTTCCTTTAGGCAGCAAACCCATAGGTTGTAAGTGGATTTTCAAAAAGAAACTTAGAGCCGATGGAACAATAGAAAAATATAAGGCTAGATTAGTAGCCAATGGTTTTACCTAGAAAAAAGGATTAGATTACTTTGATACCTATTCTTCTGTTGCTAGGATTTCTTCTATTAGAACCCTCCTAGCTTTAGCTTCCATTCATGATTTGCTGATCCATCAAATGGATGTAAAGACAGCATTTCTAAATGGAGATTTAGAAGAAGAAATATATATGGAGCAACCTGAAGGTTTTATTGCTAAAGGTCAAGAAAAGAAGGTGTGTAGATTAGTAAAATATCTTTATGGCCTAAAGCAAGCTCCCAAGCAATCGCACAACAAATTTGACAAAGTCATTATAGAATTTGGTTTTGTACCAAATGAATATGACAAATGTTTGTATTCCAAAAATATAAATAAAAGTTGTGTTATCTTATGCTTGTATGTTGATGATATTCTTATTTTAGGATCTTCATTGGAATTGATAAATAATACTAAGAATTATTTATCTAACCAGTTTGATATGAAAGACCTAGGTGAGGCAAACCTGATCTTAGGAATGCAAGTGTCCAAATGCAACGAGGGATATACTCTATCCTTAGCACATTCAATTGAAAAAATGCTGAGGAAGTTTGAGTATTTTGACAAGAAATCTGCCCTTACTCCTTATGATAGTAATGTTGTTCTCAAGAAGAATGAAGGATCTCCTATAGAACAACATAGATATTCACAAATGATTGGATCCCTCGTGTACATAACTAACAGGACCAGACCTGAAATTGCATTTGCTATTGGGAGACTAAGAAGATACACTAGTAACCCAAACCAATCTCATTGGACTGCATTAGACAGAGTATTTAGATATCTTAAGGGTACTCTAGATTATAAACTTCATTATACTAGACACCCTGATATCATAGAAGGTTACTCCAATACAAATTGGGTAACTGATTCACATGATGTGAAATCCACTATGGATATGTTTTTATCGTAGCAGGAGCTGCAATCTCCTGGGGATCATGTAAACAAACTATCATAGCCAGAAGTACATCGAACTCTGAAATGATAGCTTTGGATACTACATGTACAGAAGCCGAAAGGCTAAGAAATCTTATTATGCATATACCTGTTTATGTTCATCCTGTTCTTGTAATTTCCATAAACTGTGATAATAAATTTGTTATAGAACTACTAAAACATGATTCTGTGAATGCTAAGATGAACAGGCACCTGCAGCTGCGCTTCAAGTCAATAAAGAGCCTATTGGACAAATATGTGGTTCTTGACTATATAAAGTCAGAAAAGAATCTTACAGACCACTTGACGAAGGGTCTGTCTAGGACATTGATCCTAGAATCATCGAGGGGGATGGGGTTAAGCCCATAGTATAGTCACCAGCAGTGACAACCCAACCGAGACTGACTGGAGATCCCAAGAAGCCTGTAACACCCAGTTTTCCAGATGAGGGTAATTTTGAAATTTTGTAATTATAATTATTATTTATTGATAATTATTTCATATTATGATTTTTGGTGATTTTTAATCATTTTTAAACTATTTAAAATTATGACTTGTGATTTTGATATTTTACTATTGTTTGGTTTTAATTTCGAAGAATTTGTCACCCCCAATTTTCAGAAACATAAGTATTTTTGTCATTTTGTATTTTTGAAATATTTTTGAAATTTATTTTATTATTTATGATATTATTTTGGGATTATTTGAGTCGGGTTCGAATTTCAGCTCAATCCGACTTGAAACGGGGACCCGGGGGTAGTGTTGACTTTAGTGGGCCCATACATTAGTTAGCCATAGCCCACATGATAGAAATATTTAGTTAGAGGTTAGACTAATTATTATGGATAAGGTTAGTGTGATTAGAGACTTTAGAATGACTAATTTATCCCCAACCAATTAGCCCTTTCCTAATACTAATAGAATATGTTAGTGGGGGCATTTTGGACCTTACCATAATAGGACAAATAGTCCCATATGGCCAGCCACTTTGGGAGAGGATAGGCTCAAGTTCATTTCATTATTCTCATCCACACTCTCTCTCTTGTTCTTCCCCAAATTTCTAGAGAGCAATCCCTAGCAATTTCTCCACCAAATCCTTCCATTTTGCCACCAAATCTTCTTCTTTCCTTCTCTATTCTAGCAAAGGAGGAAGCTACCCAAGTTTGGGAGGATTCGGAGCTCGTTCGTGTCCTTTTGGAATCTCTATGTGTCGGTGTCGCTCCGGGAAGTCTTTTCTTCGATTCGATCTACCGGGAGGTATAAATCCCTTCTCCTTTTCATTTTTTCATGCATATATGTCTATTTTGGACCCATAGGAATGACCCCCATGGTTGTATCTCCATTTGTGTCCATTTCGTGTCCATTTGGAGGTCATAGAGTGTCCTTTATGTTGTGGTTGTGTCCATGTGGGAAAATCCCAAATTTGGACACACTATGTGTTGTTGTTATGTATGAATAAATTATTACATGTTTAATCTCAATTTTTGTATTGGAGATGTGTTATATAGTGTCTCATATATATATATATTAGTGTAGAGAGTGAGTTCTTGATATATTATGTTATCTACTTGTGTTCTTTTGTCTCAAACTACCCAAATTCGTCATAATTTTTATCTACGTTTTTAGTAGCAATAGCAACTTAGAAATGTCATAACTTTTAGCTTAAAACTCCGATTTATCTCCCTTTTTTTTAAAAGAACTGTATCGAAGTTAGCTTTCCAAATATATATTTTAATAAGCCAAATTCTTTCTGTAACTTTCTGTAGAATTATTTGAGTGTCAGCTATACGAAAGACGAACGCGTTTCGGTATTTTTGCGATTCCGGGAGCTTCCGGACTCGAAAATGCGATCCGTTTGAAGTTTCGTAAAGCTAACATGAAGAGCTACAACATACTTTAATCCTAGAATTTAGTGAATGCCCAATTGGTACAGTATTGGTTTTAAGTAGAAGAGTGACTATACGATATATGCATTTTGTGTAACCTATGAGCCTATGTAGTATGGATATTAAATGAATATAGAGTATGTAATGCATGATATGTTAGATAAATAAAATAATATATATATATGATATATATTCTCTTTACATTAATGTATTATATGGTTGAATGCAAGCATGTAGGAATGCTATTAATATAATGCATATAAGCAATGCGTGAATGAAAGAATGATATACAATGTATGCATGAAAGTATATAATGAATGAAAGTATATAATGAATGCTAGATATAAATGCAAGGTATATATATATAATGATAGATATGAATGCATAATGTATAAATATTATAAATGCAATATTCTCATATGTAGACATAGAACCAATGCATAGCTGATATTTAGATTGAATGTTAGTTCATTTTAGGTTGTTCGAACACTGAACTGTCCATGTAAGCATATATACCTTCCTTTTCCTATTGCCAAGCCAATTTTAGTTTTCAATATAGTGGAATGTCTATAATTGTAATGTTAACCTTCAACCCCTTAATTCGAAATGTTAGTTAATTTCAGTATTAGACAATACATGAGCTGTATGCATATGGGATGTTGGCTTAATGGCAGATTTCAGATAACATGGTTCATTTTATGTGGTTAGTTACACCAGTTTATGGGATAGCTCACTTTAGTTTATATGTAAATGTGGAACTAAACTGAGAATGAACTTCACCCTCTGCACAAAGACACCCCCCTCTATATCAACCACCATGCCATGTAACCCTTCTCTAAATGATTGCTATAATATATATAGATTTATGTAAAGTATAGATGCATGTTAGTTACAACTTAAATAGTCTCTACTCTAATGTATCTAGATGTATACTTGTAGCCATGCATGTTAAGTATAATACATATGTAATGTAGATGGGTTAGCTTTGTGCCATGTGTAGTGTAAACTCATAACTAGTGTTGATTTCTCTTTTCATGTACACCTCCATGTTCACACACACACACATAGCTTTACATGTTAGTATATATATATATATATATATATATATATATATATATATATATAATGTTGAATATGCATGAATGTGATGTATCTTGATATGTGACTTGTATTGGCTTGTATAGCCTTGGATTTGTATGGTGTGTACTAGCTAGGGTAGACTGGTTAGGCCTAGTGAGACTTGACTGGACTAGGATGGACCTAGTTGACTAGAGTGTTGACCTAGTTTGACCTAGACAGTTGACCAGGTTTGACTTAGAGTTGACTTTGACCTAGATTGGCCTAGAAATCATGTAGATTGTATCATAAACTTTATTTACCTTATTTTAAACACATTATAACCTGTACTGCTCTATTTAGGACATTGTAACTCCGGTGCAGACATCTGATATTACACTACTCTTTTCAGAGTAGCAGGCGAGTACATTCTCTGATAGTTCTCTCATTTATTTGTCAATTACTGTACTTTAGTTCTAGTTAGCTGTATGTGATTCTCTGCTACAAACACGTATTTTTATTTCTGAATCCATGTATACGACACACATACTTACTCGTCTTACCTCTATTATTCGAATCACCATACGAATCACCATACGAATCACTATTCGAATTACCCTATTCGTATCTTCATATGTTGGTTGGACTTTTATTCGATTGATGTGTCGGATTTTGGATTCATTTGTATTAGATGGGCGGGAAAATACTTGATTAGACATGTGAACATTCCCACTATTCGAACCACCCCCTGTGAATATATTCGAACGATAGCCATTCCACACCCGGCCAGGTGTGTGATGTGCCGGATTTACCCATAGCCGTTTACATGTCTAACTAAGTATTTTAAAACACACTTGGAGAATTTATTCGAATCATTATTAGAACATCATGTGAATCACTATTCGTATCACCTTATTCGTATCACCTTATTCGATTCACCTTATTAGAATAATGATTAGAATTACATTCGACTCATCTTATATTAGACTCACATTGGGAATACACTCGACTTATATTGTACCATCTGAACTCATTATGTTACTCTAGTTAAGCTAGATTTTATTTTACAGTCTTTATTGCTATGATTTCTTCTCTTGTTTAGTTACTTACTTTCCTTGTACTTTATCTGTCTCTCCATACCATCACCTGAATATAAACTGCCATATTCATCAATACAACTGTCTATAACTGCTTTATAGTTCTCTGTCATTTACTTGGTTTTTTTAGATGAGATGTGCTCGTTCATGTCCTGACTGGACCTGTTGATAAATTTTACAGATAGCTTGGAGGTTGCCTGCTAGCCTAGAGGAGACACAGTAGAGATTGTATAGATAGTTATTTTAGTTGTCTTGAGTTGTATTTGCTTTATGGATTACTGCATTTGAGATTTGAGATATTTCTGGGTTTGTGTATCTTAGACACTTAGACTTCTATCTGCGGTATCTCTTTGTGGATTTCATATTTTATCTATCTTTTATCATGCTCTACCTTAGATGTGATTGAGACTGTATTTGCTATGTCACCTCCATTCGGAGTGTATATAGTGTAAATGTACCTTCATATTGTTAGATGTTTGACCTAGGACAGCGTTCTACCGCCGACACTGCGGCGTAGGCTGGACGTACCCACTTCTCGTGCCCTTATTCTAGGGTGCGGGTCGTGACACATTTTTAGTGGTGGTCCATGCAGGTCGAGTTTATGTAGTGGTATTCGAACTAGAGTATCACTACAGCCTGCAGTAGGATTAGGATATTTTGAAGGTATTCAATCACATTAGGAAAAACTCCTTATCAGATCCCTTTTATCTAAATTTGCTGCTTGTTGTTTTCCCTTGAATATAAACTGTTCTCCTTGAATTTTTGCTTCATTCTCAGAAATTGCTTCTTGTTTTGATCTGTCTTCATGATGGTTATGAAGACACGATCTCATCGCTTCGGTTCGGGGGATACTATCGAGAGGCTGGCCTCCTCTCGTCCTGTTCATCAGGGCCTCGAGATCGCAGCTTCTGTTGTGCCGACTCAGGTTGGCATTTCTGCTACATTGGAGGTGCACCTCCGTCTGTACAGAGACTTTTTCCCTTCGTTTTCGGTTTCTCTCAGCAGCAGAAATTTATGCAGCATCAGCAGCAGAGATTTGTGCAGTATCAACATCAGGCTGGAGGAAACCAGCAGGGTGAGCTATCGCCAGGACAGTCGAGGATGCACAGACCGTTGGAGATCTTGCTGCAAGTTCCGTTCTTCTCAATTCCATTCCCGCAATTGTATTTTATAATTACCTTGAAATCCGATTCTATCTGTTCCTTGTTGATTGATTAATTTTGTCATGTTACTCTTTTGTTGTGTTTGTTTTTCTTCTGAGAAAATCATATGGGCTAGGTCGCCTAAATCATGGGATCTATAATCCTCGATAGTCGTGTTAGTTGGCATAGTGAGGACATGTAGTCAGATTTTGGATGTATTCTCGGGTATGAGAATTTAAGGTTTTCGCCGTCGCATGCGGTAGTACGAAAATTTTAAATACCATGAACCTAGAGGTACGTACCTTAGTCAAGGACTCTGTGATTATCGTAGCCTTGCTCACTAGCATGATGAAGACTCTGGACAACATGATTTTGGACAGACGCATATGATTAACAGATTGTATCTTGAGAAGGTTTAAACATCATACCCTTTTGATTGTTATAAATGACTTTGGAGTAGGGATATTTAGTTTTGTAGAGCTTAGTCATAGGTAGTTCCTTCATAGTATAATGGTATGATGACTTGTAGAGTGTTTGTACCCTAGAGGTGATAGTTAGCATTGGTGTTAGAATAGTAACCCATTGCAGATGATTCTCCTGTTATCTATAATACCAACCAGTTACACATAGGATGTTAGTATGCCTTACATCCTTGATGATTATTACTACTTTTCCTTACCTTTTCCAGTAAGGCACCCATGACCAGAGCCTGCCTTTGAGTATAGTTGTAGTTTCACCTAAGACCGAGAGGTCTATTTGCTTAGATAGATTGTAGATGATATTGGCATATGGGATATAGGTTAGTTAATATCTATAGGTCATTGTTGTATAGGGTTATAAACATGTTGTTTAGCCTATACTTGGTTCAGTTTTCCATTTTAGTTAAGTTCCCTTCATGTTGAGTTCCTTTGTGTTGATCACCTTTATAGGCAGTGTGCAGACCCTTCACTAGATACCATGTCCCCTTGATTCAGACCATTCATCCTTAGCCTAGTTCTAAGCATTGTTTCAGACCCTTATAAGTTTAGTCTGCCTTAACCCTTGGTTGATCAGTCATGTATATATATATAGATGATATACTTAGGATATATGTGATGGGTTGTTGTTCTTGAGCATATATATATATATATATATATATATATATATATATATATATATATATATATGTGGTATTTGGTATTCATGTGCTTAGCTTGTAGGTATTTTAGTTATAGGTGACTTGATAGGATTGGAAAGTTAAGAGCTAGTCTATTATAGAGTTTCTCTTTTGCTAAATTCTAGTTGCCAACACCTAGATAGCTAGCATAGGTAAAACCGTAAGAAGTTGACCAGTTGATGACCAAGTACTTGGATGTTGAGAAATTGACTAGTGATTGACCCTTGACTATGTTTGACCTAGAAGGGGGTGCGATCATCTTAATTTCGAGGACGAAATTTTTATAAGGTGGGTAGGATTGTAACACCCAGTTTTCCAGATGAGGGTAATTTTGAAATTTTGTAATTATAATTATTATTTATTGATAATTATTTCATATTATAATTTTTGGTAATTTTTAATCATTTTAAACTATTTAAAATTATGACTTGTGATTTTGATATTTTACTATTGTTTGGTTTTAATTTCGAAGAATTTGTTACCCCCAGTTTTCAGGAACAGGAGTATTTTTGTCATTTTGTATTTTGGAAATTTATTTTATTATTTATGATATTGTTTTGGGATTATTTGAGTCGGGTTCGAATTTCAGCTCAATCCGACTTGAAACGGGGACCCGGGGGTAGTGTTGACTTTAGTGGGCCCACACATTAGTTAGCCATGGCCCACATGATAGAAATATTTTAGTTAGATGTTAGACTAATTATTATGGATAAGGTTAGTGTGATTAGAGACTTTAGAATGACTAATTTATCCCCAACCAATTAGCCCTTTCCTAATACTAATAGAATAGGTTAGTGGGAGCATTTTGGACCTTACCATAATAGGACAAATAGCCCCATATGGCCAGCCACTTTGGGAGAGGATAGGCTCAAGTTCATTTCATTATTCTCATCCACACTCTCTCTCTTGTTCTTCCCCAAATTTCTAGAGAGCAATCCCTAGCAATTTCTCCACCAAATCCTTCCATTTCGCCACCAAATCTTCTTCTTTCCTTCTCTATTCTAGCCAAGGAGGAAGCTACCCAAGTTTGGGAGGATTCGGAGCTCGTTCGTGTCCTTTTGGAATCTCTACGTGTCGGTGTCGCTCCGGGAAGTCTTTTCTTCGATTCGATCTACCGGGAGGTATAAATCCCTTCTCCTTTTCATTTTCTCATGCATATATGTCTATTTTGAACCCATAGGAATGACCCCCATGGTTGTATCTCCATTTGTGTCCATTTCGTGTCCATTTGGAGGTCATAGGAGTGTCCTTTGTTTGTGGTTGTGTCCATGTGGGAAAATCTCAAATTTGGAGACACTATGTGTTGTTGTTATGTATGAATGAATTATTACATGTTTAATCTCATATTTTTGTATTGGAGATGTGTTCTATAGTGTCTCATATATATATATATTAGTGTAGAGAGTGAGTTCTTGATATATTATGTTATATACTTGTGTTCTTTTGTCTCAAACTACCCAAATTCGTCATAATTTTTATCCACATTTTTAGTAGCAATAGCAACTTAGAAATGTCATAACTTTTAGCTTAAAACTCCGATTTATCTCTCATTTTTTTTAAAAGAACCGTATCAAAGTTAGATTTCCAAATATATATTTTAATAAGCCAAATTCTTTCTGTAACTTTCTGTAGAATTATTTGAGTGTCAGCTGTACGAAAGACGAACGCGTTTCGGTATTTTTGCGATTCCGGGAGCTTCCGGACACGAAAATGCGATCCGTTTGAAGTTTCGGAAAGCTAACATGAAGAGCTACAATATACTTTAATCCTAGAATTTAGTGAATGCCCAATTGGTACAGTATTGGTTTTAAGTAGAAGAGTGACTATACGATATATGCATTTTGTGTAACCTATGAGCCTATGTAGTATGGATATTAAATGAATATAGAGTATATAATGCATGATATGTTAGATAAATAAAATAATATATATATATATGATATATATTCTCTTTATATTAATGTATATATATGGTTGAATGCAAGCATGTAGGAATGTTATTAATATAATGCATATAAGCAATGCATGAATGAAAGAATGATATACAATGTATGCATGAAAGTATATAATGAATGCTAGATATAAATGCAAGGTATATATATAATGATAGATATGAATGCATAATGTATAAATATTATAAATGCAATATCAGATTTCATATGTAGACATAGAACCAATGCATAGCTGATATTTAGATTGAATGTTAGTTCATTTTAGGTTGTTCGAACACTGAACTGTCCATGTAAGCATATATACCTTCCTTTTTCTATTGCCAAGCCAATTTTAGTTTTCAATATAGTGGAATGTCTATGAATGTAATGCTAACCTCCAACCCCTTAATTCGAAATGTTAGTTAATTTCAGTATTAGACAATGCATGAGCTGTATGCATATGGGATGTTGGCTTAATGGCATATTTCAGATAACATGGTTCATTTTATGTGGTTAGTTACACCAGTTTATGGGATAGCTCACTTTAGTTTATATGTAAATGTGGAACTAAACTGAGAATGAACTTCACCCTCTGCACAAAGACACCCCCCTCTATATCAACCACCATGCCATGTAACCCTTCTCTAAATGATTGCTATAATATATATAGATTTATGTAAAGTATAGATGCATGTTAGTTACAACTTAAATAGTCTCTACTCTAATGTATCTAGATGTATACTTGTAGCCATGCATGTTAAGTATAATACATATGTAATGTAGATGGGTTAGCTTTGTGCCATGTGTAGTGTAAACTCATAACTAGTGTTGATTTCTCTTTTCATGTACACCTCCATGTTCACACACACACACACACATAGGTTTACATGTTAGTTCTTTTCTCTTATATATATATATATAATGTTGAATATGCATGAATGTGATGTATCTTGATATGTGACTTGTGTTGGCTTGTATAGCCTTGGATTTGTATGGTGTGTACTAGCTAGGGTAGACTGGTTAGGCCTAGTGAGACTTGACTGGACTAGGATGGACCTAGTTGACTAGAGTGTTGACCTAGTTTGACCTAGACAGTTGACCAGGTTTGACTTAGAGTTGACTTTGACCTAGATTGGCCTTGAAATCATGTAGATTGCATCATAAACTTTATTTACCTTATTTTAAACACATTATAACCTGTACTGCTCTATTTAGGACATTGTAACTCCGGTGCAGACATCTGATATTAGACTACTCTTTTCAGAGTAGCAGGCGAGTACATTCTCTGATAGTTCTCTCATTTATTTGTCAATTACTGTACTTTAGTTCTAGTTAGCTGTATATGATTCTCTGCTACAAACACGTATTTTTATTTCTGAATCCATATATATGACACACATACTTACTCGTCTTACCTCTATTATTCGAATCACCATACGAATCACCATACGAATCACGATTCGAATCACCCTATTCGTATCTTCATATGTTGGTTGGACTTTTATTCGATTGATGTGTCGGATTTTGGATTCATTTGTATTAGATGGGCGAAGAAATACTTGATTAGACATGTGAACATTCCCACTATTCGAACCACCCCCGGTGAATATATTCGAACGATAGCCATTCCACACCCGGCCAGGTGTGTGATGTGCCGGATTTACCCATAGCCGTTTACATGTCTAACTAAGTATTTTAAAACACACTTGGAGAATTTATTCGAATCATTATTAGAACATCATGTGAATCACTATTCGTATCACCTTATTCGTATCACCTTATTTGATTCACCTTATTAGAATAATGATTAGAATTACAATCGACTCATCTTATATTAGACTCACATTGGGATTACACTCGACTTATATTGTACCATCTGAACTCATTATGTTACTCTAGTTCAGCTAGATTTTATTTTACAGTCTTTATTGCTATGATTTCTTCTCTTGTTTAGTTACTTACTTTCCTTGTACTTTATCTGTCTCTCCATACCATCACCTGAATATAAACTGCCATATTCATCAATACAACTGTCTATAACTGCTTTATAGTTCTCTGTCATTTACTTGGGTTTTCTAGATGAAATGTGCTCGTTCCTGTCCTGACTTGACCTGTTGATAATTTTACAGATAGCTTGGAGGTTGCCTGCTAGCCTAGAGGAGACACAGTAGAGATTGTATAGATAGTTATTTTAGTTGTCTTGAGTTGTATTTGCTTTATGGATTACTGTATTTGAGATTTGAGATATTTTCTGGGTTTGTGTATCTTAGACACTTAGACTTCTATCTGCGGTATCTCTTTGTGGATTTCATATTTTATCTATCTTTTATCATGCTCTACCTTAGATGTGATTGAGACTGTATTTGCTATGTCACCTCCATTCGGAGTGTATATACTGTAAATGTACCTTCATATTGTTAGATGTTTGACCTAGGACAGCGTTCTACCGCCGACATTGCGGCGTAGGCTGGACGTACCCACTTCTCGTGCCCTTACTCTAGGGTGCGGGTCGTGACAAAGCCGGTTCAATGGGTAGAAACAAGCTGGACTAGGTGACTATTATGGAACACTGACCTGAGATTAAATTCTCTTTAAAATAAAAGCCCAGGAGGCTGTACATGTGTACATTCATACCCCATCCCTATGGTGACAGTGTTCCTTTTGTGATATGGATATGGTGAGTTTAAACTCTTAATAAGTCCAAGCATAATATGCAGGGTTGATTCCTATCACCAACCCTTAAGGACTTACCTATATGAGATGTCGTGAGGGCCGCGACTATAGGACAGGGCGATCCTAAACAACTCTCATGAATGTGTAAAAGTGCGCATGGCCAACCAAGCGCGCCACCCGATAGACCCAAGTACCTCTAGCGTACTATGTGTGGTATTTTCTGAGTCTGGTTCAAGAAGACTGATTCAAGGCGTAGTCCATTAAGCTCTTCTTCAGACAAAGACAATAGTCACTACGTGAGATTCAAGGCTGTCGTCCATCTCATTTATGCATAGTATTCAACTGCTCAGAAATCTTTCTCACCTTTAACTTTTCTCTTTCGTTTCTTTCCTCTATTATTTCGGAACTTGGTTTTTTGGGGGGGGGGATTGTTGTAGCTATTGCTACTAATTACAAAAAACAAATTTCCTCATCATTTATTTTCAACCGTTACAAATTATTTATTCTATAACTTTTTGAATGTTTGAATCATGTCCAGATTCAATGTGTCACATTTTTATCATGTGCTACAATTTTTGTAACATTAAAATTAAATAGACCATTTTAATATCCTCATTATTCCATCCTTTGGCAAATAGCCTATATAATGAGGTTTCCTCCTCCTATCTTTGACATGAAAAAAAGATCATTGCGAAAGCTCTCTCTCTCTCTCTCAAATTCTCTTCCCTACTGTTCTTCATTTGTTGCTCTGGCGGAGCTAAGTCGGGGTCATTGAGCTAAGTCGGGGTCATTCTCTCGACGTCGTGTGCGACAACGAGATTACGGTAGAGCGGGAATTTTACCACTAGGAGCGTTCGGATACCGTCTGCACATAGACCCGGACTATTTCTTAGGGCAGTGCTACGTTCGCGACTTCCCCGGAGGCCGGTAACATTTAATCATTTTATTTTTCTTGCAATTTTCAAAAACGAAGAATTGTGAAGAAATTCTAACAATTTAGCTATCAAATATTCTCTATGAGGGTGTACATGCACAGGAGGATATACATGCAAGCCAAAGGAAACCAAATTGGTATGCATGATACTAGGGGTTCTTGAATGAGTGCATGGGAGACAAGTGTGCATTATGGGTTCACAATTAATGGCAAGGATTTTGATGTCTATTTGGAATAATGAGGGTATTAGGTTCACTTGTGGATACTGTCCCAGAAGGTAAGGAGGGACTTGATGTTAAGCTAGGGAGAAACACCGTAAAGATAAGAGGAGCTTGACTAAAAAAATTCTAGTTAATGGAGTTGAATTGAGGATATGATGTATGCATGAATCGGATTATTGCAGTATCAAAGTATATGTTGAGTGTGTATGACCCGTCAGAATGAAGAGGGTGGGTGCTGTCACGACCCGCATCCAGTGTAGGGGCAAGAGAAGTGGGTACGTCCAGCCTACGCCACAGTGTCGGCGGTAGAACGATGTTCTAGGTCACTATCTAATCAACAACTCTCACAATTATATAATGAACTTGTCAAATCTCAACTCCGAACAGAGGACAAGTATAGATATAATAAAATCTCAATCACAGTCTAAGCACGATAAGATAACACAAAAGTTTATAACTAAGACTAAATAACAACAAAAAACCAACTACTAAATAATAATAATCTCAAACAATCTCAAAACAAAAACAATATCTCAACTTATTACAATTCAAATTCTGAAACATGAAAACTAAACCAAGTCTACTAGCTAGTCTCCCGATCACTCCTGAGTGTCGGGGCCAAAGGTAGCTAAGCCATCTCTTGGTTCATAGTAAGTAGGACAAGTGTCCTCGGGGCAAGCATCTGTAATATTTTTTCAACATCCAGTCAGGATTGGAACGAACACAACTCATCTAAAAATTCTAAGTAAATGGCAAAGACTATAAAACAGTTATAGACAGTTTTATTGATGAATATGGCAGGATTTTATAAAGGTAATGATATAGAACAACAGTCAAGGTACAAGGGAAGTAATGTAACAAAACAAGAGAAGAAATATGGCAAGAAAGACTGTAATACAAGCTAGCTGAACTGGAGTAACATGATATAAGTCCAGATAGTACAATGTAAGTCGAGTGTAATCCCAATGTGATTCTAATACAAGATGAGTCGAATGTGATTCCAACTAATGTTCTAATAAGGTAGTTCGAATAAGGTGGGGCTAATAATGATCCATGATGGTTCTAATAATGATTCTAATCAATGATCCAAGTGTGTTTTAAAATACTGAGATAGACATGTAAATGGCTAAAGGTAATACAGCACACCGCATACCTGGCCAAGTGTGGGATGACTATCGTTCGAATATCATTCATAGAGAGGTGGTTCGAATAGTAGAAAATGTTCACATGTCTAATCAAGTATTTTTCCGCCCATCTAATACAAGTGAATCCATAATCCGACACATCAATCGAATACAAGTTCAACCAGCACATGAAGATGCTAATAGGTGGTGCGAATAGTTCGAATAGTAGAGGCTAAACGAGTAAAGTATGTGTGTCGCATACATGAATTCAGAATTATCAATACGTGTTAGTAACAAAAAATCACGTAGAACTAACTAGAACTGAAATACAGTAATCGACAAGTAAATGAAATAACTATCAGAGAATGTACTCGCCTGATACCCTGAATGACTGATGAATATCAGATGTCTGAACAGGAGCCGCAATGTCCTATTTAAATTAATATATATTTCAATATAATATTAATTGAAGTTACAATACATTCTACATGATTATAGGTCAATCTAGGTCAATGTCAACTCTGGTCAACTCTGGTCAAACTAGTCAACATCTAGGATTTGGTCAACTAGGTCAACCTTAGTCAACTAAGTCAAACTCTAGTCAAGCTAGGCTAATTGGTCACATATTGACTCAATTTTGACTTTTGGTCAACTCTAGTCAACTTGAACTATTTGGTCAAACTTTGGTCAATTCAGGGGTTTTAGAACGTACACTTATCAACTTTGGTCAAACTTTGGTCAACTTAGTCAAATTAGCCTATTAGGTTCAATACCAAGTCATTCTAGGTCTAGGACTAGTCAACTAAGTCTAAACAACCATCCTATAAGGTAACTATACTCTAAGCCCAAATACAATATAGATACAATACATACATTCATGTATACATACTTAGCTTACATACATATCATGCGTACCTTGCATATCATGTATATTACATTACATGATACATATATGTATACTTTATATATCATTCATGCATTACATTCATAGAGGCATACATACATGGATTGCAATATATTATGCATACTTATCTTGCATTACCTCATAAGTTCATATCATGCTTGCATTATATATTGCATTCAAACATACATGTAAAGAGAGGGGAAACAGTAAAAGGAAGAGGGAAAACTGGAACAGTGGACTGAAATGGGCTGAGGGTTAACATATTAAGCAATTTCAGTTCATGCATTGCATTACCTATATACATATTAGTGCATTGCTTACATATATGCATACATGTATTATTCATGTCTAACATTACATTCATGCATTCAAAATCCCAAGCAAATCTTAGTTTGCATACATTATATATCATTCAGTTATATAACTATGAAACCCAATCAATCTCAGTTATATAGGTTGAAATGCAAGTTGAAAACCACATCAATCCCAACTCAAAATAACAGTTAATGACAACTCCAGATACCAACAATTCAAAATATGAAAAAGAAAAGTTTATCAAATAGAGATAATTTTGAAACCCAAGCCACTAATTCAAATTGACACCAAAACATTTTCTTTTGAAAACTCAATTGAAAACACAACATCAACATAAACCTGTGGAGCTTATTACAACATCAATGCATTTGAATTTACTAAAAACCAAAACATTTGCCAATTCAAAATATCCTCAAATATGGAACATAACACAGTTCTCATGTGAACATGAATTTTCGAAAGTCCAAAACAACAAAACTTCGAAATAACATAGTGAATCAAGCATACAGTCATAGGGATATAAACCACGTGTCGCAAGAAGCCCATCGTGTCCAAAAATAGGACAATGTGTCAAATTCATCAAAATGCAAAAGGTATCAGAAAATAACAAAGAACTCCTCGTGCGTGCCTGTTGAGTCCTCGTGGACTCGACACAGAGTACGAGGCAAGTCGTGCTCGTGTACACGTATAGAGGGCACATAGGGGTACGTGTTCGACACCCTGATATGTGTCTAGGTTGTGTCGTGTCGTGTCAGTTGATGCGTATCAGTGAATATTTGACAGTGTGCACAGTGACAGGCAAGATCAGTACGGAATGAATAACTTTCAAACCACTAGATAAAATCCCACGAAACTTGGTCAGCCTAGTGTCAGACATGTGACCTACATGTCCACCAAGTTTTGTGTCAAACTATGCTGTGTCGTGTCCTACGTGATCCCCGAGCAGTAGGGGACATCACGAACCTCGTGCATGAGGTGCGTGTCCAATTTGGACACAAAAAGGGTACAAAAATCAACTCAGTAAAAAGGAAATCAAATCCTCATATATAGGGCTTCCTAAATATGAAATTTGTTTTGAAAATGGTGAACAAACAATTTATTGAAATATTTCATCGAATACTTGATAATATACACCGATACGCATATCAAATGGAAACGAATTTCTACCAAACTTGAGGGACAACTAGAAGACACCTAAATGAATACAACTATGGAAAGAAATCAAGAATTTGAATGAGTTTGATGTGTTTTATCTATTGAGAGTGAATCTCAATGAAAAGCCTATGAAATGAGGTCTTCTCACCAATGGTATCCTCTACTGTAGGGGAGTCCAATGTAATTGATTTGGTCCAAATTGGAGTTGATTTGAAGAAAGGGGCTAAAATTGGGGTAGAACTATAAATTGGGGTTCTTTAGGGGCTATTCAAAAGAGGCAAGGGGTGCTAAGAGATGTTATATAGAGGGGTGGGGATGCTTGATGGCTGTCCAGGGTTCATTCTAGGGTTAGGGTTAATGTCACGATCCGCACCCGCTTTTTCGGATACGAGACGTGTCCAAGCCAGCCTACGCCGCAGAGTCGGCGGTAGAACGCTGTCAAGCCCGCAAGAAATAAATGCTCAAAATATAACACTTGCTGCTCATTCACATTTCTAAATTTGTTACAATATTTACACCATTTATAATTAAAGAAAATACAAGATTTTACAATTAATGAAAATAATACTGTAACACCCAGTTTTTCAGATGAGGATAATTTTAAAATTTTATAATTATAATTATTATTTATTGATATTTATTTCATATTATGATTTTTGGTAATTTTTAATCATTTTTAAACTATTTAAAATCATGACTTATGATTTTGGTGTTTTGCTAGTGTAACCTTAGAGACTGTTGATCTAGAGCCTAGCCATGTGATTATGGTATTTCATTTATCATTTTTAGCTTGAGGGTATTTTTTTGTCATTTTTGGGTTTATTTGATTTTAATATTATTTATTTGAATTTATGGAAATTTTTAGGAATTATTTTGGATGATGGTTGACTAGGTTGACTTTGACTAGCATTGACTTTGGTAGACTAGTCTAGAAGCTAACCCTAGTTGTGACTGCCTTGGTTAGGATAAGTAACCCTAGTCTAACTAGAGTTAACCCATGATTTAGTCTTTTAGACTCGAGTTAGAATAGAGAGGGTTAAGTCATAAGTCATGACTTATGGTTTTGAGACCAATAGATAATCACTTAGCCATAGCTTGTGAAACTTGGCCCAAGGTCCATAGCCCATCACTAAACCCTAATCCTAACCCACTATGGCCAGCCACCTAGGGAATCCCACCCTATTTAATGCCTCCTTCATTTAGGGTTAGCCTCCCTTGGAAATAGATCTTAAGTTTAGAATGAGGTAAATCCCCAACTTTAGAAATTCATATCAAATCCATTTTAATTCCTTTTTAATCCAAACAAATTGCAATAGGTTCTAATTAGTGTGTTCTTGCTGTTTGTGGAAGTTTTTCTCAGTTTGTGAACAATTTGGTAAAGTTTGGAAAGCAAGGAGAACACCCCTCTTTAGAGCTTTTTGAGGAGATTGATACCTATAGGTAATTCCCTAAAACTCTATTATAGTTGCTGTTATTTTTGTATATTAGCCTAGATCTAGGTGTCCCCTAGCTAACCCTAGAATTTTGTGGCATATTGTGTCCATTTCGTGTCCTAAATGGACACGTATCAGTCCACTATGCTGAGTGTTTGATGAAATGTCCCAAAGGTAATTTCGACCTATTTTTTGAAAGCTTTTGAATAGGAAATTGTGTTTTAGTTTCGTTTAAGAGTTTCTTAGTGTCTGAGCGTGTTTCGTGTCGTTTTGGTGTTGTGTCGAACCCTTGGACTCGCCTGCGCGCGCGTGACAGCATTGCCCTGCTACCCGACCCCTATTTCTCCCTACACACGACACGATTTGACACAAAACTTAGGGTGAAGGTCGGGACATGACTGACACTGTGCCCACAAAATTTGGGGTGGTGTCGGGTCGTGTCGAGGGAGAAAACACGCGCGTACTATTTTTGTACAGACTGTGCACAGGCGGAAATTGGCCACTGATACGCGTGTCGGGTCGCGTCTAGACACGTTGTGGATGCATGGCGACACGTGGGTTGGCTAGACCTATACCTAGTCTAGGTGTGGACAGGAACACGTGGTGTCTTGTGCCCTGTGTCGTGTCCACGGGTCACTGTCCTCACCGCACGAGCCTGTGCACCCACTGATTTCTGTTATTTATGTTTCTCCTGTTTTGGACACTTCGTATCCAGCAATGTGGACACGAAATCATCTCCGTAACCCATGTACACACGTATCACACCTCTGTACACGATTGAGTCTTGGTTTTGAATTGTTTTGGTGTTCGAATGTGATTTGGGTTTAAAACTGCCATTTTTTCCTGATACTCATGAACTAAGTATAATTTGTGTTTTACTGATTGTTAATGATTAGTTTAGTTTAACATATCAATTCACATGTTTAACAGTTCGTCCATTTCTGAAATCTTGTGTAGATTGTTAGGTTTTCAAATGGTTTGATTCAAAATTGTTTAACTGCCTGATACTTGGTTCCCCATTTTCTATTTTTACTGATATTTTCGAAAACTGAGATAGATTGTAGAAGACTGAGTTTTTTTTAATTCAATTTAGTATGTCAATTGAATTGTATGATCACTAAGGTTTGATTTAAATCTGAGATCTTGAATGTAACTAAATAACTGGAAATTGGTTTTGATAATGTTAAACTGAGAACTAATGAGTATAACATGAGATTTCGAAAACAACATGAAAATTTTATTTTGGTTTTGCTAAAAACCTGAGATTAAATGTACATAGGAAATCCTGAAATGGCAATTGTGTAAACCTGAGAATAGATTAGGAATTTGACTTGATTTACATTGTTACACACACACACAGGCTACCCTCATTCCTATTAACATCCCACACACACACACTCTTCACATTCTCTCTTTCACTCACTGTCTACACAAATTCACACACATACACATTTATGCATATGTTGACACCTATATCTAGGTTACACACACATGGAAATAGACACACATATATTTCACTGCTTTGAATTTCTGAGAACACATTGCACAAATTCTGAGAATTAAGTCACTGTTTTCCTATGTATCCACACACACACTTTGCACATTGTTTTCAAATCTAAGATTTAATACCATGTTATATACACACATGTCACTGTTGAAATCTGAGATTGACATGGACACCTTCTCACACATTAACTCTCACCACATACACACACATGTATTTACCCCTTAACCCCCTCTCTATATCTCTATGTGTATATATATGAATATATGTATGAATGTATATATGTAAATATGTATGTAGGCATATGTGTAAAGCATGTGGGAGAATAATATGAATATACATTGTAGGCATATGTGTAAGGCATGTAGGAAATGCATAGATGCATGAAGGAAATGAATGTATACATATATGTTAGCTAGAAGTTCTACTTTACCTAATGCCACAATGTTATACACACACACAACCTATATATATACCCTATATACATATATTGTTATATATGTGAATGAAATGTGAATATAAATGTGATACTAGACTAGATTACTTGGTTGTGTGTACTTAGCTAGCTAGATGTGATGCTAGACTATGGTTAGCTTGTGTGCAGCATAGTTAGTTGCCACTATGTGTGGGATACCTAGAATTGACTTGATTAAGCCTAGATTAGACTAAATTAGACTAGTTCACCAAGATTGACCAAGCCCTAACTAGTTTGACCTAATTTGACTAGATGTTGACTTGGTTTGACCCAGAGTTGACCAAAAGTTGACACCTAGATTGACCTAGAAAATCATGTAGATGCATTGTACACTTCAATTTTAACCCCCTTGTATGCATCATGACTTGTGTTGCTCTAAATAGGACTCAGATACCTCATTTTGGACGGTATATTCTCACAGACATTCAGATCGCAGGCGAGTACATTCTCTGATCGTTTCATACTTGTTACGACTTATATTCTTGCTCTAGATTACTTTACTTGATGCTGTCACGTTATCATCACGGATTGGTACTATATGGATCTCTTCTTGGGATGTTATCCCCCTTAGCGAGCGCATCAGATACTTTGTGTCATGTGTTTCATGTACATCATGTATTCCTTTCTCTTGCGTTATTCATGTACACTCATGTTCTCTCATGTACGCTCATGTACTTTCATGTGCTCTCATGTACGTTCATGTTTTCTCATGTGTTTCGTGTGTAACAAAAACATCATGTCCGTAACGTAACTTGACTGGATCCTTATGTATTGATTATGGGTAGGGGTGAGCATAAATGGTCATGTGATTACCCATCGTGTACACTCTGTTACTTTCCATGTTTTATCATGTACAACCTAAGCCAATTATACGCCACCTCGTACTCTAAATCACTAGTCACTTACAGTTCTTACTTATCATATATATATTTCCAGTTTTCAAATATCTCTCATGTTTTCATGTACATCTTCTTACAGCGTTTCATGTATCTTACTCTATTGCTTGCTTTATATTTCCTGCCATGATATGAACTGCATGAGATGTACTGTACTCGCTCCCGTCCTGACTGGACCTGTTGAAAATATTACAGATGATACCGAGGACTTCTGCCCGACCTACTATGGAGCCCATCTAGACGATACCTGTTAGTTGGACCCATAGGAGGATCCAGCTCTAGCTGAGGATGTCATCCCTACTGCTTAGACTAGATTAGCTGGGCTTTATCTTATTTCTTATGTCATTTGTTTTGACTTCAGAGTTGTATTATTTTCTGGATGTTGCTGAGTTGTTAGCTTAGATACTTAGACTCTTCTGATCATCTGTACTTCATTTTGAGTTCTATATCATATCGTACTTCTTCTTTCTTAGTTGTGATTGAGTTTACATTCTGCTATGTCACCCCCATTCGGGGAGTATAAACTGCTTAGCATTATATTGTTAGATGTTGTGACCTAGGACAGCGTTCTACCGCCGACACTGCGGCGTAGGCTGGACGTACCCACTTCTCGTGCCCTTACTCTAGGGTACGGGTCGTGACACATTTTTAGTGGTGGCCCATGCAGGTCGAGTTTATGTAGTGGTATTCGAACTAGAGTATCACTACAGCTTGCAGTAGGAATTAGAATATTTTTGAAGATACTCAATCACACTAGGAAAACTCTTAATCAGATTCCTTTTATCTAAATTATTGCTTATTGACTTCCCTTGAATATAAACTGTCCTCCTTTGAATTTTTGCTTCATTCTCAGAAATTACTTCTTGTTTTGATCTGTCTTCATGATGGTTATAGAGACACGATCTCATCGCTCCGGTTCGGAGAATACTATCGAGAGGCTGGCCACCTCTCGTCCTGTTCATCAGGGCCTCGAGACCGCAGCTCCTGTTGTGCCAACTCAGGTTGGCGTTTCTGCTACATTGGAGGTGCACCCTCGTCTGTACAGAGACCTTTTTCCATCATTCCCGATTTCTCTCAGCAGCAGCGGTTCATGCAGCATCAACAGCAGACCAGAGGAAACCAGCGAGGGCGAGCTTCGCCAGGACAGTCGAGGATACACTGGCCATTAGAGATCTTGCTGCAGGATTCTGATCTTCTCGATTCCATTTCCACAATTGCCTCTTATAACTATCTTAAAATTCGATTCCATCTGCTCCTTGTTGACTGATCAATTTGTTATGTTGTTCTTGTGTTACGTTTGTTTGTTTTTTTTCTTCTGAGAAAATCATATGGGCTAGGCCACCTCAGTTGTGGGATCTAGAATCTTCGATAGTCATGTTAGCTGGCATAGTGAGAACATATAGTCAGATTTTGGACGTATTTCTCGGGTGTGGGAATTTAAGGTTTTTGCCGTCGCATGCGGAAATGCGAAAATTTTAAATACCATGATTCTAAAAGTATATGCCTTGGTCAAGGACTCTGTGATTATCGTAGCCTTGCTCACTAACATGACGAAGACTCTGAGTAACATGATTTTGGACAGACGCATATGATTATCAAATTTTATCTTGAGAATGTTTCAACATATCATCTCTATCATACCCTTCTGTTGTTTTTAAAATTGTATTCCATCGAATAACTTAGGAGTAGGGATATTTTAGTTTGTAGAACTTATTCATAGGTAGATCTTTATAGTGTAATGATATGACGACTTGTAGAGTGTCTGTACCCTAGAGATGATAGTGAGTAGTGGTATTAGAATAGTAACCCATTGTAGATGATTTTTCTGTTATTTATAATACCAACCAGTTTACATATTGGGTGTTAGTATGCCTTACAGCCTTGATGATTATTATTATTTTCCTTACCTTTTTTCAGTGAGGCACCCATGACCAGAGCCTGTCCTTGAGTATAGTTGTAGTTCACCTAAGACTGAGAGGCCTATATATATAGATTGCAGATGATATACTTAGGATATATGTGATGGGTTGTTGTTCTTGAGCATATATATATGTGGTATTTGGGATTGGTGTGCTCAGCTTGTAGGTACTTAGTTATGGGTGACTTGATAGGATTGGAAAGTTAAGAGCTAGCCTATTATAGAGTTTCTCTTTTTGCTAAATTCTAGTTGCCAACACTTAGGTAGCTAACATAGGTAAAATCCTAAGGAGTTGACCAGCTGATGACCAAGTACTAGGATGTTAAAAAAATTGACTAGTGATTGACCCTTGAGTATGTTTGACCTAGAAGGGGGTGCGATCATCTTAATTTCGAGGACGAAATTTTTATAAGGTGGGTAGGATTGTAACACCCAGTTTTCCAGATGAGGGTGATTTTAAAATTTTGTAATTATAATCATTATTTATTGATATTTATTTCATATTATGATTTTTGGTAATTTTTAATCATTTTTAAACTATTTAAAATCATGACTTATGATTTTGGTGTTTTGCTAGCATAACCTTAGAGACTGTTGATCTAGAGCCTAGCCATGTGATTAGGGTATTTTATTTATCATTTTTAGCTTGAGAGTATTTTTATCATTTTTTGGTTTATTTGATTTTAATATTATTTATTTGAATTTATGGAAATTTTTAGGAATTATTTTGGATGATGGTTGACTAGGTTGACTTTGACTAGCATTGACTTTGGTAGACTAGTCTAGAAGCTAACCCTAGTTGTGACTGCCTTGGTTAGGATAAGTAACCCTAGTCTAACTAGAGTTAACCCATGATTTAGTCTTTTAGACTCGAGTTAGAATAGAGAGGGTTAAGTCATAAGTCATGACTTATGGTTTTGAGACCAATAGATAATCACTTAGCCATAGCTTGTGAAACTTGGCCCAAGGCCCATAGCCCATCACTAAACCCTAACCCTAACCCACTATGGCCAGCCACCTAGGGAATCCCACGATATTTAATGCCTCCTTCATTTAGGGTTAGCCTCCATTGGAAATAGATCTCAAGTTTAGAAAGAGGTAAATCCCCAACTTTAGAAATTCATATCAAATCCATTTTAATTCCTTTTTAATCCAAACAAATTGCAATAGGTTCTAATTAGTGTGTTCTTGCTGTTTGTGGAAGTTTTTCTCAGTTTGTGAACAATTTGGTGAAGTTTAGGAAGCTAGGAGAACACCCCTCTTTAGAGCTTTTTGAGGAGATTGATACCTACAGGTAATTCCCTAAAACTCTATTATAGTTGCTGTTATTTTTGCATATTAGCCTAGATCTAGGTGTCCCCTAGCTAACCCTAGAATTTTGTGGCATATTGTGTCCATTTCGTGTCCTAAATAGACACGTATCAGTCCACTATGCTGAGTGTTTGATGAAATGCCCCAAATGGGATTTCGACCTATTTTTTTGAAAGCTTTTGAATAGGAAATTGTGTTTTAGTGTCGTTTAAGAGTTTCTTAGTGTCTGAGCGTGTTTCGTGTTGTTTTGGTGTCGTGTCGAACCCTTGGACTCGCCTGCGCGCGCGTGACAGCATTGCCCTGCTACCCGACCCCTATTTCTCCCAACACACGACACGATTTGACACGAAACTTGGGGTGAAGGTCGGGGACATGACTGACACTGTGCCCACAAAATTTGGGGTGGTGTCGTATCGTGTCGAGGAAGAAAACACGCGCGCACTGTTTTTGTACAGACTGTGCACAGCAGAAATTGGCCACTGATGTCACGCCCCGATTCCGTAGAATCGATAGTCGTCCCCCGAGCGTGATGCCATGCAAGCCTAAGTTGCGCTCGCACAAGGCATAGTCATAAGGTTATCCGAAACACAACAACAAGAGAATGCACAGAGTAAATTGAACACACATTATAGAGAAGAAAATTTAAGCTTTATTGATAATGAACATCATTTTACAGACTCGATACAAAGGCTCCGTGCGGGCTTTTTACAAACTGACTCCATAACAAAATGAACGTCGACGAGATAGCCATTCCATATATTTCATCCCTTGATTACAACCAGCATTACAAAACCACCTGGGATGACGGAAAGCCGCTCCATCTGTCTTCTTGGCCTTCGACAGCGGAGTCTTCAAAAGTTTGATCCAAGCTTCGATGCACGGACGAAGCTTCAAAACACACGAGCGTTGCCTCCCTTCACGTAGCACGCTCCTCCCGATCTATCGCACCTGTAGAGAGAGCGAGGATCAGTACAATCAACATGTACTGGCGAGTGGCTAATTAATTTCCAGGCTCTCATTTGGTTCAAGAATTTAGATAAAATCATGCAACTTGCTTTTAGTGGTCTTTCTAGCCATCCTAGATATTTTCATAAGAAGCATTAAGTTACACCAAGATTTCCTCCGGCAGAGCGCACCGTGCGACATAAAAACTTACCATCACTTTCCTTGTTAGTTGATAACAATTTATATCAAGTGTTTGATATGGAGGTCACTGGCATTAACTAGTCATCTTGGACATAGCCTGGCAATACGGGACCCTTGCAACGCAAGTAGCGAGCCCCGATGCAAGTCCCCGTCTTACCGATTGCCTATTACCCAGCTCGGCTATAACCTGTTTCTTCCTAGGCCGAGTCGGTCCCGTGGCCCCGGGTTGCCGCTCGAAGAAACCATCGCCCTTGTCGACAAGTTGTCCATGACCATGATAGGTTAACATGGTGTATTTAAGATACCGTTGGGGCTTGTTATGTAATCAATTCATTTACTTGTTCATTTTGCAGGCCTAAAATAATTCTCTCTCTTTTCAACACAACTCATTCTTTTTCACTTCTAACATACAGGACTTGTATTCTGTAAGCAATTTATTCAATTTTTAATATCATTACCCGAGTTCTCATTTTGAAATAGAGGGTCGAGACGAAGGAGGTCAGCCACTCACCTTGAGTTTTTGCTTGAGGCGAGAGACTGGTTGGCTGCGCTAGACGTCGCCTACGCGATCACCTGAAATCGCACAAGCAACCGATTAGAACACTGTATTAGGCAAGAAATTCGATAGGAAATGCGAGTTCGAAATGTAAGCCATGAAAACCATCGAAAACATTCACGAAAACGTATTCAGAAAACCAAAGCCAAAACCAACGCAAGCGGCGTGAAAAGCAGAGCAACGGGAGGTCTCTCCTGACTCAGCCGCAGAGTCAATCCTCGAGGCGCTACCCGCTGAATGTGGGACTTGGTTCCGAAGAAGCCATTCCATAACGTGGAATGGATCTTAATTCAACCATTCCCGTTCGATCGATTTGATCGATCCCGACCTATCGGTCCCGACCGAGTCGATAGCGACAATGTTCCTTTCTCGCGCACCCCGTGGACGGACAACGGGGCACGATGTAGGGACTGGGCACTACACCATAACCAACTAAAAATAAGTTTCGTCCTCGAAACTTAAGAACATAACCTACCTCTATGAAAATAATGAAGGAAACTTTTCTTTCATCTCTGACTCGAGTTCCCATGTTGACTCTTCCGCCGCATGGCTCCTCCAGAGTACGCGAACAAGAGGGATCACTCGACTTCGCAGAAGCTTATCCTTGCGTTCTAAGATTTGAACTGGTTCTTCAACGTAGGATAAATCGGACTTTAGCTCCAGCTGGCCAACATCCACCACGTGGCTAGGGTCGTGCACGTACTTCCGCAGCTGGGAGACGTGGAAGACATTGTGTACACCTTCAAGCGCCGGCGGTAGGGCAATTCTATAGGCTACTGGGGCGACCCGCTCCAGTATTTCGAACGGCCCAACGAATCTCGGACTAAGCTTTCCCTTCGCGCCGAACCGAGTAACTCCTCGCATGGGGGAACACCTTCAGGAACACGTGATCGCCCACCTGGAACTCAAGCGGTCTTCGATGGGTGTCGGCATAGCTCTTTTGCCGACTCTGTGCAATCTGCAGTCTTTCACGAATTAGCTTGACCTTTTCCACAGTCTGTTCCACCAGCTCCGGGCCGAGTATCTGCCGTTCACCGACTTCATCCCAGCAAATGGGCGATCTGTACTTCCGGCCATACAAAGCTTCATACGGCGCCATTTGGATGCTGGATTGGTAGCTATTGTTGTATGCAAATTCCGCCAGCGATAGGTGGACGTCCCAGCTTGATTTGAAGTCAATTGTGCAGAGCCGTAACATGTCTCCGAGAATCTGATTAACGCGCTCCGTTTGGCCGTCGGTCTGAGGATGGTAAGCTGAGCTAAACTGCAACTTGGTACCCAGCGCCGACTGAAGGCTACTCCAGAATCGCGACATGAACCGTGAATCCCGATCAGAGACGATGGATACTGGAACTCCGTACAGCCGTACTATCTCATCAAGATAAATCTGTGCCAGGCGATCAACACTCCAAGTAACTTTGATGGCGATAAAGTGTGCTGACTTGGTTAATCGATCGACGATGACCCAGATGGCGTCGTTCCCCCGTGGTGTCTTCGGCAGGCCAACAATAAAATCCATAGTGACGTGATCCCATTTCCACTCGGGGATAGCGAGGTTCTGCATCTCTCCGCCCGGTCGCTGATGCTCAGCTTTCACCTGCTGACAGGCCATGCATTGCGACACGAAGAGCGCCACATCTCTCTTCATCCCGTGCCACCAGAAGGTCGTGCGGAGGTCCTTATACATCTTGGTACTGCCTGGATGCAAGGTATATTTCGCATGATGCGCCTCCGACATTATCTCCTTTCGCAGTTCTGAATCATCCGGAATACATAATCGGCCATTCAATCTCAGCACGTCGGTCTTGTCTTCCGCAAAGTCGGTCGCACTACCTGTCGAAATTCGCTCACGCATTTTCTTCAGGTACGGATCATCCTTCTGAGCGGCCATGATCTTTTCCAGCAAACTCGGCTCCAACTGCAGCTGCGCCAACCGTATATCCCTGAATCGAACCCGGAGATCGATGCCCATTTCTTCTAGATCTTGTAGTAGTCTGCGGTTGATGGACAACGAGGCAAGATATTTTCGACTCAGAGCGTCCGCCACAACATTTCCCTTGCCCGGAGTGTAGTCGATCGTCAAGTCATAGTCTTTGATCAGTTCGAGCCAACGCCTCTGTCGCAAGTTCAATTCCTTCTGAGTGAAGAGATACTTGAGGCTCTTGTGGTGGGTATAGATCGCGCACGCCACACCATATAGATAGTGACGCCACAATTTCAACGCGAACACAATCGCCGCTAACTCCAAGTCGTGCGTAGGATAGTTCTTCTCGTGCGGCTTTAACTGTCTGAAGGCGAAGGATATCACCTTGTTTCGCTGCATGAGCACACATCCCAAGCCCTGGCCTGAAGCATCGCTGAATATCTGAAAACCCTCTGGCCCTTCCGAAAGTGTGAGTATAGGTGCCGAAATCAGTCGCTGCTTTAGCTCCTGGAATGAAGCTTCACAGTCATCCGACCACTCATACGCGACTCCCTTTTGAGTGAGGCGAGTCAGTGGCGATGTAATCTTCGCGAAGTCTTTCACGAAGCGTCGATAGTATCCCGCCAAACCAAGAAAGCTTCGAATCTCACTAGCAGACGCAGGCCGCTTCCAATCAGCAACAGCTTCCACTTTCTTCGGGTCGACTGCAATGACTTCGGACGAAATGATGTGACCAAGAAAGGATACGCTGCTTAGCCAAAATTTGCACTTACTCTGCTTCGCGTACAACTCATGTTCTCGAAGTGTCTAGAGCACGGCCCGTAGATGTTCTGTATGCTGCGCCCTGTCCTTCGAGTAGACGAGAATATCATCAATAAAGACTACCATAAATTTATCAAGGAAGGGTCGAAATACCCGATTCATCAGATCCATGAAGGCGGCAGGAGCGTTCGTCAGGCCAAATGGCATCACCAGGAACTCGTAGTGGCCGTATCAAGTGCGAAAGGCGGACTTTTGCACGTCGTCTGACTTGATCTTGAGTTGATGATAGCCTGAGCGGAGATCAATCTTCGAAAATACCGAGGCACCTTGCAGTTGATCGAATAAGTCGTCTATGCGGGGCAATGGGTACTTGTTCCAGATGGTGGCCTTGTTCAACTCTCGGTAATCGACGCACAGACACATGGACCCATCCTTCTTCTTCACGAACAACACGGGCGCTCCCTACGGTGACACACTAGGCCGAATAATCCTCTGTCGAGTAATTCTTGTAACTGGACCTTGAGTTCCTTCAGCTCGGCGGGGGCCATTCTGTACGGGGCCTTGGAAATCGGTCGGGTATCGGGGAATGTATCGATGCTGAACTCGATTTCTCTGTCGGGGGGCATGCCGGGTAGCTCGTCCGGGAACACATCGGGGAATTCTGCCACAACGTCGGTCTGACCCGCGTTTGCACCATCCTGTCGCATGTCTCGGACGGACGCCAAATAGCCTTTGCACCCAGAATGCAGCATCCTCCGAGTAGAAATTGCCGAGATCAACATGCAGGTCGACGACGCCTCACCACACGAAAAGCAGAATTCAGGCACTCCTGGAATGCGGAAGGTGACCGTCTTTCTAGCGCAGTCTATGGTTGCGTTGCACGGCCCGAGCCAATCCATTCCCAGAATGATATCGAAGTCCTTCATGTCTAGGACTATCACGTCAAGACCGATCTTTTGACCGCCGATACAGATAATCCCGTCGGCACAAGCTAAATTAGTGAGTATCGGTGTGCCCGAAGGTGTGCTTACGCTAAGGTCGAGATCTAGTGATATTGTCGAAAATTTGTGCTCGGCGGCAAAGTCCGCCGATATAAAACTATGCGAAGCACCTGAATCAAATAGTACACGAGCAGGCACATTATTGAAACCAAGTAAACCTGTCACGACAGTATCTGACGCAAGCACTTCATCTCGAGTCATGGCATAGATGCGGCCCTGGACATTGGGGCGACGGTCTTGGCCATTTTGCGGTGCAGGTTGATGGGCTCAAGGCGCTGGGACTTGATTCCCTGGACGGTGCTGTTGGGGCACCGCTGGACGGTGCTGTTGGGGCGCCGTTGGGTTCGACCTTCTGGTTGGACACTCAGTACGCATGTGGCCCCTCTTGCCATAGTGCCAGCATCCACCCTCTGGTACCTGGCTATCGTCGATCGTGTGACCGATATTATGACATCGGTTGCAGTAAGGCTTTGGGTTACGCCCTTGATATCCGCTTTGGGGCCTATTGTTCGGACGCTTGGTCACGTTGTTCCCTCCTGCGTGGCTAGGGCATTTGTGATTGTAGGTATGCACAGCGCCGGCAGCACCTGGAGGATATTGGCATTCAAGGCGGAGGGCGTGGTTGAGAGACTCTCCCATCGTTTTGTATTGCGGGACGGACACGTGGGCGTAGATGGATGGTCGTAGACCCACTTCGAACCGTCGAGCACGACTCGGCAGGGAGGGCAGGAATTCTCCAGCAAACTTGGCTAACTTGTTGAACTCCGCCGCATACTGTCGCACCGTCATACTCCCTTGCCTTAGCTGCATGAATTCATTTTCCTTTTCTTGTCGAACGGCTTCGGGGAGGTACTCGATCTCGAACGCCTCGCGGAAGATGGCCCAAGAAATTGCCGCTGTCTCGTCGTCACGTCTGATCGCTCGCTTTTGCACGGCCCACCAGTCGTGCGCGTTCGACTGGAGTAGAAGTTGAGCGCATGCGACTTTCTTAGACTCTTCGACGTCTAGCAGCTCGAACTTGTCTTCCAGTTCCTCTAACCAGTCGATCGCCAAGGAGGGATCTTCCGTGCCGTAGAAGGAAGTATGGCAACTTTTTGTGAATTTCGACACGTCAAAGTTAGAACTTCTCGGTGTTGCATATGTAGGCTCGGGTGCCTCCGGATCGACATCACTTTGTCTGGCCGCAGGCTCAGTCACGGCAGGAGTTGTCGTGGAGTTGTTGTTGTTGGCCACCACCGTCTGTACAATCTGCTGAAGAGTGTCAAGCTGCTTCTGCTGCAACTTGAATTGTGCATCGAATCGGGCCTCGAACTGGGTCTGGCGTGCCTCTACCTCCCGTCGATGTGCCTCCGTCTCCCGTCGATGTTGCTCATTCAGGCGTTGATTCTCCTGAGCTTGTTGTTGTTGTGCTTCCAGCATGCGCAACATCCGTTCCATGGCATCGTTAGAGGGTCCAGGCCTCGAGCTACTCGAGCCGCTCGAAGCACTTTCTTCGTTCAATGCAACGTTCACCGCCGCACCTTCTGGGATTTTGAAGGTAAAAATACATTAGTCACAAAACTTATTACAGACTCCCTCGTATGGAACAACATATCTCATCGACACGAGACCAACGATTTGAGACTAGAAACTCGACACTAGAGGCCAAGGACGTAAAGCCGTGCTCTGATACCAATATGTCACGCCCCGATTCCGTAGAATCGATAGTCGTCCCCCGGGCGTGATGCCGTGCAAGCCTAAGTTACGCTCACACAAGGCATTGTCATAAGGTTATCCGAAACACAACAACCAGAGAATGTGCAGAGTAAATTGAACACACATTATAGAGAAGGAAATTTAAGCTTTATTGATAATGAACATCATTTTACAGATTCGATACAAAGGCGTCGCGCGGGCTTTTTACAAACTGACTCCATTACAAAATGAACGTCGACGAGAGAGCCATTCCATACATTTCATCCCTTGATTACAACCAGCATTACAAAACCACCTGGGATGACGGGAAGCCGCTCCATCTGTCTTCTTGGCCTTCGACAGCGGAGTCTTCAAAAGTTTGATCCAAGCTTCGATGCACGGACGAAGCTTCAAAACACACGAGCGTTGCCTCCCTTCACGTAGCACGCTCCTCCCGATCTATCGCACCTGTAGAGAGAGCGAGGATCAGTACAATCAACATGTACTGGCGAGTGGCTAATTAATTTCCAGGCTCTCATTTGGTTCAAGAATTTAGATAAAATCATACAACTTGCTTTTAGTGGTCTTTCTAGCCATCCTAGATATTTTCATAAGAAGCATTAAGTTACACCAAGATTTCCTCCGGCAGAGCGCACCGTGCGACATAAAAACTTACCATCACTTTCCTTGTTAGTTGATAACAATTTATATCAAGTGTTTGATATGGAGGTCACTGGCATTAACTAGCCATCTTGGACATAGCCTGGCAATACGGGACCCTTGCAACGCAAGTAGCGAGCCCCGATGCAAGTCCCCGTCTTACCGATTGTCTATTACCCAGCTCGGCTATAACCTGTTTCTTCCTAGGCCGAGTCGGTCCCGTGGCCCCGGGTTGCCGCTCGAAGAAACCATCGCCCTTGTCGACAAGTTGTCCATGACCATGATAGGTTAACATGGTGTATTTAAGATACCGTTGGGGCTTGTTATGTAATCAATTCATTTACTTGTTCGTTTTGCAGGCCTAAAATAATTCTATCTCTTTTCAACACAACTCATTCTTTTTCACTTCTAACATACAGGACTTGTATTCTGTAAGCAATTCATTCAATTTTTAATATCATTACCCGAGTTCTCATTTTGAAATAGAGGGTCGAGACGAAGGAGGTCAGCCACTCACCTTGAGTTTTTGCTTGAGGCGAGAGACTGGTTGGCTACGCTAGACGTCGCCTACGCGATCACCTGAAATCGCACAAGCAACCGATTAGAACACTGTATTAGGCAAGAAATTCGATAGAAAATACGAGTTCGAAATGTAAGCCATGAAAACCATCGAAAACATTCACGAAAACGCATTCAGAAAACCAAAGCCAAAACCAACGCAAGCGGCGTGAAAAGCAGAGCAACGGGAGGTCTCTCCCGACTCAGCCGCAGAGTCAATCCTCGAGGCGCTACCCGCTGAATGTGGGACTTGGTTCCGAAGAAGCCATTCCATAACGTAGAATGGATCTTAATTCAACCGTTCCCGTTCGATCGATTCGATCGATCCCGACCTATCGGTCCCGACCGAGTCGATAGCGACAGTGTTCCTTTTTCGCGCACCCCGTGGACGGACAACGGGGCACGATGTAGGGACGGGGCACTACAACTGATACGCATGTCGTGTCGCGTCCAGACACGCTGTGGATGCGTGGCGACACATGGGATGGCTAGACCTATACCTAGTCTAGGTGTGGACACGAACACGTGGTGTCTTGTGCCCTGTGTCGTGTCCACGGGTCACTGTCCTCACCGCACGAGCCTGTGCACCCACTGATTTCTGTTATATATGTTTCTCCTATTTTGGACACTTCGTGTCCAGCAATATGGACACGAAACCATCTCCGTAACCCATGTACACAAGTATCACACCTCTGTACACGACTGAGTCTTGGTTTTGAATTGTTTAGGTGTTCGAATGTGATTTGGGTTTAAAACTGCCATTTTTCCTGATACTCATGAACTGAGTATAATTTGTGTTTTACTGATTGTTAATGATTAGTTTAGTTTAACATATTAATTCACATGTTTAACATTTCATCCATTTTGAAATCAGGTGTAGATTGTTAGGTTTTCAAATGGTTTTGATTCAAAATTGTTTAACTGCCTGATACTTGGTTCCCCATTTTCTATTTTTACTGATATTTTCGAAAACTGAGATAGGTTGTAGAAGACTGAGTTTTTTTTGAATTCAATTTAGTATGTCAATTGAATTGTATGATCACTAAGGTTTGATTTAAATCTGAGATCTTGAATGTAACTAAATAACTGGAAATTGGTTTTGATAATGTTACAGTGAGAACTAATGAGTATAACCTGAGATTTCGAAAACAACATGAAAGTCTGATTTTGGTTTTGCTAAAAACCTGAGATTAAATGTACATAGGAAATCCTGAAATGGCAATTGTGTAAACCTGAGAATAGATTAGGAATTTGACTTGATTTACATTGTTACACACACACACATGCCACCCTCATTCCTGTTAACATCCCACACACACACACTCTTCACATTCTCTCTTTCACTCACTGTCTACACAAATTCACACACATACACATTTATGCATATGTTGACACCTATATCTAGGTTACACACACATGGAAATAGACACACATATATTTCACTGCTTTGAATTTCTGAGAACACATTGCACAAATTCTGAGAATTAAGTCACTGTTTTCCTATGTATCCACACACATACTTTGCACATTGTTTTCAAATCTAAGATTTAATACCATGTTATATACACACATGTCACTGTTGAAATCTGAGATTGACATGGACACCCTCTCACACATTAACTCTCACCACATACACACACATGTATTTACCCCTTAACCCCCTCTCTATATCTCTATGTGTATATATATGAATATATGTATGAATGTAAATATGTATGTAGGCATATGTGTAAAGCATGTGGGAGAATAATATGAATATACAATGTAGGCATATGTGTAAGGCATGTAGGAAATGCATAGATGCATGAAGGAAATGAATGTATACATATATGTTAGGAAGAAGTTCTACTTTACCTAATGCCACAATGTTATACACACACACAACCTATATATATACCCTATATACATATATTGTTATATATGTGAATGAAATGTGAATATAAATGTGATACTAGACTAGATTACTTGGTTGTGTGTGCCTAGCTAGCTAGATGTGATGCTAGACTATGGTTAGCTTGTGTGTAGTATAGTTAGTTGCCTAGGCTATGTGTGGGATACCTAGAATTGACTTGATTAAGCCTAGATTAGACTAATTTAGACTAGTTGACCAAGATTGACCAAGCCCTAACTAGTTTGACCTAATTTGACTAGATGTTGACTTGGTTTGACCCAGAGTTGACCAAAAGTTGACTTGACCTAGATTGACCTAGAAAATTATGTAGATGCATTGTACACTTCAATTTTAACCCCCTTGTATGCATCATGACTTGTGTTGCTCTAAACTGGACTCAGATACCTCATTTTGGACGGTATATTCTCACAGACATTCAGATCGCAGGCGAGTACATTCTCTGATCGTTTCATACTTGTCACGACTTATATTCTTGCTCTAGATTACTTTACTTGATGCTGTCACGTTATCATCACGGATTGGTACTATATGGATCTCTTCTTGGGATGTTATCCCCCTTAGCAGGCGCATCAGATGCTTTATGTCATGTGTTTCATGTACATCATGTATTCCTTGCTCTTGCATTATTCATGTACACTTCTCTCATGTTCTTTTATGTACGCTCATGTACTTTCATGTGCTCTCATGTACGTTCATGTTTCCTTATGTATTTCGTGTGTAACAAAAACATCATGTTCGTAACGTAACTTGACTGGATCCTTGTGTATTGATTGTGGGTAGGGGTGAGTATAAATGGTCATGTGATTACCCATCATGTACACTCTGTTGCTTTCCATGTTTTATCATGTACAACCTAAGCCAATTATATGCTATCTCGTACTCTAAATCACTAGTCACTTACAGTTCTTACTTATCATATATATATTTTCAGTTATCAAATATCTCTCATGTTTTCATGTATATCTTCTTACAGCGTTTCATGTATCTTACTCTATTGCTTGCTTTATATTTTCTACCATGATATGAACTGCATGAGATGTACTGTGCTCGCTCCCGTCCTGACTGGACCTGTTGAAAATATTACAGATGATACCGAGGACTTCTGCCCGACCTACTATGGAGCCCATCTAGACGATACCTGTGAGTTGGACCCACAAGAGGATCCAGCTCTAGCTGAGGACGTCATCCCTACTGCTTAGACTAGATTAGCTAGGCTTTATCTTATTTCTTATGTCATTTGTATTGACTTCAGAGTTGTATTATTTTCTGGATGTTGCTGAGTTGTTATCTTAGACACTTAGACTCTTCTGATCATCTGTATTTTATTTTGAGTTATATATCATATCGTACTTCTTCTTCCTTAGTTGTGATTGAGTTTACATTCTCCTATGTCACCCCCATTCGGGGAGTATAAACTGCTTAGCATTATATTGTTAGATGTTGTGACCTTGGACAGCGTTCTACCGCCGACACTGCGGCGTAGGCTGGACGTACCCACTTCTCGTGCCCTTAATCTAGGGGTGCGGGTCGTGACAAGTACACTGCTATCTATTTCTAGGTTTCTGTCTACATGTACACCCGTATCTCTCAAGTTAAGTGAAGCCACAGCTAACCTAAAAAATAATGGTTTCCAGTCAGGAATGGAACAAGTACACAAACCGACGACAATGCGAAACACAATAGAATTAATAAGACATGAAAATAACATATGAGATATGAAAATTGGAAAGTACTAATGATATGGCACGGTGGAGAAGAAAAGGAAAATAAATAAAAGACATCTACCTATGTGGTGTGAAATATTCGTTTCGACATGTGAACGGTTAGGGGGTAAATCTGGCACCCTACACGTGTCGTGTGCAGCTGCTATTATTCAAGAATAGACTCATGGGATAGTTCTGGGTAGTCCACATGTCTACTAAGATATTTTCCCTCCCGACTACTCCGTGTGACGAGCGTGTCAACAAGCAGCAAGATATACGTATAAACATGAAATGAAAAGACTACTATGAATCAAAAGCAATCAGAAAGTGCACTTGCCTGAGGTCCTTAGTTGGAGAAACCGATAATACAACCACATCAGATGAGTCACTAAAGTCAACACATACAAAAAGTCTCCAGATGCTGAAATAAACATTATCAACGTTCTCAGAATAGTCAAATTTGCTAGGATTGCCTGTCCATAAGTCCAATTCTGGACACAGGGGCAAAACGGTAATTTCGGGCAAAAACGGTGTCCGCCGTTGGACCCGCTTTGTACCGAAAATCATGCCAGAGTCAATGGTCTCTAAAGTCGTCAAACTATATGTCAACAGGTCCGATTTTCCGATACGAACCCAACTGTATGTCCAAAGTTGGATTTCGGCGGGCCGTGCACAAAATCGTCTGTTGAGTCGGACCGTGGGGCCCACAAAACGACGATCCAAACCACTGTCTCAGAATTGGATCAAAATTGGCATACAGGACCAAAAAAATGATATGGTCATATTGGCGCAAGTTTCGTCTCGATCTGACGAGCGTGCACAAAGCAATTGGAGAATTTGCACAGATGCCGATACGGTGAATTTCGACGGATACGCATTAAATTCGTCGTGCACACGCGACCAATTTGAATTTCGTCAAAGCCCATACGTCCACGAAGCCGTTACGCACCTTTCAATGCTTTCGGTTCGCGACCAAGTCGCCCAGTTTGGCGGGACGCACGTGGTATTGGAGGATTTTATTGAAATTTAGTTTTGGAAAAACATATTTTTCTCAGTTTTTAACAACTGATATCTTTCTGAAATCTTGATAAAATTAGGAACTACAAAAAGGTTTTCGAAGCTGTATATGTTGACTAAAAACCTATTTAAATATATTTTGTGAATATCTAATTGGTTGCAAATAAATAGCCCTCCAAACAGTGTGTTTGGATCGGATGTGTTCTGTCTAGGAACAGACTTTTTGGTCAACTTCATGCCGATTTTTGGGTCGATTCCTACTCGTTTCCATCCAGACTTATCTAATGGATTTGAAGGTGTATATATGAGGTTCATTCCTAAAGAAGCGGCTCGGGAAATGGTCGACTGTGCGCGAAGATATCTCGCGACAAAGTCGGTCCCTTTGCTGTCCTGTTGGTGCTGCCGTTTTCGCTTTTCTGACGCGCGCGCGGCGGTGCTGCGAGCGCGGGGGTGGCTGCCCAGGTTAGGAGGAGGGTGGCGTGCTATTAGGTTAGGGTTTCGATCGTATAATCCTCTCGATCTCAATCTCATTCTCTATATATAAACCGCGGGTTGGCTCCTCGGGTTCGCACAGTATTGGGGTGCACAGCTCGGGCTTTTTTTAGTTTGCTCGGTTGGCTTTATTGGAAGAATGCCGCATGTGAGGGAGGCGGTCTGTTACTGCTGGGCCGGGGGGAAGTTCGGGCTTTCTTTAGTTTGGCCGTGCCTGGCTTTAGTTTTATTTCTTTAGCAATTAATATGTATAAGTATATATATTCACATCTATATATATATATATATGTACACACATACATGTATACATAGTTCTATACACATATACGTATATATCTATATATATATATATAATGCAATAAATATATACAATGATTTATACAGTATCTTACTATGATATTATATAAATTTATATATACACATCTCATATATATATATATATATATATATATATATATATATATATATATATATATATATATATATATATATATATTATATATATATATAATATATATATATATATATATATATATATATATATATATATATATATATATTATATATATATATATATATATATATATATATATATATATATATATATATATATATACCAATTTTTCTATGAAAAACATAATATTAAAATCTTCCTAGTAGAGCATTATAACAACATGTACACCAACCTAATATATATTCATTATCGAAACAGAGATAACCAATAATTATTATATATAATAGTAATAAATATATTTATTTAATCATCTCAAAATAATAAAATATTTCTAAATTTTTGGGAAGGGGAGCTACAAATCTACCCACCTTAAAAATAATTTCGTCCTCGAAATTCTAACTTATAAACATGCCTAAAATTCAAAAATAAAATTAAAAGAATAAATCCATTATTACCACAATCTTCTCAAATTTAATTTCTCAGGAATATTTATACCTCCTCCTAGCCATTCCGTAACTACGAATCATCGATGACTTCTACCCACCTTTGGTCACACTACCCACTTCAAACACCTGACGTCATAATATTGTAATCCTCCAGCTAATTGCAAAAAGTAACTACCGACAGATATCTATAGCATAAGGCATCTACAACCCTCTCCTATCTATCAAGCCATCCAAAATTTAACAGCAACAAATTTTAACAAGTAGCTAAAAAAATATTGGTAATTTCTAGTAAGCATGACTATTCGTCGCTCCAAAGTAGGGAGGACAGGAAGATAAGGTAGAATAATCGGGAGCAACTGTGAAGTTTCAAGAGCAGTGGAGAGTATCCAATGTTGCAGATAGAAAGAAAGTCTATGAACCATTGACTTATTTACTAGATTGGGCTACTCTAGTCCAGTCACTTGCTAAATCAAGAACCCTTCGTTTCTTAGAGGGGCTTACAATCCATGCAATACAGAGGTTATGTTCTCGAAATTCTAAACAAGGTTCCAAAATAGAATGGAATTTGAGAAATCAAGATTGTGAACTTTTCCATGGTTATTTAAACACACGAGCAAGGGGTATAATTGTAATACGAGATCGTATCGCGATTTCTAGGCAGACAGAATAAGGGTTACGATTGACTTCACATTCTAAGAGGTGGAGACTACATAATAGGTATATGGACCTATTACAAATAGTTCAGTTTTATAATCCAAATATGATGGTATGCATGGATAGGTTTACTGGGTCTTAATGAGTTCCCTATCTGGACATCAATCGTTGGTTGGATGAACCTTGGATTTCAACCTATATTGACTGAACAAGATCCCAAGATAAAACTATGTCTACTAGGTTAGGGTAACCTAGAATATGATTCCTTCCAAGTGGTTGAGCTAGTTGCTAGTCGGGTTGGTTAGCTAGGTCCTTAGAGCCCAAAAATTCGCCTTCATTGACTTTTGTGTTTAAGTAGCACATGAGGCCTCAATTGGGTGGCACACTAGTGGCATATGGGCTTCGAGTAGATCACCACCACATATTAGGTCGAAGGAGTTGAGTCAAGGTTGAGGCTCTAGTGGAAGTCGGGAAGTTTACTGGCATTATGGTAAGGGTTAACGCTAGACCTTTTTACCTGAAAGTCGTACCATAAAAATAGAGTACAAGGGGACGAGTTTGAGTGGGACATGATATACCTAGATGAAGGTGGACTCGTCTAGATCTTGCATATGAAATTTGTTGAAAAGTAACAACTGGCCTTGTGCTCCGAATATTAATGACACGGCCGGGGACACAAAATGATCTAAATGAAAAGTGGGAGTCCATGGGCACTAATCATCATCCTAATGGAAGTTATTCTAATCACTCGGTAATCCTGGTATATCCTAAAATTTTAGAAGGCTTACAGACTACCCACCTTAGAAGCTAGGACAGGATTTTAGGAATAATGAGGTTAGAAGAATTCCAAAGTCCGGATATTTACCTCGACTCTTGTAAATAAAGAATAAGGTACGACGTATCGGGATACGGTAGATATAAGTCAAGTCAAGGGCCGTTCCTCAATAAATGGAAAACGAGTGCGTGTGCAATGACACATGGTCGATAAAATTGAATGACCTACTCGTCCACAGTATATATGAGTTGTCGACGGGTAACCAACTCTAAGGCACATTATATGAAAAGATTTCTAACAACTGAGTCGTGAATTTCTATTGGGGTCAAACCTGCCGGACTATTGACACAAGGGTTCTAGCTGAAGCAAGCTTCAAAACAAATGATTAGAGGCTCACAATATTTGGTCTCTGGAGAATCGGTAGTCTCCTAGGTTGGCATTTGGTCAAGGGGAAAGATCCTAATCATTCTCGGACTCCAATGACCAGAAGATCAAGATAGTAGGTTTTAGGGTCGAAGGGAGGACGAGTAACTCTAAGCAAGGTTCCAGTCATAGGGCTGGCCGATGGTAGCTACACTTGCGTATACAACTATCATAGCCATGGGGATACTCGGTATCTATCTATCAATTATGAGCTTTTGTCTTTCTAAATCAGTGAAAGATAAAACCAATAAGGAGTTCAAGAGAGGGGTCACTGAGTATAATTACGTGATTCAAAGGCGAAGGTATAATTCAAGAGGAATTGTCAAAGCAGTCGCGGATGATATCCTAGAGACATCTACATCTCAATCCATGTAGGGTAATTAGATGAAGAACGAACCAATTGCATCATGGTTGATCAGACCGTAATACAATGATTCTGATTAGACAATATGTTAGCGGGCGTCCCCAATAAACATATCTTGAATCAAGCTCGATAAAAGAGTAAGCTTGCAAAAACTAGACTGTAATAGCAGCATTGGTCAAGAGAGTCAAAATATAAATATGCGAGATTTTTGAAAAGAGATACAAGTAGTTCGAGTTTTGAGAGAATCAAAATCTTACCTGGTGTTCTTGCTCATACAGTCATCCTACTATCTCTTATCCTTAAGGCTTTGGTCGACTAATGGGTTATGGACTTCTGAGTTCTATTTTCTAAGTAAACCTATTAGTGTCAGTCAATTACCTCGTCAATAGATTCAGAAGGACCACGAAATGCTAGGTTGGGAGACATGCTACTCAACTTACAGAACTTACACTAGTATTAGTTTTGGATCTCAGGGTCATACAGGGCAGTCCCTATCCTCTATAGTATCCTAAACTTGTTATCACATCTGAAATCATTTTACCGAGAATTATGCCTCACCCATATACTCTGGCTGTGGTAAACCCTTGGTTCCATGATTCAGAGGCGATATGCTATCAGGTACTCTACCTTATATGGACACAAGGTCAAAAAAGGTCAATCAAGGATATAGTTTTAGCAATGATCCATAACCTACAATTCTTCGAAAGGATTTCAATTCTATGGGTTGTGTCTCGCCAATGCGCTGCTGGCTGCAGTGAACCCACATTCTCCACGATCAAATAATTGATGACAGTGCGCTGCTGTCTAACCATTATTGGTTAACTAACATTCTTTTAACTATATCCGTAAAAATTCATGAGCTTCTAGAGATTCAAACAAGTTGACTAAAAATAAAGCATAGGTATTTGTCCTATCAGTCACAACACTTAAAATAAAAGATTTAACATGGAGGAAATAACTAAATACGAAAGAAATATAAATATTCTAGTATCTATTTCATATGCATTTTAATGGTTGAGGGAAATCTCGGATCAATCTACCTCGAGATTTTATACAAATAAAAGAATCAGTAATTATAAATCAATTCCTTACAGCAAAATAGAATTTAAATAGGCAATTCTAATTTATGATATAAGGTTTATATCCAAATAGAGCAAAAGAAAATTGAGCAGGTTATCAAGGTTATAGCCTTAATTCTGGGAAAATCTAACTAACCAAGTGTATAGTATATCCAAATGGAATCGTATCATCATATCAAAGTAAGAGTGTACCTATAGGGTTCTAGCAAGCTATCTGAATTTAATAATACTTAAATAATATGGCCTATCTCACAACCTTAACTACCCAATCGATCAATTTAAACAAGGGACTCCTAGTCCTAGTCATTCTCTTAAATTAATTCAATCCTAGTTTGTGAATGAGCATTTCCTAGTCGCATGCTCGCAATGGTACGACTAGCTTAAGTACCATCACAAGTTCGCAATCTTTTATGAAAACAGACCTGCATGGGCCACCACAAAAACTTGTCACGACCCGCACCCGCTTTTTCGGATACGAGACGTGTCCAAGCCAGCCTACGCCGCAGAGTCAGCGGTAGAACGCTGTCAAGCCCGCAAGAAATAAATGCTCAAAATATAACACTTGTTGCTCATTTACATTTCTAAATTTGTTACAATATTTACACCATTTATAATTAAAGAAAATACAAGATTTTACAATTAATAAAAATAATACACTGCTATCTATTTCTAGGTTTCTGTCTGCATGTACACCCGTATCTCCCATGCTAAGTGAAGCCACAACTAACCTAACAATGATGGTTTCCAGTTAGGAATGGAACAAGTACACAAACCGACGGCAATGCGAAACACAATAGAGTTAACAAGACATGAAAATAACATATGAGATGTGAAAACTGGAAAGTACTGATGACATGGCACGGTGGAGAAGAAAAGGAAAATAATCTATGTGTTATGAAATATCCGTTTCGACATGTGAACAGTTAGGGGGTAAATCTGGCACCCTGCACGTGTCGTGTGCAGCTGCTATTATTCAAGAATAGACTCATGGGATAGTTTTGGGTAGTCCACATGTCTACTAAGATATTTTCCCTCCCGACTACTCCGTGTGACGAGCGTGTCAACAAGCAGCAAGATATACGTATAAACATGAAATTAAAAGACTACTATGAATCAAAAGCAATTAGAAAGTGCACTTGCCTAAGGTCCTTAGCTGGAGAAACCGATAATACAACCACATCAGATGAGTCACTAAAGTCAACACATACAAAAAGTCTCCAGATGCTGAAATAAACATTATCAACGTTCTCAGAATAGTCAAATTTGCTAGGATTGCCTGTCCTTAAGTCCAATTCTAGACACAGGGGCAAAACGATAATTTCGGGCAAAAACGGTGTCCGCCGTTGGACCCGCTTTGTACCGAAAATCGTTCTAGAGTCAGTGGTCTCTAAAGTCGTCAAACCAAAAGTCAACAGGTCCGGTTTTTCGATACGAACCCAACCGTATGTCCAAAGTTGGATTTCGGCGGGCCGTGCACAAAATCGTCTGTTGAGTCGGACCGAGGGGCCCACAAAACGACGATCCAATCCACTGTCTCGGAATTGGATAAAACTTGGCATACAGGACCAGAAAAATGATACGGTCCTGTTGGCACAAGTTTCATCTCGATCTGACAAGCGTGCACAAAGTAATTGGAGAATTTGCAGAAAGGCCGATACAGTAAATTTCGACGGATACGCATCAAATTCGTCGCGCACACGCGACCAATTTGAATTCCGTCAAAGCCCACACGTCCACGAAGCCGTTACGCACCTTT